>CM076584.1:1124553347-1124946908 GCA_034641835.2 Pinus albicaulis | reverse complement strand
GAATTCTGTCCATAAATGTAGTAGCAATCGTACTTGCTTTAAATGGATGAGATAATGCACAAAAGTGTGCATACTTGGTAAGTCTATCAACTACCACCATGATGACACTCTTTCCTTCGGACTTAGGTAAACCTGTGATAAAATCCATTGAAATCTCCTCCTAACGTTGACTTGGAATGGATAAAGGTTGTAGAAGTCCTGGGGTCTTAATTGTTTCCACTTTATTCTGCTGGCAAACCAAACATTCCGCCACAAACTTTCGAATATCAGATTTAAGGCCATCCCAAAAAAATTCTTTCTTCACCCTGTGGTAAGTTTTTAAAATCCCGAGTGTCCTCCTAAAGGAGAAGTGTGCAATTCCAGAAGAATCTTTTGTTTTAGTTGGGAATTCTTACAAAGATATAAGCGATCTTTGTACCATAAGGAATCATTTTTCCAACTAAATGTATCAGATGTACTAGGATCTTGCTGCAACTTTTGAATGAGTGTCCATACATCGTTGTCCTTCCTCCATTCATCTCTTGCTTCGGTTATCCAATCTGGTTGGATAATAGAAATGGTACAAAGCAATGCTTCCACCTCTTCATTCTTTCTTGAGAGTGCATCTGCAACAATATTAAGCTTTCCTTTTTTGTAGATTATTTCAAAGTCATAACCCAACATCTTTGTGACCCATTTTTGCTGCTCTTCTGAAGATAGTCTTTGTTCCAAAAAGTGTTTAAGATTATCATGATCAATTTTTACCTTGAAGTGTCTTCCCATTAGGTAAGTTCTCCATTTCTTTAGTGCATGCAGTATTGCTAACATTTCCTTCTCATAAATAGGTTTCTGTAAATACTTTCCTTTGATTGGACGACTTTCAAAAGCAATGGGTCTTCCTTCCTGCATTAAAAATGCACCAATTCCATTTCCTGAGGCATCACATTCCACAATAAAGGTTTTTGTGAAGTCTGGTATAGCTAAGACCGGTGCTAGGCACATTGCCTCTTTAAGACGTTCAAAGGCCTTAGTTGCTTCAGGAGTCCATGAAAATGCATCTTTCTTCAATAATGTTGTTAGAGGTGCTGCTATTCTCCCACAATTCTTAACAAACTTGCGATAATACCCTGTTAACCCGAGAAATCCTCGCAACTTCTTTATGGTTGTGGGGACTTTCCATTCCTTAATGGCTTTAATTTTGTTAGGGTCTACTTTAACACCCTCGTGAGATACAATATGACCCAGACATTCCACCTCTTGTACTCCAAAGAAACATTTGGATTTTTTTGCATATAATTGTTTCTCCTGCAATAGTTTGAGCACCCTGTCAACATGTTCAACATGATCCTTCCAAGACCCGTTGTAGATTAGTATATCATCAAAAAATACTAGCACAAATTTTCTAAGGAAGGGTTTGAAAATGGAATTCATCAACCCTTGAAATGTAGAAGGTGCATTGGTAAGGCCAAAAGGCATGACCAAAAATTCATAATGACCCTCATGAGTTCGGAATGCTGTTTTTGGAATATCTTCAGTCTTCATTCTAATTTGATGATATCCTGAACGAAGATCCAACTTGGTAAAATAAATTGCTCAATGTAATTCATCCAATAATTCATCAATCACAGGAATGGGAAATTTGTCTTTAATGGTGAGCTTATTGAGCTCCCTATAATCCTGACACATTCGCCATGATCCATCCTTCTTGTGTACCAATACTATAGGAGCAGAGAAAGAACTTTGACTAGGTTGAATTATACCCGCCTCTAACATTTCTGCAATCATACGTTCAATTTCGCTCTTTTGGACATAAGGATATCTATAAGGCCCGATGTTTGGAGGAACACTTCCCGGAATCAAATGAATAGCATGATCATGATCATGAATAGGTGGGAGTCCTTTGGGAGTTTCAAACACCTTGGAATGATTGTCCAAGACTTGTTGGAGATCTGCAGAAATAGATGATTTTGATGTCGGAACTTCTAGTGAGCATAATTGTGCAATTACACCTCGTTGTTCTTTATTTAGAAGCTTTGTCATGACATTAGAGCTTATTATCCTTCCCGGCTTCCCTTCAATACCCCGTAATTCGACTTCCTTTCCTTCTGAAAAAAATTTCAAGAAAGTTCTTGAAAATTAAAAGCTAACATCTCCAAAGATTGTAACCATTGTACTCCTAGTACAACATCAGCACCTCCCATAGGAATGGAAAGCATTGGACTATTCAATACATATTCCCCCATGGTTAGCTTGATATTATGGCATTTTCCAGAGAAATTTATAGTTCCTCCATTTGCAACCATCACTTGACATTTTGGTGCTAGGTATAGGAAACAATTCAATTCCTTGGCTACCTTACAATGAATAAAATTATGGGTACTACCTGAATCAATCAACACTATTACCTTTTTCTTCTTGATATGTCCTTCTATCTTGAGAGTTTGAGGAGTGGTAATTCCTGCCAATGAATTACATGATATGGTCGGACTCATTTCTTCCTCTTCTAGGGTTGGTTCCTGGTGTATATCCTCTTCTTGTTCATTTTCTTCTTCCTCTTCACAATCTATGTAAAATAATTTCTTCTTAGCACACTTATGACCTTTAGTGTATTTGCTTTCACAACTGTAGAAAAGCCCTTTTTCTCTTTTTTTCTTCCAATTGTTGTGGTGTCAACCTTGTAGGTTGTGGAAATCTAGGAGTAGCAACACTTCCCTCTTTATAGAAGTGAGTGGTAGGCTTCCTTGTCGCCATAATTTTACATTCAATTTTTCTTGCTAACCTGAATGCCTTCTCCAATGAATCAGGTTCCAAAACGCGAACTTCATGTTGGATGTTATCCTTTAAAGTGCCTATGAAGAGATCAATCCTGTGTTCCTCTGGAATATCAGTTACCCTTATATTCAATTTTTGGAAGTCCTCAATGTGCTGGCCCACTAAACCTTTTTGTTTGAGATTTATCAATTGGCTAAAGAAGGTGTTGCTCTTTGTATCCTCATAATGTGCTATCATTTCCTCTGTAAAAATTGACCAAGTGACAATTCTTTTACGGGAGCAAAGCCATCGATACCATAAAAATGTATTTTGTTCTAAATGTAAAGTTGTAATGCGTACCTTTTGTGTGTTTTGCACATTATGGAGATCAAAATATTGCTCCATCTATAGTATCGATGTTACAGGATCCTTTCCATCAAACTTCCTCATATCCATTGTTGGAATATGGTGGTTCTTCCCGCCAACATTAGATTTTATGAAATCACGATTAACATTTATTTTGTTCTCATCATGAGTTTCCTCTACTATCTTTTAACCATTAGGAAACATTTCTTGTATCAAAATTTTCAAACCTTCCATGTATGCTTTTATATCATTCTTCATGTTTTCCATTTTCTCATCGATCTTAGCTTCCATGTCATCCATCTTAGATTCCATGCCAGCTTTCATGCCATCTATCTTAGATTCCATGCCATCTATTCCATTCTTCAAACCATCCATCTTAGATTCCACGCCTTTCTTCAAACCATCCATATTAGTTTCCACGCCTTTCTTCAAAACTTCCATGTCATTTTTCGTTGCTCTTTGCGAGAGCGAAATTTGTTGCACTTACTCTTGTAATTTTGATATGTCATGTTGCCATTCTTCATCTTCATGAGTCATAGCAGAGCTTTCTAAGGGCTTAATGGGTGTTGAATTATTTTTAGGGGCCATTTTAGAATCTAATACTGATATCTATTCTACAATATGCCCTTGGAATCAATTCAACTTGATTATTCAAACAAGACTTATGCAATTCAGAAAAAAAATACACATCTTTTACTTGCTTTTGAGGAGCTCGATATTGAAATTGAATTATCTCTATAATTGCAGATCCTCAATATCTGAAATGCAGCCATGTAGTAGCCATCTGAAGCTTCTTTCAAATGCCACAGGTCTGATCTAATTTGGATTCTTCAAGGCAAAGTTATGTCCAATCTCCCACAATGACCCAATTTTGGACTGGTTCAGTAGAGTGAAATTGTACGACTTGGCACGTGTCATTGTTTCCTCCTTTGGCTCTGAAATTGATATAATGAAACCTAAAGTTTGTGTAATTGTGACCAATTTTTACGTCATTCCAATCCGATGCTCAGAGAGAGAGAGCTATGAAGATTTTCCCACGATCACCTCTATGAGATGAAATTCAGAAGCCTCAAAAAGCCCTAACTTCCACAGATAATATCTCCAAAAATATTGCTAACCAATATCTAAAATTTTGCGACGTTGTTCCTCGGGATTGTGCCTTCGCACTCTAAAAATTTCAGCTTCTGAAACTTCGTATCAAAAAAGTTATTACGAAAATACCACGATGACCTATTTAGGTTAAATTCAGGAGCCTGCAAAATGACCTAACTTGCACAGATCATATCTCCTAAAATATTGCAAACCAAGCTCTAAAATTTTGCGATGATGTTTCTCAGGATTTTGGCTTCGCACTCTAAAAATTTTAGATTCTGAACCTTCGTAGAAAAAAAGTTATAGCGAAAATTCCACGATGACCTGTTTGGAGCAGCGAAACCCTAGAATCTCAAAGCTTTGATACCAAATGTTGTGAAACCAGCTCCAAAAAGAGAAGAAAAGAGATATCAACGCCCTAGAAATAAGCCACTTAGAGGGGGTTGTTATTGCCTAAATCTACCTCAGGCTGAAGGAAGGCAGAGTTTAGGGTAACATCAAACCACGCTCAGTCTGGTAGCTAGCCCTACCAGAACAAGAGAGGGCTCTCTCCGGGTCAATCTCAGCGAAAAGTAATCAATAGGGCTTGAGATGACTGAAATGAAAGCTAATTTTAGGCTAGGTATATAAGTGAAGGAGTTTGATTGTGTTTTTGGGGTTTTTTGTTGGATCAAGGGAAAGGCAGTTTTGGGTGCGGGGATTAGGCCTAGTTTTTGCAGAGTTCTGATTGGGGCAAGGTAGGCAATAGTTTTGATGCTTTAGCTTGAGTGGATGGAGGGATTAGACTGGTGAGGAGCTGAAGAGAGCAAGAGGGTCTCAAGAGTCATCCTCAAACAGATGAAAACATGAAAAACTATACAAAAATGAAGGCAGAGCAATGCAAACCAATGAATTCTACCTTTATAACTTGTTTGTTCAGTTTAAGAAGAAAGAAGAATGAAAATGGTACACATAAACATCAGTGAACTTACAGATACATAGAGGAAAACACCATCAAAACATAGAGCCACAAGGATCCCAAAGAGGGCTGCAAACCCTGGTCTATTCCTTTGCCAAAATTGCAGAATGAAATGTACAATGAAGTCCTAGCAATCCCAAATGTCCAACCCTGAAAATGACTGAGAAAATACATCATATAGACAAGCCTAACCCATTCCCATGCCTCTAGGGGTCGAGCTCATCATTCTAGGAGCTGTTTCAACCATATATAAACTAGGAACTAGAAAATAGGCCATGAAACAACTTGCCTCTATATGCTAGGAAACTGATCCATTCACTCACATTTCACCTTTTAGTGAATGAATTTTCTAGAACAAGTAAAAATATGCCAAAATTACATCATGATCATGAAATTACATCAAGGTACATCAATAGTTACAAGAAAAAGTGAAACTGGTCAAAACTGGGCGAAATTCTGAGCTGCTGAGTGAAAAATAGGCCAAAATCCTCTATGCGCCGTGCCCAAAATCTCTATGCGTAGCACAAATTTGGAGCTGATTTTGAGGCCCTTCCCAAAGTCCAAATTGAGATCATGATATCTCGTTGGAAATCTCTGCCTGTCTACTTTCCAACCCAAGTGGAATTTCTGGATTTGGTGTCAATTTTCCCCTCCAAAAGTTCAATCTCCCAAGACTGGTTCCTGTGTGTGCAAAAAGTGGCAGAAAGGCCATTTTCAAGGTGTTTTTGACCCTTTAGGCAACCCAGAACTTGATGAAATTCTTAGGCCATTCCTGAGCATGCATAAATTTTCATAAAAAATCTAGAAGTACCAAGTTTTCCTCCAGAATATCTCCCAATCGTAAGCGCGCGCCAAGTGGCGCTACGCGTCGGGCAGGAAAACCTGTTTTGTGACCAAAAAATTCAAAATTGACAAAATTTTCTCCAAATTCCTTGAAATTTGGACTGAAGGTCCCTCAATAAATTCTATTCTCAGCCAAAGAAGCTTCGGCCAATATTTGGAGCCTATCATGCCTTTTACGCCGCTTCAGTGCCCTCCTTAGCCTCACTTTCAGGATCTTGATCTTTGCTTTGCAAACATGTGTGCGTGCCCAATAGTGATTCTTCATGTGTTGGAGCATGTTCTTCTCTTTGTTTGCCTTCTCCAATAGCTTCTCAAGATGCAATTTGGCTCTCTCAAGCCACGTCTCTCTATCAGCCTCAATCTCCCGCTCAATAGGTGTCCTCTCGGATGGGCTTCTCCGAGCAGCTTGCCGGTTTTCACGGATGTTTTGCAACTCCATGATCGTCTGCTGATCCTCCAACTAATTATTCTGCTGCTCCAGATATTTAATGATCCATTGAGCTCTCTGTAACTTTTCGGTCAATGTGTTGATCTTAGTTTTCTGCTCCTGAATGATCTCTCTCAGTTTTGAGTTTGGAGAGCTCAAATCCACATCAATCAATGTAAAATCAGTATCCTGACCTCCTGAAGGGCCCTCCTCCTCCATAGGCCTCTTTCCTCTATCCTGTACCTGTGCTGATGATGACGGCAACGAGACCCCTTCCACCCCGGGTGGAGATAGTACTCGTCGGGCTACTGCAAACAATGCTCTCGTGCCTCTCTGATAAGTAACAACCACTGGCACACTGATAGGCTCTGTCTCGGGACCTTCAAACTGATGTGAAGGTTCACCTGCATTGTGAACAATCTCCGGAGGAGGCTGAGGGGCTGCGAAGAAATCACGGGAAATTAAATCTTCCCATGCAATGCCCTGCAATCCAAGCTGATGTACCACAATCATCTTGATGAGCGCATAATGATAAATGTTGTTGTACTGCTGCTCGGGAGTCTTCCTCTGCATAAGAGTAGTCATCCTCTCTATGTTTCGGCACATGAAATATGGAATGTTCATCATCCTCAGTCTCGTGAAATGCATCAATAGTCTGATGTGGTATGCATAGAGGCGTGAGAATCGGCCCTCACAACTGAAGTATCTGATAATGAGTCTCATCAACGGCGCATAGGATTCCTTCAGGAACCGGAATGGGAATACCCTGCTGAGCTGCCTCACATAACCAGGCCTGATGTATGGCTCGTAATGCACTCTATCCACCTGCTGTCTTTTGTTCCATTCCTCACCTACATTTGGTATTCCTGTTGCCTGAGAAATGGTTTCTGGTGTCAAGGTGAAATTTACACCAGTGAGAGTAACCTGACCATCTCGCAAATGTAAAACAAACAACCGGGCTAACTCCTGATGATGCTGAATCTGAGCAATCTTCTCACAATACTGATAGCATGACTGCTCTTGGAAACATGCCATGGTAAGTGGACAGGCCTGCAACTGAGTCAATGAGGTGGGCTCCTCCCTCACATGTTTGCCACCTTTACGAGGCCTTCTCGGTACATGAAGCTCTGTGGTAGAATCACTGTCTTGTTCATATGATGAAACTGTGTTTGTCTCCATGGTGCTGCAAGGTGTATGTCAAGTGTATGTTTGGTTTGTTGAAAATGAGAAATGGTACCTTTGTTGCAATTGCCAAAATATGTGCCAAATGGGAAAGGACTGTGATAAATAGAGATATTGGGTATAGTGGACTGTGGGAAATAGTACAGTGGTAAAAATGTGGTTCAGTCAAGTGAAGTTAGAATGCAATAACAGTCACTTGACTGTGTTTTAGGAATCTGGGGTTTGGGATTTAGAAATTTTGCAAATAATATGGGAGAGTGATAGTGATAAGGAATGGTAGGGTTTAGGGACAAATGGGAACAAGTGACTGTATGATGATATGGTAGTGATGGGGAAAAGGAACCATAGATGAGAATGGGATTTACAATACTTGGCACAAAAATCAGACTTTTAAAACTTGAAAGCCAAACCCTAAGGAGTAGTTTTAAGGAAATGATAGGGTTTACGTTTTGATATTACAAATCCTCCAACCAATCTTCAAACAACTCCAAACACTGACCAAAGGTAATAGCAAGATGATTTAAACTTACACGGAGCAAAGGGGCTGAAGTCGTTTTGAAAAATTTGGAAGCAGTGATGAAATCTTCACTTGGCAGCTCTGTGCACCGCGCGCACACCCAGTGCACCACGCTCAATGTATGTGCCGTGCTCGTTGAAATATACAAGGTGATGTGCGGCTGTATGCGCCGCGACCTCCTTGTGCGCCGCACCTTCTCCCAACGTGCCGCGCAGCACTCGAATACACAATCTCAGCTTCTAACTCACGATTTCGTTCCTCCACAATTTTCCCTCGGGTCTTTGACAACTTCTTGCATGAAAATGACATTTGAATGGTGAAAATATCTTTTATAGTCATGGATTTGATTTTTTTTTTGCAAAAACCCACTTTCTTATGTTTTGCTTCAGCACTTTTTTACTTTCTAATACAAACTCTGTTTTTGCTTCCATTTTGACCTTTTTTGACTTGAATGACGAAACTTTTATCAATTTTTTGCAGGGATGACTAGCACGGAATTTGGCAGAGGTGACCAGGGCTGCGCCTGAATATTTTGACAACTGAAATTTTTGAAAATATACATGTCATTTATTACAAAAGACGAAATGACGATTTTTCTTCAAAACAGAGTTTTGAAGAAAATTCAAGATCTTACATTATAACGATGAAATTTCTTGAGATGAAAACTTATTTTGATCCTCCCTCTGGCCTGCTGGCATTATTGGACACTTTGAAGACAAAATTTGCAAAACCCTAGACCTAATGACTGAAATGACTCTTGCTGACTAAGAGACCAAAACAAGACTGTAAATGACTTTAAAATTGATTTTGATGAATAGACACGGACCAGCAGGTACATGATATGAGGGGCATGAGTGACACAACCCTTCCGTCAGAGGATGGATGCTCCTAATGGAATGAAAATGACTAAACTAAATGAGACACCTAAAAATGAAATGCAACAAAAGAGATTTTGATCTCTGACAGAGGGATGGACAGACCGACTCTAACAGGGGCAACCTCCAATACGTTACATGAATGAAAAATTCTTGGATGATTCAAATTACAAAACCTCCTTTCTATATATAGGAGTCCATGGGGCCACAATGTAATCCTAGCCGACCTAAAAATAATAATTTAAGGGCATAGTAATAACAATAAGAGGGTTACAAGGGTACAATAATAACAATAAGGGGGCTACACTAACAACAATAAGGGACTATAATAGTAATATAGGGACCTAACATACCAAGAGTTCACGAAACAGGAATTCCCAAAAGAACTCGTGGATCGACACGTATACATACAAGTGAAGAGGTCCAAATTACACTAAGTGGCTTCCCACCTGCCCATGCGCAGAAATGATTGAGTGGATTCTTCAAAATGTGGATTCAAAGCACTGGGTAATCCGAGATCACGCAAGGAAAGCTTTCACCAACCTGATCGGAAAGGATGCTGAAGTATATTACTCACTCTCGAGTAGAGAGGAATCCTTCAATACCCAGTGGATCGTCACACATGATGTGCTGGTACAAGACACCCTGAGGGGCTGGTGGGAAGGCCATGAAAGGTTCAAAGGAAAGAAATATCAGGAGTATAAGACTGAGGGTCTGAGGAAGGTGTACAGGATTGTCGCAGCCATGATGTGCCGAAGGTATGGCAGGATGGACGCCACTATCTTTAGTGGGGCATGGGTTCCCCTCATGTACGCAGTCACCACCCACGACACTCACTTTAATTGGGCACATTTTTTAATGTCAGCTCTAAGGGCCAATATATCATAAACACAGGTACCAGAGGAATGATTAGCATCAGAATTATATGTGGCTTCCTACCTCTAAATTCAATATGCTCATGGTGTCACTTTGATGATTGGGCACATAACTCGAATGCAATAAGAGGTGGACCGATCCATAAGGATCTAAATGTGTTTTGGGATAGTAAATATAAGCAAGACATTGATGTGATCTCAAATAAGTTTATCACCGCACTATATCGTCGTCTCTTCAATGAAGATCCACCTTGCATGTCTAGAAGAGCCATGGAGACGGTCATTAAGGTAGCACACTGGTTCCCCATCTGAGAAGGCACCTTCATCAGAGTTTTTGGATCGTTCAAGGCGCCTCATGCATTTCCCAAGTTTGTTACTGATAAGCTTCTACTACAAGAAGTATGCTACCAAATGATGGGTAATTTCTCCAAGACGTTGAGTAAGAAGAAACCATGGCCTACCCTCCCACTCACCATTGGTGCCTACACGGTCAAATACTTCAAGGAAGTGGAAGCAGAAGCTGAACGCCTAAAGGGATTTTATTTCGTGAACTTAGCTTTCCTGTCCTATGACCCCAAGAGGATCATCCTTGCACACTGCAAGCGGGACAAGTTTAGCTGGACTTATCAGCACACAGAGTGCGTCGTAGAAGATGAAGTCAAAAACTAGTACAGTGCACTCAGGGAGGTAGCCCCTTAAGAGGAAGTTGACTTGGATGAGGACCAAGGAGGTCAGTCTCAAGATGGACAAACTCTACAGGAAAGAGCAGATGCCATGAAATGGAAAACACCAACAGGAGTAGCATCGACCTCGCAACCCAAAAGGCCAAAGAACAACATGGGAAATGAACCTCCTAAGGATCCACAAGGAGGAGGAAACAAAGAGGCTGAGGCACAAAAAAATGTTGAGAAAAAGCAAAGAGAGGAAGAACTTAAGAAAACCCAAGAGTCTCTGGCATAGCAGCAAGAAGAAGAAAGGCAAAGGAAACAAGTAGAAGAGTAGCAAAATAACCAACAAGAAGAAGAGCATCAGAAAGAGTAACAGAGGGATGAACAAATAAAGAAGCAAGCAAAAGAGGCTTGCAGAAATAAAGAAGAAGAAGAACAGCAGAGAAGGGAAGCGGAAAACAAGCTGAAGCAGGTACAAAATAGAGAAGAAGAAAAAAAGAAGAGGGAGGTAGAGGAAGCTGAGAAAGAATGGGAAGAGACATCGAAGGAGGCAGAGGGGAGTGGGTCACAACTCTTACAAACCAGGAAGCGGGAAAATCTACCACCTATTGACATACCCCCGAAAACTCCCATGACAGGAGGGCACCTGCCACTTTCAGAACTCAATATCTCATAGGAACACGAAGATGATGAACTGGATCTGACAAGATTATCTTACGATTAGTACACTCACAAGATTAGGCAAGAGAGAAGGAAATTTCTTTCCCGGAATCCGGCCCTGCCTTTGGCAGTAACCACAAAAAAAGACATCATCCTGGATACCAGGAGAAACCCCATAATGATAGCGTCGGCTCACTAGTACAAATAGCTAATTAGTTACTAAAAAAATGACTTAAATTTGCATATAAATGACTATTTTTTGGTCGGTGACCAATAGTAGCTAATTTATAGTATCTTTAACGCGACCAACTTTTAGTCATTTTTAGCTTAGTCTTTAATTGTTTATCTCAATTTAGTTATCTAGTAGTATATTTGGTCATTAATTTAGTCATTGATTTGGTCATTGATTTAATCATTGATATAGTCATTAATTGTCACAATTAATGACCAAATATACAACAAAAATATTACTATATAATCACACGAGAAAACCAATTAATGACCAAATAAATATGACCAAAATGATGGTCGTGTTATAAGACACTGTAAATTAGCTACTAATAGTCATATATATGCAAATTTTAGCCATCGTTTGAAACTAATTAATTACCAAAGAAATATGACTAACTTTTTGGTCGTGTTATAAGATACTGTAAATTAGCTACTAATAGTCACATATATATGCAAAATTTAGTGATTATTTGTAATCACAAATTTATCATTTTCAGTGGTCATTTATCGTTTTTAGGTAGTTTCGTATTCATTATATAAAAAACTAATTTAGTACTTATAATCATTTCATTTACTTTCATTAATAATCGTTATAAATGATTAATTTAGTCATATATTTATTTTATTTGTGTTTATCATTAATCAATATAAACTACTAATTTAGTAGTTTTAAGTTGATTTTATGTGTTCATTATTAATCAACATAAATTAATTTGTATGATTTGAAAAATGTCATACAGTGTGCATGTTCATCTAATATGAAAACATAAAGTTGCATAGGTTAATTACAATACTAAACAATATCAATTGAAATTATAAATAACTTCAACCACATAAATTATATTATATGAAATGTTAAAGTATTAGAATGAGTTTCCAACTTAATATTGGTTGGACTACAATTTACACATGAAATGATGTTTCATCACTTCAAAACATTATCATTGTGTTGCCAAGGCATTGCAAGTGAATTCACCAACTCTGAAGACTTGACCATCAGTATATATATATGTGTCTTATGCGGGATATTGGCTCTAAGGGTATCACCAGACCAATTCTCTTCTCTCTCTTTTTTTTTCATTTATTGCTCCAATGTTATTTCTCTCCTCTTTCCTCAATTTCTGCTTCTTACCATCAATACTGAGTTCATTTTCTGAAAAAAGAAGAAGATACAATGTAGTGTGTAAGACATGAATGACAATGAACACTAGAATATAAAGTAAATTTGACTATAAATAATTTATACGACATATGCCTCAAAATCAGCGATGTCAAAGCCATTTTTCCCCATACAAATAAGAAACTCGAACAAATTTTCTTCTGTTGGAAAATAGTGGCCACTATAATGTGGCGAGATGACCTGTATAAACAAAGCAAATAAAATATCACAATATATAGAAAAGAACACCTTAGTAACTTGGTCTTCAACCTTCAGGGAAAGCTTAGGAACAGTCATGTCAACTAAGTTATATGCTAAAAAGCTCAAGTTGTAAATAACTTGTGAAAACAAATAATATGAAGTGTGATGTTTAATCCTTGTCGTTAATTTTATTCGCAAAAAAAAAATCATTTTCTCACGCATGAACTTGGTCAAGTATATAAACAACATGTGCTCAAATAACAACATGAGAGTAACCATTTCTGATATTCATGAAAATATTTTAACACAAAATAGCTATAAGGATTCCAATAAATATTGTGTAATACTAATGTCATCTTCAAGCTTTGGTTGTCATTTAAATGGACATGATACCAAGTATTTTCAATTTCAAAGTTAAACGACAAAACAAAATCAAAAGAAATGTCCAAAATACAATCAAACAATAAAGAAATGATATCATGGAATGGAAATTGCAATTATAATTTTTTTTTTTACCTGTCCATTGATGTCGTGTCTGGCATTCCTAAAACATTTTCTTGCCAAAAATAACCCTGAGGTGAAATAGTTACAACATTAAAAACCATATGAATTCCTACTAGAAACGTTTCCAAAGTCGATGGTGTAGGTGCCTAATGTATCTCTAACAACAAATGCATTATATCCAAGACGTGTTATGCATTGTCTCCACATCCTTTTTCCAATCACAGTTCCTGTAACCTTCCCACAATAGAGTCAAGTAACAATCAAACTAATACATTGACATTTGTTTTTATCTTTTATATCTATAAAATTTGAATCTAATTTGTTTCATGAACATATTAGTTCATATTTATATGCTTCCTGACATATGAGAAGTTATCAATCAGGTAGGACATCAAAAAAACCTACCTCAATGAGGTCCTCAAACAATTTCTACAATATCAATATTTTTCTTGTTGTGATATCTTGTGTAGAAAAAAGAACATATCTGCAAAAGAAAAATGCATATATTACTTATTTTCAGACTTTGTAAGATGTTCCTTTGTCTTTACCAAAGTGAACTGTAGCTTGGTTAAACTATGTATCCTTTGATTCAACATCAATTTCTACAAGATAAATTTGACACATTATTATTTCCCATTTCTCAACATGTTACATATGTTAAATTGAAAGTAACATAAAACCAAGATCAAACCCTTTTCTAACCAAAACAAAAAAACAAACAATGCCTCTAATAAAACTTCATTATAATATTAGAAAATGAAAAGAGTGTGGACCATTTTTGTTGTTTGAATTTTCTTATTTTTGTTATGAAAGTGCTTGAGCTTCAGGAACCAACAAATGTGAGGGAAGTTGTAAATGTGAAAAAAATTATGTTAACCTAATTTGTAGACTTCTTCAAAATTATGTGAATGATGCCATTTTTGGATGTGGTAAATATTGTAATAATAAATGGCCACATTGGATGCAAATATTAAATATAAAAAACTTTTGGACATGGCATGTATTCTAATAAATTACATTGCAATGATGACCATGGGCCTCCACGGGTTATAGCTCCTTAGTTTGTTAGTATTGATGATGAAAGAGAGATAGCAACGATAAGTATGGGTGGTCCTAGTTTGTATGGTGGATATATTCAAACCAAAGTCGTCATCTCAATGAACCTAGGTTCTGACATGGTAACCTGGATATGGTTTTCACCCAATTTCATTCCATCATACTTTATCAAGACTCAAGAGGACATAATGGTCCTTCAACTTAAAATAGGGTTGCTTTTGAGGTTATAGATAAATCTTGTCCAAAGAAAATGGATTTTTGGGCTCCAAGAGATATGGATAATTTAAATGATAACAATTATATGTTTTTTTCCTAAGATTCAAATGTAAGGATACAATTTGTGGATTTTACTAATATATAGAATGAGAGAAATAATCCATGAGGAGAATCTACTGGTCATTGTTATTGGGGAAATACTCGGAGATAATAAGACTTTTTAGGTTCAAATCAAAGATGGTGTTGATTCTTGTAGCTCCTCAATTGCTGGTAGTCATCTGCCTTGGTCTTATCACCCAAAAGTAAAACATAATCAACAAAGAGTAAATATGTCAAGTTTAGGGCAATTCCTATTTGTATAGTTGTCAAGCTTATAGTTTTTTTTTACTCTGTTATAAATTTGTTGAGACCACCTAATCTACTGTAAAAAATAGCAGAGAAGCCATTATTCATACCTACCCATGGTCTCTTATAAGCATGATAGAATAATAGGTTGAGCCATTAATTAGAATTTCAAAGATACTGAGGAAATAAAATTCCTTATCTAGTTAACCAATTGCACATTGAACCCTATATGGACGAGTAGCCCTAAATAAAGTCGGTTTTCTCTATCATATGCCTTGGAAAGAAAAACCCACTAACATTGCTTGTAATTTTTGGGTTTGATGTTATAAATTCCTTCTTGGGGCGCTACTCCTAATCCATAGTGGATTTGTTTCCCAGGAAGGATGAAAAATTGTTCTAATGACATGGAATCAACTTAGTGGATTTTGACCCGACATGCAATAATTTTTGAAATGATTTTGTAGATGCAATTACATAGTGATATGGGTCTGAAATCATCTCATTCTTGTCTAATTTTTTGGATTAAAGCCTAAAATGTTGAATTGAAAGCTCCCAAATCTTGCCCGCCTATTTTAATTTGTCAGCAATTCTTAGTTGGTCTTTTTGAAGGAAGTCATAGAACCCCTAGAAGAATTATGTTGTCCTACTAGGTGGCTGAGGGTTATTATCCTTTTGGAAAGAGTGCATAATTGTTTGTAAATCTTCCTTTGATATTTGATCCATCAGTACCTCATTACCCACCTCACCTACAAAACTGGGGAAATATGAAGTCATCTTTAACTATCTCTCTTAAACTTATTCTATCATATTCTTGATAAATTCCCTCAAAATCGTCTGTTGATGAGAAAATTGCTCCTCGAGATGAGACGCCTTATCATGAGGCAAAGTTCGTTGATGAAAAACATTGTGAGGCAATTATTCATTATAATTATGATATGTTGAAGAGAGAAAAGATCTGCTATTTAGTAAAGGCTATGCATGAATGTTAGTGATTTAATTGGTACAAGGAAATACATGGGTAGTGAGGGAATTGTGGAGATTCCCTACAACTCTTCTCCCAAATGTTATACATGAGGATGTATGCTTATTAAACAACTATATTTGAGAACATGTACCATTTTGAAGGCAAGACTATTTTGGATGTAGGCGCAAGAAGTTTGACCCAGGCTCCTGCAACTGGCTCGACAACACACCTGCTTACCTATGACTACGATTTATGCGCTTCCCCACTTGTCAACTTAAATTGCTCCAATTCTCGGTTAGATTGTGCCTGAAGGCCCGTCATTGTGGCTTCAACTAGGCTACTCGACCACATGCATGTTTTTTACTAAACTTGCACTGACATAGGTCTAGTTGGCTTTGATATAACTCCTCCATCCATAAACTAACTATGCTGATAGCTGTGCTTCTATCGGTCAATTATGTGCCTTTTCCCTCACGATTTCTCAACGGTTGAGTGGTATCGATTGGTCTAGCACGTGTTGCTTCCTTCTTAGTGAGTTTCCACCTTATTCTTCTTGTGGTTTTGTTTTTGTCGAGTGCAGGATTTCCTACAAGCCATAGTTATTCCACCAACGACTGTTGGCCATACCTTCCCACCTCTCCTGGAAAACTACACTCGAAACTAAGTGCTTCTTCAAGGTGATGTTGGTAGATCCTTTTCTACCAACCAGACTGCGTCGGCCACCACTTCTTCACGCAGTTGTCTTTTCCTATTGCCAGCAAGGCTTGATCCATCAGTGCCTCATTACCCACCTCACCTACAAAACTGGGGAAATACGAAGTCATATTTAACTCTCTCTCTTAAATTTATTATATCATCCTCTTTATAAATTCCCTCAAAATGCTCTGTTGATGAACAAATTTCTCCTAGAGATGAGACACCTTCTCGTGAGGCAAATTTCATTGATAAACAACATCTTGAGGTAACTGTTCATTATAATTATGAGATGTTGAAGAGAGAAAAGTTCTACTATTTAGTAAAGGCTATGCACAAATGTTAGTAATTTGGTACAAGGAAAGACATGGGAAATGAGGGAGTTTTGGAGATTCCCTACAACTCTTTTCCCAAATGTGATACATCAGGATGTATGCTTATTAAACAATTATATTTGAGAGTGTGCACCATTTTGAAGGAAAGAATATTTTGGTTGTAGGCTTAGGAAATTTGATGCAAGCTCCTGCACCTGACTCGACAACCCACCTGGTTACCTATGACTACGATCTATGCACTTCCTTGCTTGTCAATTGTAGTTTCTCCAATTCTCAGTCAGATTGTGCCTGACAGCCTGTCTTTGTGGCTTCAACTAGGCTACTCTACCACTTGTTTCATGGCTACTAAACCTACACTGACACAGGTCTAGCTGGCTCTGATAGCACTCTTCCATCCACAAACTAACTATGTTGATAGTTTCCCTTCTATTTTTCATTTGTGTGCCTTTTCCCTCATTATTTCTCAACGAATGAGTGGTGTTGACTAGTCTAGCCCGTGTTGCTTCCTTCTTAGTGAGTTTCCACCTTATGCTTCTTGTGGTTCTATTTTTTTCGAGTGCAGGCTTGCATGTAGACCATAATTCTTCCATCAATGACTCTCGATCATACCTTCCGACCTCTCTTGGCAAGATACATTCAAAACTATGTGCTTCTTCGTGGCGATGTTGGTAGATCCTTTTCTACCAACCGGACTGCGCCGACCACCCATTCTTCATGTAGTTACCTTTTCCTATTGGCAGTAGGGTTTGATCCATCAGTGATTCATTACCCACCTCACCTACAAAACTGGGGAAATATGAAGTCATATTTAACTATCTCTTAAATTTATTCTATCATTCTCTTTATAAATTCCCTCAAAATGGTATGTTGACGAGAAAATTTCTCCTCGGGATGAGACACCTTCTCATGATGCAAAGTTTGTTGAAAAACAACATCTTGAGGAAATTGTTCATTATAATTATGAGATTTTGAAAAGATAAAATATATGTTATTTAGTAAAGGATATGCACGGATGTTAGTGATTTGGTATAAGGAAAGACATGGGCAGTGAGGGAATTGTGGAGATTTCCTACAACTCTTTTCCCTGTAGAAATTCATATAACTGATATGTTATACATCCGAGATTTTCCTGATCACACACTATTTGACTTCATGCACAATACAGAATCTCTTCTACCATTAATCATTAATTGCGGAAATAAAAACAATCGCATGCGCACATTAAAACCATAAACATTCACACATATGAATACAGTATTTATGGGAAAGCTTAAAGCTGAAAACCCCCAACTATATGTATATTATATGTCATAGAGATCATGTAACAATAATTATACAAAGCTCCTCACAAGCTCTCAATACAATCTCCAATTGCTACACACTAATCAGGTCCAATCTAGCAAAACACATGCTCCAATCTCTACCACCTGCTAGCCTACCTCTACTAAACAATCACTACTAAAGAATGGCTCCGAATTAACTAAAATTGGTCCAGCCTTGCTCACACAATCCTCATTGGTATCTCCAACCACTGTGTGTTGCAAATCATAAAACACTATAGTCATAACTGATAGTCACACTGCTCTTTCACCTACCTCTTCACTGGTCTCCACTGAAACTGTCCATGCACTGTAGTTAACTGATGTATTCTTTAGTTGATTAATGAGTTAATAATTAGTGAACTAATTAATAATTAATTCACACCACTCTCACTAGTGTATCAATCAGTTAGACTAGATACAACTAGCTCAACTATGTTTAGATTAGTTAAACTGAACACAACTCCATTAACTTCCTCAATCAACTCCACCAAACTCTCTCACATGAGTTCTAACTGAAGTATCCATGCAATAGCTCCATTTAACCCTCAGGAATAGCGTAATTCCTTCTGTCAGCTCCTGTGCCACATCTGTGCACTTAACTGAAGTGCTCCAAGAGAATAAGATAATGTTTATAGTCCAAATATTATTAAGAGCTAATAATATTCTACATATCTATTTTTAGACTGGCAATCTAAAAATAGATTCCGCCCAATATGTCTAAAATAGAAGTCCATCTATTTTTCCAACTTGACCAACCATCCACAAATAGCATCCTGCAACTCATAGAATATGATCGACATGTCTAAAAATAGACTTTGCGCCAAAAATAGCCTGTGGGTCCACTTAGTGAAGACGACTTCTTTCCACTACGCTCATCTCATATTTTTGCAATCTCAACACTCCCTCTCAATAAAAAAAGGATTATCTGCCACCCCTATCCTGGTGAGCGCCTTCGCCAAGATATCAACATCCTGATCCTCTGTGGGAATGTATGAAAGTAACATGATCTTCCACTGCACACAATCTCTGATATGATGATACCAGATGTCAATGTGTTTAGATCTATCATGAAATACGGATTAACTAAGAGTTGATGCAACTCGATTATCACAATATATCACAGAGATGTAAGTGAACCGAATAACCCAACTGGTGATCTTCCTCATCCATATAGCCTCGCATGCAGCCAAAATTGCTGCCATATACTCGGCCTCTGCTGAACTGAGTGCCACGGATCTCTGCTTCCTGCTGTACCAAGAAACTGCTGTCGACCCGATACTAAAAATCCCTCCAGATGTGCTCTTTCTGTCCGTTGGGCTCCCTGCCCAATCTGCATCCGTGAAGCCACATAGCTTCACCTCATCCGACTGTCTGTACCATAATCCATATCCCGATGTGCCTCTGAGATATCTCAATACATGCTTGCATGCCTTCCAAAAGAGCTTGGTAGGCCTAACCATATCTTTTGAAAGCTGGTTAACAACGTAGCATATGTCAAGTCGTGTATTGACTAGATACATAAGCGACCCCATCAACTGTCGGTAAACAGTGGCATCCACTACCTCTGCCGATGTAGCATCCTCTTTCCTCCATCCACCAGGAAGAGGAGTGTCGATAGGCTTGCAGCCATGCATGTTGAATTTCTCCAGTATCTCCCGGGCATACTTGCCTTGAGACACAAACAATCCATCACTGCGCTGCCAAATTTCCAATCCCAAGAAATAATGAAGGAGGCCCAAGTCCTTCATCTCAAACTCCTTTGCAAGATCAGCCTTGCATGAGTGTATCAAAAGTTCATCACCTGTCAAAATCAAATCATCTACATAAAGTACAATGATCAGCAACTTACCCTCCACCACAATCTGGTATAGGTTAGGATCCGCCTCACTCTTGGAGAATCCAAGTCCGGTGAAATAACTGTCTATCCGTGTGTACCAAGCACGAGGTGTTTGTTTCAACCCATACAGTGCTCTCTTGAGCCTGCACACATGCGACTCACTGCTGAATATCTCGAAACCTTCGGGCTGCTCTATGTACACCTCCTCCTCAATGACTCCGTTGAGGAACGCAGTCTTCACATCCATCTGATGAATGTGCCACCCCATCTGCGCTGAGAGAGCAAGAATCGTTCGTATGGAAGAATACCTTGCGATAGGTGCAAAGGTCTCCTCATAATCGATCCCCTCAATCTGTGAAAAGCCTCGGGCAACAAATCTTTCCTTATACTTCTCCACACTCCCGTCAGCGGCCTGCTTCACTTTGTAGATCCATCTCGAACCCACCACTGATTTCCCTTCCAGCCTCGGGACAATCTCCCATGCACTGTTTCTGACAATTGAATCATACTCTTCCACCATGGCATCTACCCATGCGGGGTCCTCCATAGCTTCCTCAAAAGAAAGATATTCTTGCCACGATACACTTGCTCAGAGCCATGTATCCAGTATACCGGTCAGGTGACTGTCTCTGTCTGCGCTGTGATGTAGGTGCTCCTACAATCTTCTTTGCATCCTGAATCAGTCGCTCAGCTTCTGTAGTGTGCTTCCGCCCTCTGATGGTTGGCGCTGCATGAGTGGTCTCTTCCACTCCATGAACCTCCTCATGTGGCTGATCCACATCCTGAGGCTCATCCTTAGGAACTAATAGCTCCTCATCTTCATGCAAGTGTGGCTCCCTCTCGAGCGAACACTTCATGGCTTTCTCCTCATGAAATTTGATATCCTCACGCATGGTCAGCTTCTCATGAACACCGAAATACACTGGCAGTTGTGGGGTGTATCAGTTGTACCCCAAAAATATCCCAACCTCTCATAGCTTGGCTCCACTCTCTTCCTAGCATCCTTCGTCACATGAATGTAAACAGTGAACCAAAATCCTTGAATGAGAAATATCAAAGCCACGTAAAAACGCCTCCTGTGTACTCATGCCAAGTATCCCCGTGAGGACAACTCGCTTTGCACATAAACCGGGCAAAGTATTGCATGCCTCACCACAAGTGTATGGGTAGGCCCTGATCATGCAACATCGCCCATGCAGCACCCACGATCATTTTGTTCTTCCGCTCAGCCACCCCGTTCTGCCGTGGGTTATGGGGTGTGATGAGCTCTCTCCGAATCCCTTCTGCGCTGCAGAACTCCTTGAATTCAGCCGAGATGAATTCACCACCATTATCACTCCTTAGAGCAATCACCTTCTTCCCCGACTCCTTCTCGACCAGTGCTTTAAACTCACAGAACTTCGCGAATGTATCGCTCTTCTTCTGCATGAAGAAGATCTAGCACTTTTGAGAGAAATCATCAACAAAGATCACATAATACTTGTGCTTTGCTGTCGAAGCAACTGAGAAAGGACCACACACATATGTGTGAACTCTCTCAAGGACCGTCGTGACGCGACTATCCTTCTCGTGAAAGGTGGCTTTCACATACTTCCCTAAAGTACACCCCTTGCACTGATCTGACTGCGCAAGGGTGCCCTTAGGAAGTCCAGTAGAAATCTGCTGCAGAATCTTCAAAGCTCCATGGTGAAGATGGCTCAATCTCCTGTGCCATAGTTCGCCCTCATCATCCCGGCTCACCACTTCTCCCGCCTTGCATGCCATAGCTACGCAGTCATCTACCTGCAACTGATAAAGGTTCTGAGTTCGAACCCCTATCCTCCCTGGTCATCATTGCCTTACTACGCAGAAAGTTTCCTCGCTAAAGACAACATCATATTCCTTTGTCTTCCAACATAGCCACAAGATATAAGATTCTTCTTCAATCCCGGAACATGCATCACTTCCTTCAATATGAAGGGTTTACCGTACTCTCTCAAAGGAAAAAGCTGTACCGATACTCGTCACGTATCTATCATCATCACCCATTCATGTGCACTCCAAGATCTTTCTTATCCCTACCGCAAACAAATATTTGTCTTCTATCATGTGAAAAGACGCACCACTTTCAAGAAACAACACTCGAACCCATCATACTTGAGACCAAGTACGGATCAAAGGAAAATCCAAGTTTCAAAACCGTGACGGCTATGGCTTTCTTAGCCTGCATCCAAATCTGGCCCGCTTATTTTTCTTCTTCTTCTTCTTTCCTCAGAAGGCGTAATGTCCATGTTGGTGACAGTGAAAGCACTTCACCTTGGACATGTCCTACTTCTTGCCTTTCGCACCGGATTGAGAAGTATTCTTCTTGTTCTTCCCCTTCCTTGCTTTGGCAGCCAAAGTGCAATTTTCTTCATCTTCATTCTTCGATGAAGATCCATCCCTGGTACTCCGCCTTATCTCCTCCTGCACAAGATCCGACTAAAGTCACTCCCATCCCGGCAGTTTCTCCCGACCATTGACAAAGTCCTCATAGGAATGCCAACTCTTTGGAAGCCCAAGGAGAGCCAAGCTCAACAAGTCCTCTTCATCTACAGTAACCCCCACACTTCCCATCTCATCCCTACACTGGACGAACTTCGTGAGGTACTTGGGTATACTCTCGCCCTTCTCCATTTTTATGTTCCTGAGCTTATCCTTGAGTCACTACAACTCTCCTCGGGTGTCGTCTTTGGAATAAATTCATATCGTGCTTTCCACATCAAGAATGGAGAAGCCTTACCATGAAGGCTGGAAACTATGTGATCTTCGCCACCTTCCAACAGAATCCTTCGACACTTTGCTGTCTTCTTTTGCCATGCGTCAAGTACGACAGCATCACTAGAAGTAGGCTTTGGAATTTCTGCATCTATGAACTCCTTCAACCCATTGTCATCCAGCACCGCCTCCATCCTTTCCTTCCATGCAATATAATTCGAGCTGCCCTCAAGGGCATACTCCAATCGCAATCCGTTGAAAGACATCTCAACTTCGACACCAAGAAAACACTACTGCAAATTCGAATTCCACCAGCACAAAACTCAATCACTTCAATGTTTTGCAATTGCTCCAATGATCAATATCGCTCTGATACGATGTAGAAATTTGAATAACTGAGATATTATTCACCGAGATTCTCCTTATCACACACTATTTTAGCTTCATGCATAATACAAAATCTCTTCTACCATTGATCATCACATGCGGAAATAAAATCAATTGCATGCGCACATTAAAACCATAAACAATCACACATATGAACACAGTATTTTATGGGAAAGCTTAAAGATGAAAACCCCCAACTATCTGTATATTATATTTCATAGATATCATGTAACAATCATTATACAAATCTCCTCACAAAGCTCTCAGTACAATCTCCAATTGCTACACACTAATCAAGCCCGATCTAGCAAATCACATGCTCCAATCTCTGCCACCTGATAGCCTGCCTCTACTGCGCAATCACTGCTGAAGAATGGCTCTGAATGAAATCGAATTGGTCCAGCCTTGCTCACGCAATCCTCATTGGCATCTCCAATCACTGTGTGTTGCAAATCATGCAACAGTATAGTCACAACTGATAGTCACACTGCTCTTTCACCTACCTCTTCACTGGTCTCCACTAAAACTGTCCATGCACTGTAGTTAATTGATGTATTCTTTAGTTGATTAATGAGTTAATAATTAGTTAATTAATTAATAATTAATTCACACCACTCTCACTAGTGTATCAATCAGTTAGACTAGATACAACTAGCTCAACTATGTTTAACTAAGTTAAACTGAACACAACTCCACCAACTACCTCAATAACTCCACCAAACTCTGTCACATGAGTTCTAACTGAAGTCTCCATGCAATAGCTCCACTTAACCTTTTAGAATACAGAATTCTTCTCACACTTTCTCAAAGCACATGCAGGTACACTTAAATGAAGTGCTCCAAGAGAATAAGATAATGTTTATAGTCCAAATATTATTAAGAGCTAATAATACTTTTCAACATATCTAGCTTTAGACTGAAATCTAAAAATAGATTCCAGCCCAATATGTATAAAAATAGAAGTCCATATATTTTTCCAACTTGACCAACCATCCACAAATAGCATCCTGCAACTCATAGAATATGATCGACATGTCTAAAAATAGAATTGCGCCAAAAATAGCCTATGGGCCCACTTAGTGAAGGCGACTCTTTTCACTAAGCTCATCATCTTGTTGCAATCTCAACATTCAAAAATGTGATACATGAGGATATATGCTTATTAAACAACTATATTTGAGAACTTGCACCATTTTGAAGCAATAATATTTTGGATCTAGGCGCAGGAAGTTTCACGCAAGCTCATGCACCCTCCCTAACAGGCCACCTTCTTACCTATGACTACGATCTATGCGCTTCCCCACTTGTCAACTACAGGTTCTACAATTCTCGGTTAAGTTGTGTTTGACGACCCGTCACTGTGGCTTCAAATAGGCTACTCGAACACATGTGTGGTGGCTACTAAACACGCACTGACATGGGTCTAGCTGGCTTTGACAGCAATCCTCCATTCACAAACTAGCTATGCTGACACCTACCCTCCTATCGATCACTTTTGTGCCTTTTCCCTCTTGATTTCTCAAAGGTTGAGTGGTGTCAACTAGTCTAGCTCGTGTTGCTTCCTTCTTAGTGAGTTGCCACCTTATGCTTCTTGTGGTTTTATTTTTGTCGAGTGTGGGCTTGCTTGCAGGCCATAGTTCTTCTACCAATGACTGTCGACCACACCTTCCCACCTCCCCTGGAAAACCATGCTCGAAACTACATGCTTCTTTGAGGTGATGTTGGTAGATCCTTTTCTACACACCAGACTGCATCAGCCACCCCTAGAAACACACGATAATAAGCCATGTTATTCAAAAGAACCAATACTTCTCCTAGGTGCTTGTATGAATGGAATATGATGTGATCACCAAGTAATACTTGGTAGCAGATGTAACATCAAAGAATCCGTATTCCCAGGTCCATTTAGATTCCTTTCATTGGAACCCAATTTCCAGATTCATGATTAGTTGGTATGTTCTCCGAACTTGCAACACACCAGGTATTACTAGAAATACCCATCATCATGTTTCTTGAACTAGATTCTTCATACTGAAACGGTGAATTCTCCCTTGCACCACCATTGGAGTTGGAAGCACTGCCAAGTATAGGTGTAGAATAACTTTCATTGCATCCAAATGAAGGAAAACTCATCTTTATACCATACGTCACACGAAACATACTTGCTTGGCGCTATCATCTTTTCATCTACATTTGTTTACGCACAACACAATTTATTTTCTCTCTTTTAAGTAATTTTATTATGATAGGATTTCCATTCAATATAGATAAACATACCATTCAAACTTTGTTATTTTCTGAACCTGCTCATATCTTGGGTTTATGCTTTCAATTTTTTTGTTGATTGGGCTATGGTCTAGTTGTAGGCTGGTGGGACCTTACCACAAATTTATCAACTTCTATTCTTAGTGCATTTCGTTATGGGCTCTACCCAAGAATTCTCAGAGTGATATGTTCCCAAATTTTGACCTATCCTTTTCCAGCCAAACACTGGGTGGTTTTTGTTAAAAAATGTTTATTAATTTTGTAAGGATTTGTGAGAGGGTTGTAGTATATTTCTATTAGGAGAGTATGTTGCTTCTAGTTTAAGGTCTCTAGGCCATTTTATCCTCTCCAAATGATGTTTTATTCTTAATATTGAGGAAGATATAGCTAACATTAAATACTTGTATCTCAGCACCTTACAAATCACAAAGACTCTAAGTATGCAAATGGAGGTATAGGGAAGTTTGAACGAACAACTAGAGGCAAGGGATATATTTCCCTTTTTTTGGCTTCCATTTTTTGTACAAGATTTCACTATGATGTTGTGAAGTCTAAACTTAAAAAAGTCATATTGATTTTGAGCCTTTAGTTTTAGCAGGTTCAAAGACACTTTCAAGGTCATATAGAAGCACAGTGAAAGTACTTGCAGACAATTCTAGAAAAAGAAAGGGAAACTCTTGCAGGTTACAACGTGGGGTAAAATAGATTGGAAGCTACTCATGCAAAACTTCCTAAGTTGGCCTCAAAAGTGAAAAGTGAGTGTTTTAACTCTACATTTTTTGCTTTGACCTTATCCACAATGCCTGAAATCCTTGGTCTATTTCTAGAATCTTAGATTGCTCATCAGCAATCCCAGGCTGCAGACTATTCTGCATATAGCTGCCTCACTTAAATGAGAGTTCTGAGAAGAGTCTTACAGAGAATTTGTAGGTTTTTGGTAGAAAACACCCAAGGTCTGCTTATGATAACAAAGTGTAGTTTTATTAGGATGAAATCAAAGAAGATATGAGGCTGCAAGAACTGACACGAGCATAAAATATTTCTTCGCCTTCCTCTAGGACTAAAGATTCTTCAATTGTATTTCATGAGAGGGCTACCAGTGACATAGTATAAGAAGAAGAAAATTAGAACCATTTATCATACAAAAAAGGAAAAGAGTGTAAAATAAATGGAGCTCTTGTTGATCCACCCATGTAAATAACATTAGCCTTTTCTAGTGGTTTATCTCTTCAAGAAAATAGTCAAATATATGAGGCATCCAAAGTTTACACGAATCAAGATAAACCATGTCAACATCCATAAAAGATCAAGATACAGTCAACATCCATAAAAGGCTTGAATTCAATTCACATTCACATTGGTTTGTAGCCCTTTTCTATCCTAGTAATTCTTTGGAGGGTTCTGCACATTTGGATGATTAGGTCTAGGAGCTTGGGCATTTCATTTTTGAGGTTCTCTTTTGGTGTTCACAGTGGGTTTACAGTTTTCTAATTATTAGGAGTATGGTTCTATCTAGCTAGGGTTTGGAGGTAGTATGAAAATGTAAAAATTCCAAGCCAAGACATGGATATTTTCTATTTTATAGGCAACAACATGGCTTGATCTAAGGTTTGTGGCTTAGCTCTCATCACTTAAAGCATAAGATATTGTTCAACCCTCAGTGAAAGCTTCTATCTAAGTGGCCTTAGTGACATTATCCTTAATCCTAGATCGGAGTTCCTACCATCTATTCTATTGTGTTAATCTTGGAATCCTAACTCCCATGTTTTATATTCATCAACTAGGTAATGGTGTTCCATTTTGTTGTAGTTAAAGTATTTGAAAAAATGGACTAGTGGATGAGGTATCTAAACTAATAAATGGAGTTAGGATTTATGGTATTAAACCTATTATGGGCATCAATGGAGATTCCAATCTATCCACTTGGACCTAGTCAAATTGGATTAGAAAGAAATAACTTAGCCAACACATCATTCATTAGAAATATTGATCAGAACATCAAACATATATGCTCTTTGGGATTCTCAGATCCATCATAATTAGGGATTTATGGCGTATAGATGGGAAACATCTTTTCTTTTAAGTCTAAGTGTGGAGGGATAGTATTAATCAATCTTATAACCAAGGTAATTAGTGGCATCCTTCTGTGTTTCAGGCATAACCACATAGGGTAAGCTCACATTCACACTACGTTGAAGGGGTATAAAAAGAGATAAATGAGTTATGATTTGGGAAACCAAGGTTTGATCTAATTGTAACATATGATAAAGTAAATATGAATTAGCACTTTCATGGGCAGATGTCTGGTCAAGTCAAGTCCTCAAGTTGCATTAGGATTAGCCTCCTTATGGCTTAAAGGTGTTTTTTCACAGGTAGGGAGAGGTTGTCGACCCCTAGGGACATGAAAACTTTACTTAATGTTACCAAATTATTGTATAAAGGTGGTAAAAGAGTCCGACATTATTCCATTTTCAAATACAAAAAGGGGCAGAGATCTCCTGTAGCCTCCCCCTTGATTAACCACATTGGAAATTTTGGCATTCCCATCAGGTAAAAAATTTGAATCCCCCATGCATGATGGTCACTACTCTATGCTAGCATATTTACTAGGGTTGTTGTATAGGAACGTAGGGAAGCATCTCTTGATTGGCTAAGGAGAAAGTTTCTTTTATTGTATCATTATTACACTAACTGTGGCCATGAAGTATCTATAAAAACAAATAGAGAGGGATTTAAAAGGAGGGAGGATGGAAAGCAATGGGAATATTGGAAAATTTTCCTATCCAAAATTTGTGACAACTAAAAATTTCGCCACATGAAGAACAAATATAGTCAACATTCATAAAAGGCTTGAATTTGAAAAGGTGAACTGTGGTAGACTCACAAGTACAACAATGTCAAACAACTAACCATGGAAAAATCAGAGGAAGTATAAAAATAACACCCACTGTTAATATATAAACATATGAACACATGAGAAAAACAATTTCTAAGCATTAGAAAGGTAAATGTATGAGAAAAAATATATCTTGTCTTAGGTCAAAAATTTCCAAACAACAAGTGATTCAAAATTGCATTAAGAAGGTGATAATATCAAACGAGAAATGGTGAAGCAGTGATGGTTATAAATCACAATAAGATAGATATCAACTTCTTGCTTGTTTGTGAGAATACAAAGATGCCATAACCTTTCATTTTGAACAAACTTCTAAGAGAAAAATTGAATATCAAACAAAGAATCTTGGTTCCAAATGCCTATATTTACAACTGGTGGATCCCAATTGTTCATTCTTTTGTTTTATTAACAATCTAAATTTAAGACGGAAATAATCCACATACTACATACCATACAATATTTTCCCTTCAAAAATCATTCCCTACTTCATGCACTATATCAATTTCTTTCATTCACAAAGAAAAAAAAGTATTGTAACCCACCTTAGACAACCTACCCTCTATCCATACAAGGCCATTATTTTCACAAAATATTGTTCACATGCAATCTAGTGACCATCCTCCAAGAATATCCTGATTGCCTTAGCATCTTTGTCCATGTCACCACTTGGAAAACCTTGATAAGCCATTCCAAAGAAAGGATAGTGTTTTTTCACTTGTGCACATTTAACATAGACCCATTGATTAAAAAATCCAAAGGATAAGTGTAATATAGTCAGTTCTAAGGAAAACACATAAAGTGGCACCCATTTATACCTTAAACTAATAAGAAATTTCCTTTCATTGCTCCATTGTTGGATCTACACTTCTGGGATTGTGAGAACATGCATTAAGTAAGAAAAAGGAACTTTTGGAAGCATTTTGTACACAAAGAACAAATGACAAGAAGGGAATACAAGTCAATTGATGGGTAAGATGTCCAGAACATAGTGAACTGGATGAAAAACCAAATTCAAGATGAAATAATCCACATACTATTTACCATACCAATTACAATATTTTCCCTTAAAAAAGAATTTCCTACTTCATCTACTATATCAATATCTTTCATTCACAAAGAAAAATAATTATTGTAACCCACCTTAGACAACATACCCTCTATCCATACAAGCCCATATTTTTTGCAAAAGATTTTGCACATGCAATCTGGTAAGCATCCTCCAAAAATATCTTGATTGCCTTAGCATCTATGTCTATGTCACCACTTGCAAAACCTTGATAAACCATTTCAAATAAGATTTAGTGATTTTTCAATTGACCACATTTAACACATACACATTAATCAAAAGGCCAAAGGAGAAGTGGAATATAGTCAATTCTAAGAAACACACATATTGTGGCACCCATCTATACCTTAATTTGATAAGAAATTTCCTTCCATTACTCCTCTATTGGATCTACACCTATGGGATTGTGATAACATGCATGAATCAATAAAAAGGAAACATTGGGAGAGCTCTATACACAAAAAAAAATGACAATAAAGGAAGACAAGTTATTCGATGGGTAAGATGTCCAAAACCTAGCAAACTAGATGAAAATAATCCACATAATACCTACAATACAATATTTTCCCTTCAAAAATAATTCCCTACTTCATGTACTATATCAATTTCATTCATTCACAGAGAAAAAAAACTATTGTAACCCACATTAGATAACCTACAAGCCCATATTATTTGCAAAAGATTGTGCACGTGCAATTTGGTAACCATCCTCTAAGAATCTTGATTTCCTTAGCATCTCTATCCATGTAACCACATGCAAAACCTTGATAAGCCATGTCAAATAAGGGATAGTGACTTTTCACCTAGCCACATTTAACATAGATACATTGATAAGAAAGCCAAAGGAGAAGCGGAATTTGGTCAATTCTAAGAAAAACTCATAGAGTGGCACCCATCTATACCTTAAATTAATAAGAATTTTCTTTCCATTTCTCCTTTGTTGGATGTACACCTGTGGTATTGTGAGCACAAGGAACCATTGGGAGAATTATGTACACAAAGAACAATTGACAAGAAGGGAAAACCTAGTGAACTAGAAATTGGCATGCTACTCTCTTCATCTAAAATTTTGTCATTTGTGATGAATGGAACAGGTGAAACAGATGGAGGGAAAAAAAATACTAACCTAGTTTGAATAATGTGAAGGCCTAGTTTGAGGGAAGATATCTCAAATATGCCTATTCCAGAAGTTCATATTGGAAGCCTTCAAGTCCTTGTCGCTAGTGACTGTGTTAAGTCTTATTCAGAGGGTCGAGGTTGGTACTAGATCTAATTCAGAAGTTAACAAAGTCCAGAAAAAGTCCTACATAGTATGACATCTCTAAGAGGACTTCAAACATCTCAAGAAATAGGTTCCAGACCTATTAATTTGAGAAGAATGAATTTCTGAAGCTAATAGCTTGAAACATTGTAGAAGCATCCAAATTCATATTCAAAACAAGCTACATTTAGTCACCTAGAGAACCTCGCTTGAAGCATTCTACACTTGATGCATTCTTGGGAACCTTTCTCCTTCGTCATCTCAAGAATAAGAGATCAGGATTAATTTTCTGGGTTGTAATTCCTCTCATTCTTGAAGAATCTAGGGCATCCATCAAAGAAGTAGCACTGAATTTCAATCAAGATCTAGAGCCAAAATCTGGAATTAAAAAAAGTGAAGTTGCAAGCCAAGATTTTGAAGAAAATAAGTCTGGATTATTTGCACCATTTCATAACAACCACAGATCCAAGATTCTAACTTAAATATAATTATCTTGAAGTCTCCATTCAAGATCTAAGATTGTGCAAAATATTGATAAAGGGAAACTCCAAAAATAAGCATCAATCCAAATTCATTAAGGTCCTCTTCTGGGCATACGGTTGATCCCTGTCAAGAATTCTAAACTTGTCAAAAGTTTGAAGCATGGATCTTTCTATCTCTGTGAGATCAAACATCTCTTCTTGAAATATGTTTCCTTGTGACACAGCTACTGTACTCTTCTTACAAAGTTCAAATCCTGTTGTGACCGAGTACATGTGGTTGTCACCAATCTCATATATATCTGATCACTGCCATGAAGTTGGAAAGATCCAAGAAAATTAAACCTGAAGCAATCTATTCATCAATCAAATGTTGAAGCTAGAAAGAAACAGGGGCGTTCTTATAGCTATAATTTTTGCATAAGGACCTGTGAAGCTATAAGGACATCAATCCAAGGTCGGTGGTAATCATATACTTGAAAGAATCAACAGAAAGTACAATGAAGGATATCTCACACCCGAAAACAGATCGATGAAGATGGCATCTGGAAATTCAATTCATATCTACAAATATAAGTAACCATAAGGTATATATGGTATATATTAAGATATTTTTGGGTTGAAGATAAGATTCTAAGGTTTTGTTAGTATTCTAGGGAAAAATATGAACTCTAGCATGACATGAAGAGGGGATAGCATCTGATCTAGGGCTTGATCTTTAGAAGCCCTAGGATGACCTCTTGATGGCATGTAAACCCTACAAATATTGGCATCGTGTTTTGGTATTGTATACTTTTCCTGGGGTGATTGTCAATAAATATTGTAGGTACAAGAAGTAAAGATGGATGGTTGAACCTTTGTTCTAAGAAACATGATGGAAGAAGGAATTTGTATAACTATGGATGTATCGATCTCATCTAGATGGAGAGTAGGGTGAAGAATGCCTCCTCTAAGGCAGTCAAGAAGAAAAACATTATGATGGGATGCATTGTTTAAGAGATGGAATCATAAATGAATACAATAGAAATGAGAGCTCATGGCATCATCATAAGATGCTTGAAATATAGCTGAAGTAAAAGTCTATGGTTGTCATCAATAGAAGGAATCAGCTCTTGGTAACCTCATTAGAAGCATAAGTAGTAGTTTTGTGTATAAGGAACTCATTTAGTATAGAGCTCATCATACATCATTGGAAAAGAGAATTTGCATGATGAGGATAGTCAATATACTCCATTGGAATCTTCATTAGAAGGTTCATCTCTTGGAAGAAGCAAGTGTCTTGCTAAGAATACCACCTTGGATATTATTCACTATTTGAAAGAATGATGGTATGATGAAAAAAGAATGTAGCATGTCAAAGATTATTGAAGCACTCTCAATCAAGGACAGGAAGATGCTAAAGGAAGTCTAGATGATTAAAGAAGAAAAGAGGTATATATGCATATGTTCAATGAGTCAAGCCATGTCATTATATAGTTGCAGATAGTAAGGATGCATGCTCTACCTCATGAGCATGATCAAGGGAAAAGGATCTATTTCATTAAAAGGATGCATGAAGGCATGAGTCTCATATCAATTAGATGAAATTAACATAATATGTCCTCATATGGAATATGAGATGGTGGAAAAAATGAAGGAACTATGATCGGGAGTTCTTGGAAAGTAATATGTGAATAAAGAGAAAAGAAGAGATCATGGAGAAGGAAATTAACATCCAATGACTAGAAGGATTTCTTCTCTAGAAGCTCATGCACATTTTGTTATTGTGAAGTTGAAGGCATCTCATGAGAAAAATGATTTATTCCAAAAATGTGTAGAAGAGTTGGTCACAATTTTATGATGATTTTATGAAGAAGAAAACTCAATTGCCTCTTGATGTTGCCCTGAGAGAAGCCTTTGGTTGCAAGGAGCTAGAACTATCCAGTAAGATCCCACAGAGAAAAATTCATCCCAGAGAAAAAATATCGACCTGGTTGTATCTAAAGGAAAAGCGTTGGTTAAACATCATGATGCACTAAAACACTTGTTGGCTGGGAAGTCAAATTAAATAGAAAGGTGCTGGCAAGAACTATAGGTTAAAATTTTTGCATTGCATGAGGCCAAGGAAAATATCAACATCATATGGAGAGGCTACAGAATGTGTTGAGGCAATAGAGACAGAGCTAGCATATATCCAGAACTCAATTAAAAGTCTTCAAGAATCCTTTTTCTATAAGTACACCATTCTTTAGAAAATAAAAGAAATCCCAGGGGAGCTGCATTTTCTAGAGTCATTTCATTCCATGGAAATTATTAATCTAATTGAATGGCTTACATGGTCGTATTATGTTGAAATTGATTCGCTTTCTGGAAGTTTGAACTAGAAAATTCCTCCAAGGGATGATGAAGCCAAGGAAAAGATAAAATCATATGGAGAGGTTGGAGAATGTGTCGAGGCATTAGATTCAAAGTTAGCATATCCATCATTCAATTAAAAGTCTTTGAGAATCTTTTTTCTAGAAAGACACCATTCTTTAGAAAATCGAAAAAATTCTGGAGGAGCTGAATTTGCCAGAGCAATTTCATTCCAAGGAAATTATTGATCTAATTGAATGGTTTGCATAGTCATTTTTTTTATTGAAAATGATCCACTTTCTAGAAGTTTGGACTAGATAATTCATCCAAAGGATTATGAGGATGATGCTAGTTTTTAGGCACCAAATTCAGAAGTAGATGTTGTCAACTTGAGTCAAGGTCAGGAAATTGAAGATTTGAGAAGGAAACATGAGGGTCTTCAAGGTAAGTACGTGAGTTTAGATGAGAAATTTGATATTTTGTGGAAATATTTACTGGAAATTAATCATCTTATTCAGAGATGGGAAGAGGTCTTTGACAATGTCAAGGCTCCAGATTCAGTAAAATCGAGGGAAGCAGAAGATCAAATTGAGTACCGGGCAGAGCACTGAATTAGTGTCTATCATTGTAGAGGTGCCTATCAATAGAGATGCAATCTTATTAACACCTTTAGTTTCATTACAATGTTTTGATCAATTCACCTTTAAAATTATTGATGATTTGTTGGAGATTTCTCAAGGTCACACTCCCAAGGAATATTGTAACTAGACATTGCACAAAAACTGCCAAGTTATTTTAAATAGTCACCGTTAAGAGACTGATGACGGAAGTGACGATTTAGGAATTTAGGCAGGTAGTATTGAATAGGGAAAAAATAAAAAACTTTGGGACTAAATTGATTTTCTACATCCTAATTAGAAGTTGCACAAGTGCAACATCCAATAAAAAAGCACAAGCTAGTTAATGATGTGGCCCTTCTAGCAAGTTCAAATTCTTGAAAGAATTTTTATAGTCAAAATGATGGTAAACCCCTCGGATCGAGTACTTGTGGAGCATCCAGTAGAAAAGCACAAGTGCAACATCCAATAGAAAAGAAAAAACTAGTTAATGATGTTCCCCTTCTAGCAAGTTCAAATATATAGAGGTAATGTTGTCAAAAATTTTCTAAAAATATATGCCCTTTTCACTATTCTAAAAAATAAAGGGAATACAGTGAAATATGAAAGCATTAATCTTCTACCAAGGGACCGAGATGAGAAAGGAAAGACAGAAATGTGAGCAGATTAATCTTCTACCAAGGCACCCAAGTTCAAATCCCAACATGCATAAAACCTACAAATTGAGTTCTTGGTGGAGTTTGATCACGTTTCATATTCAGCATTCATTCAAAAAAAATGCTAAGCGGTGTGAAGCGATAAAAATACATTGTACCTACAGAGCCCTGGGGGAGAAGGGAGAGAATTTCAAAATGTGTTCATAAGAGTGATGAGCTTCTTTCATGTCTCCAAGATAATAATGTGTCTGCGCCTTCAACAATTTCCACTCTATCTCATATGTTTCCACTAATGTCATTTTGTCAAGGATTTCCACGATGCCCTGTACATCGTGCTTCATCATGCTGATATGCAACATAATATTGAGAGAGTTCTTGTTGTTGGAATGTGATTTTAGATGTTCAACGACTGAAGCTTCTCCTTCCTTGAGTTGTGTGGTGGGAATGGGAATGGAAAAATCATTTGGCTGGCTAGAAGCACTATCAGGAGCAGTATTGGCTGGTGGAGAAGGAAAACAACATGGCACTCCTCCACAGGGATATTAAGACCTACATAGCCTCAAGCTTAAGGCATTGAAAATAACCATAGATCATGTCAATAAGAACATGGTAGCATCCTCTCAAATCCTTTGCTTTGCTTCTAATGGTGATGATTCCAACTATTCCCTAAAAATGGTGGTCACTAACCTAGCTAATTTATTATTTTTAAATCCCAAAAACTAATTTTGGTATTGCTTGGAATGCACTTTTTTTGTAGGCCTTTTACAATCACTCCAAATTGGAAAATTGGCTTCACAGTTCAATCTCAATGCATCCCTGACACTACTTCTACACCACCACAACCACTTTAAATTCAATGTGGTATGTATTTTGTCTAGTAAAAATTTCAAGTTGACAAGGTGGTTGTCATTAATATGTGCAACAAATTTGTCCTCCTAACACGCTCTACCCTCCCTTTCCATACACTCATTGACGGTTTCCCGGAGTTTACTAACTGAAAACACTACATCTTCTAGGAAAATATAAATACAACAAAATTCCAATTCGTAGAGTGAAAAGAGATTCAAGAAAACCCAAACCCTGCCGCCATTCGAGTGCCAATGACGGGTGGGCGAAGAACTAAGGTTGAAGTAAGTAGGGAGAGGTTATGCATAGCCTTTGAGGATGACAAAAATAAATGAATATAAGAATATACATGTCATCATGACATGGGGAGCAATTCGAACGTAGTAAACAAGAAACCTGGTATAGAACTTAAACGGTCCCCCTGCTTTGAATTTTTTCACAAAACAGTCCAAGGATCGGCTAAGGAAAATCTCTCTACAAGTTGAAAAAGCTAAACAGAAATTAGCAAAAAAAGGTAAATACTTTTTCTTGTCAAGCATAGGAATGGAAACAGAAGATTCGTCAAATGTGGATTGATGAAGGGGACAAAAATACAAGATATTTACACAACTAGAATTCCAGGGATTGTATGCAAAATTCTATTTGGAAAATCAAGAACGACGTTCGGGAAATTCCTTACGGAAAAAATGATATTCAGAAAGAAGCATTCAGACATTTCCAATCATCACTGAGAGTAAGAGATGCTCCTTCCTCTAAAAAATATATGGACTTTGTTTGTCTATATCTGCAAAGGGCTGACTCGGAGAATCTCCTCTATATTTTAGAGGGAGTATGAAGTCTCCTTATTATTTGTGGAGCAAGGATCTATACCCTAAATCAAGTGGGAATATCAATCTCCTCTCTGGTTGATAGGGAGCAATGATAAACATAACATTTTCATTATCCTCATCATGTGTCATGCACTAGGACATGACTAACAACCGTACATCTAAGTGAAGGGCATGGAGGAAGAATGGTGAATGGAAGATTGAATAAAAATCTGTGATTTCCTTGATGAGAGAAAATATAAAATAGGAAGTGGACCGACACTCTTTAAGGATTGGACAGGTATCCAAGACAAGAGTGGTCAAAGAAGACTAATATTCTTTGAGGATTGGGAATCCAAGATAATAATAGTCCTAAAAGGACATACCTAGTGAAAATCCGAGTGGGGTATGCCCCAATTCAGAAAGGAAATTTCCAATACACCCACCCATGCCCCAATTCAGAAAGAAAATTGCTAATACACCCATTGGTAAAAAAATTGGACCTTTTAGGGATTCATGATTGGAAAATAATTTGATTCTTGAACCTTTCTTTGGAAAAGAATCTGAACCTTTTTTAGATTCATGATTGAAACTCTTGCAAAGGCCATGCTATTTATCTATCATCCTTATCAGTTTAGTGTCATGTCATTTTTCCTATAGCTATTTAATATTTATGTCAAACTCAATCTATACTTCTCATATTTGGGGAGAAATGTTCACCAAAATATCGTTTTTTGAAAGACATATACCTACGAGGATTTAACTTAAGGCATTAAAGTGTTTTAATTTATGCACTATTAGAAGTATCATAGCCACAACATGTAGTTGCATTTATTAATAGTCTGTAGGGACATGTCCCCTGCACTTATTGCATCCCTCCACTCCGAGGGGAAACATAGATGTCTCAAGGCATCACTGGGATGTAAGAGATAGACAATTTGGAAACCTCGAGATATCCCACTGTCTCCAGGGGATGTCCCAAGACATTTTCAGGTGCTTCAATGACACCATGGTATACTCAATGGAAATGGGGAGTGCCATTGCATGTTTTAACAACTTAAGCGTTTTGAAAAACACCACTTTTTTTCCCATCATCATTTCTTCTATGTCCTGGAAAATACCATTTTCCATGAAATTTCAACAATTCCAGAATATGGTAGGATGGTAGATATTGACTTAAGTACCTTGAATATGTTTTCAACCTGCAAAAATTGTCTACGAAAGAGTCCAAAAATTCAACAATTCCATAGAAATCTATACATAAATAGTTTCCATAAAATCCACTAACATCTAAAATTCATATAAAGTTCCTTCAAAAGAATTTGACATGCAACAGTTTTGAAGGACACAAATTTGGAAAAAATTAGTGAGGATCTAAAATATAACTCGACAAAAAATAGTTGAACAAGAAAACTTAAAGAAAAAAAATCTGACTTTTTTGTTGCATCTGCCATTTTTTTCAAAAATTGGCAAAAGGGAGTATTTTTGGCTCAATGACTCATTTCAGGAAGATCTCACCAATTAATTAGTGATTTATGCAAATATTTTTTAACTGTGCATTAACGAAAGCAATGGAATTCATTGCAAACATTGTTTATGGGCATGCGTTTCTTTATCTTAAAGGAGTAAGCTACTATGACGTACACCGGAGATTTGTCAGCCACTTGGATTACTAGCAATGAATCAACGATTTTTATAAACACTGTATATACTGGTTTTTTACATTCATACCACCATATCAAAAATATTATATGAGATTGGAACATTATCTAACAATGAAAATTTATGCATATGAGGATGTCATAGTTCACTTACTATTTCCAATAATCGCCACAATAACACTGTCTAGATTTGAAATGTTGGAAAGGATTGGCACCTTGACACTGAAAATTTTCTCTGCAATATGGTAGAGTGTCAATCACCACATACTCAAAGTTTATGATGACCCAGATAGGTGTCCCAGGGTTGTGTTTAAAATGCCAATTTCAAATGTCGGCTTCTTGCAGTGTTGACAATAACATTTTGCTTCTTCACAACATTAGTGTAAATCGTGTGAGAAGCATACCCTACTACCTTTCATCATCCCAAACAATATTTCCAACTCTGCAGAAAGTTTATTTGATAGATATATAACCTTTCTCCCATAAGAAAAGTATAAATCTATGTATTCATCCCAATCCAGTTGCATCCAGACCTATTTTTGGTTTCAATATCGTCCCACCAACCAATTTCACCGTAAATTTTTGAATGCAGCACAAGATCCAGTAATCATAGGGCTCAATTTAGAAAGGAAAACCAACTTTAGAAAGGTGTTCTGCCACTTTTTCTCCTATATCCACATTGGCATGGGCTCTACAAGCACCCAACGAAGACTTCCACACATCAATGTCAGGTTCTATTGGCATTTTATTGATAAAGTCATGCTCTTCATCTAGGCACTTAGTTCGGCCAAGAAGGTCAACCATAAAACAATAGTGCTCCATTTCAAATGTAATGTGGTAATATGTGCTCATGGAATTGAATTATAACCGACCTTCATTGATTAGGCCTGCGTGTCAACATGCAGAGAGAACACCAACGAATTTTACCTGGTTCGGCTTTGTGCTGGAGTGTTGAATTTTTTCAAAGAGGTTGAGGGCCTTCTTGTCACATGCATGCATAGCATATGCTCCGTTCATTGCATTCCAAGAGGCAAAATTTCTTGTAGACATTCTATCAAACACCTTACTTGCATCACCTATGCTATTAAGTTTTGCATACATGTATATGCAGGCACTCCCAACAAAGAAATGAGACTAAAATCGGCTTTTAACTATATCATGATGGAGATATTTGCCAAAGTTGAGAGCTACCAAATTGGCACAAGCTGGTAGAACGCTGGGAAAGTTTCTTCTTTGGATCTTACTTTTGTCAATTGCATCCATTGAAAGAGTTTCAGAGCCTCGTCAAAATAGCCATTTTATGCATAACCTACAATCATGGTGGCTAGCCAAGTGACCTAAAATTCTTTCTTAACTACTAACATAGTAGATCTTTTCGCATTATGATCAGGTCCGGACTACCGCTATTCCCTTTCCTTATAGTTGTTTTGCTTGCCTTCGATCCTCTCACCTCTAAGTTCTGTAAAGAAATATCCTGGTAACCCCACCTAGTAAGGTCAATCTTAATTCATCATGCTACTTCTATAGCTCTCGTGCCATTGCTCGGTCAATGAGGTAAACGTCTGATTGGATCATTGGCTACTAAGGTTAAGGCCATATCTCGTGGAGGAATTTTCTCAAAAAAATTGAAAGCCACATCAACTAACCCATTCTACAAATATCTAGCAACCATCGTGTTCCAACGGTGAAGGGTACAAAAAAAAACTTCTGAGACACAACATGAGCCAAGTCAGAAGTGTTTCCTAATACAGATAACTGTTCAGCATGTGACATACTAACAACTGACTGGTGACCTGAAGCAATGTTGAATTTATGGCCAGAAGATCATGTTGGAATTTCTCTCATTACTTTGGGAACTTCTTGACCAGATCCACTAAATACTAAATTCTTGGTTGGTGTCACCCTGGAAAATTCTCGAGCCCCATATGCCGAATGAAACTGTTGCCTACCTAATGCTACTTTATTAAGCTGGTGAAAATCCAATGTATACACCTTGTGTGTATCTAAAATGACAGTCGCTAGAGCTGAAGCTGGTGATACATCAATCGGTAACTATTTAGTACTTGATATATGAACAAAATATGGAAGATCATAATTAGGATTAAACTGTTGGCCATATGAGAATTTCAGAAATGTATGCATGGCTATAGGATATTGTTGAATATATGTACCTATACTTGAGTCCTACATTTTGTTTGCCTAGGCATATTATTGAGCTCCAGCTATGGAATGTGATTGATTTTAACCATCTGCTAGTTTGAGTGATTTGCTGAAATGCCATTGTAGGCACCTCTTGCACATTTGGAACAGAAGGTGTCGAAACTGAGAAAAACTCCACTGTAGAAAACTTCTTTTTATCTGAAATGGTAGTTGTCATGGCTGGAAATGAGTGAATCAACAATTTTTTAGTGCTTCATACACCAGATTGAAGAGCTGAAGTAAGATCAAACTATTGACCAGATGAGTGTCTTGGAAATATCTACATGGATACAGGACTTTGTTGGACAGATGTGCTTATCATTAAGTTCTGTATTTTTTTTTCCTCGGCATAATATTGAGCTCCAGCTGTGGAATGCAATTTCTACTTACCATCCTCTACATGATTGAGCTATTGAAATGCCATCGTAGGCCCCACTTGCATATTTGGAGCTGTAGAAGTTGGAAATGGAAATCCATGAAAAGAAAATTGTTGAGAGCCTAAGTGAACATCTAAAATAGGATTAAAATATTTTCCAGACATGCATTTTAAAAATGTCTGTGTGTCTATAGGACTTTGTTGAACGAGTAAAGAAAATTGTTGAGAGACTAAGTGAACATCTGAAACGGGATTAAAATCTTTACCGTACGTGCATTTTGGAAATGTTTGTGTGTCTATAGGACTTTGTTGAATGAGTTTTTCCATCATTAGATTATGCATTCCAACAACCTGGGCATAATCTTGTGACCCAAATGCTATGTGGAACTCCTTTTTATTGCCTCCTACTTGATTGAGATGTTGAAATCCTAGTGCAGACAATTCTTGTGCATCTGAAACTCTGTTTCTTAACTGTGTTGAACTACTTGGGGAAAAAAATTCATGACTATGTGAGTGTTGCTTAGATGTATTTAATACAGAACAATGTACAAAACCTGAATGATTTGTAGTCATAGCCATCGAAAAATTACCAATCGAGGATCATACAGCCTGTAAGTTATAGGCCATAGTGGACATTTCCTTACTTGTTTCTACCACAAATTCTTGTTGGGGATTCGAAATAGGTAGAAAATGTGTATCTTTACGGGAAGGAAACATAACAACATTTTGTAACACTTCCTTATCAATAGATTCAATCTCAGCAGATAGCATTTGTCCCTTCATGTGTGAGTCTTTTGGATGAACCTATTACCTGATGGCAAGTTTAGGATTAACTCCCTTCATATTTTGACTCTGTTCAAGTGTCTCAACCTATTAAAACCCCATTGAAAAACCAGTCACTAAGAAAAATGCAGGAACAACTGATAAAAACTCAAGCCAGGGATTCAGTAATGCTGACGCACAATGCTGAGAGACATTGACATCTTACCATGTTCAAACCCCACTGACAAACTAGGCATTGAACAAGACACAGAAACAGTTACCAAAGAGGGTTCAACTGTAATATTGTAATAGAGTTGTTCTTTGAAAAAAGAACTACCTTTTTGTAAATAACTTGAAACAGAAACATCATCAATACTGGCAACTAAGGCCTCAGTGAGTTGAGGAGTAGATGGTTCTTGTACTGATGCAAAATAAAAGCCTCTTCATTTAAATCAGGTGTGTGAATCTCCCTATAAGGTGCATGGGATACCTCTGTAACGAATGATGGAAACACGTTATGATAATCTGACTCCATATGGCATCCAAAATGATCATCCAAAATTTTCATGGCAGAATAATCTCTTGCATCATCTTGGTTCAAATAAACAGCTTCTGTAACAAGGGCGCGGGACTGCTCTTCTTTGGTCTCCAACGGTGGCATCTTCAGGAACCTTAGAAGGAAAACCATCTTGATTTTTTGTAGGTGGGAGTTGGGAGCGGGAATTGAAATTAATTAAAACTTAAAACTTAAAAATTAAATGTTAATAATAATATTTAAAACAAAATATTATATATAGGGTTAAATTAAAAAATTTCATATTTAATGTCCACAAATAGAATATTAGAATGGAAATATGGGAACAACTAGTATGTTTTACATAATAAGGATGGATTTATGGCCTCTATGATGGATATGGAAGGTAAAAAAGATCCTCAGTCCTTAAACAAAAATTATTTAGTTGAAGTGACATGAATAAGGCCTCAAACGACCACACATATCCTATCTAAGATATATCTAGCCTTTAGGTGTGATATGGATGCTATTTGAAGGTTTTTTGTGACATATTTAGGTCTTGGGGTCTTTAAGTTTGGCCTTAATACATATCATTATAAGGAGTCTTTTTGCACCATGTATGGCACTTGGGGCCTTAACCATGGTCAAGGAAGGATCATAATGTGCTTGGGTCATATTTGAATCTTCCAATGATCAATCTTCTTGAACAAGTATTATAATTACTACATGTAACATCTCTAGGTGATATTTGGCCTATATGGGGGATCTTTGTCACCATGAGTATGGTTTACATGGTAAGAATGGGCCTTGGGGGATGTACTTTCTTGAGAGCAGGAGAAAAGAGGGCCTCAGGCCCTAAATAAAACTTCTTGAGTTCAAGGAACATGAATTAAACCCCAAACAACCACATAGATACTCTCTAAGGGATATTCGATTTCAACTTGGATATGGGAGCCATGGCATGTTATTATACATAATTAAAGAGCCACAAGAATTGTTAGTATGTATGGTTTTCTATTAATAGTGTGTGCACATTCTAAGAATCTAAATGCATTATTAGAATTCGTGACGTTTTTGTAATGCATGTATCTATAGCCTTAGAGTAAACTTCTAGATTTATATCAATTGACCATGTATAAATCAACATAATTTGAATTCAAATTAATGAAATTATTCTCTATGAATCTAGTGCAATAATCAACCATGGTATGTAACAATGCCACAAAAGACCCATAACAAATAGTGCGTCCACAATTAAAAATTACTAACATAAATGTCTAATTCATATACTTGTTGTACTTGTTATTTTGTCATATTTTTATTCTTGGACTATAATAGTCATTTACGTTAATCATTATTAATTTTGTCACTTATTATATAGTCATGTATTTTAATCCTAGACTAAATTAGTCATTTAAGTTAGTTGTTTTTAGTTTAGTCACTTATTATCTAGTTGTATATTTTATTCCTAGACTAAATTAGTCATTTAAGTTAGTCATTTTTAGTTTAGTAACTTATTATCTAGTCATATATTTCATTCCTAGACTAAATTAGTCATTTAAGTTAGTCATTTTTAGTTCGGTCACTTAAAATTGCTCAAATTTAGTAGCAATTCAATTGAAATAATTGCGGTGACTAAATTTATTAGTCACATAGTCACTAATTTCATCATTTTCTACTAGTGGCTGGAACCACTTTTGCAGTTACCACAGAAGAAAATTTCAGTAGAATGAGACGAGAAATATTATTTTTGCAAAATAGGCTCCGTGTATCTGAACAAAGGGCCACTCAGGAAAAAGAAGATAAGAAGGCCCTAGAGACCGAAAAAAAAATGCTCGAGCTTGCACTCACTCAAGCCAACAGACTACAAGCCATTATCCAACGAGAGTTGGAAATCTTGGGTAATAACATGATACAATTCTACAAGGAAATGATAAGGTTGAGGCAAACAATAGCTCCCTTGGCAGGAGTACAAGAAGAAACAACGAAAATTTATGCCCAGCTAAAAGATACCTCTACAGCACTTGACAGCATCCTGGAATGGTCTGAGAAATACCCACAGGCCCACGCACTCTTCCAAGGAAGGACTGGATCCGTACTCAAAATGAAAAAGTATAGATGTGGATGAAACTGTAGTCCATAGATAAACTCACAAAGGAATTGGACAAGATGATGGCCACATATGAGCATCTCATCAGCGGTATCGACTTGATGGCGGAAGTGCACCATATACCTTCCATAGGTACCTTGACCAAACAGAGGGCGCAGGAAGAGGTACTGCAAGATATTTAGTCGTTCCTATACCCAATCAGGCAAGCAGCCAACTCAAAGGACCTCCCAGCCACCAAAGAGAACATCATTCAGTACCTTGTCACACCGATCAAGATCTATACCAAGCTATCTTCTTTGTCCAATCGGATCAATATGAAGAAGCATACACTAGTTCCGGATGCACTTGAATGTTTGCACAGGCTAAGCGAGGATATGCCTCAAATTGCTCCAATAGCTTCTGAATACCAAGACTGGTAAACCTACCTCAAAGAAAACCAAAAGGTGGAAACCTTAGTCCTCTCTATCACAAAGCCGATCTCATGAAGGAAATTGAATTGACAAGTCCCAGAGATAGCCAGTCGCAGGTCGGAGAAGCTATCCAGTCCCAGTTCGCGAACCCACTAAGGTCGCAGGTCGCAGTTACTCCCAAGTCGTAGACCATCCCAACAGCCAGGGAGGTGAAGAGACAGGGTAGCCCAAAATTCACTTTTGTTCTATATGTACTCCCTCGGGAGAGAATGTAAGGATGTTTTTTTCAAACTCCAAAAGGAGAGAGAGAGATACAATTGTACAACATTGAATGTATGTTTCGGGAATGAGCACAAATAAATGTTTTGGATTCCACTATTGGATCTGATGGAAGCTTCCGTGTATTGACACTATGAATATTGTTCTTTTACATGTCTGATACTATTCATAACTAACCGGTCCATGTTTCTGTACGTACATTGTTTATATGTTTAAGCTCTTTTTATATATGGATGATGTATGATGGTTCAATATAGGAATATGTTAATGACCTAGTTGTTGATATGTACCTAAATCTCTTCGGAAAATATGCTTAGGTAATTGAAGGGCATTTGATCATAGTGAACTATTTCTCTTATGTTCAAGTGAGCCTCCACACGAGTATGGCCCTAATGACGTTTTTATAACAATAATTATTTTGGGTTGCATGATTTAAATCTCGCTTTTCTATTCATGGTGTTTCATTTGCAGGGTAATTCATCAACCATTGAATTTGTTTTTTCTAGCAGTTGTACATTATCATGATTTCAAATCACATATCTATCTGAGGAAGGGCACAAATATGACCAGTATAATGGCAACTGGGCCCACATACCAGATGATATCCCTATCACAAATGGTGTAGAGTCTAGTTGGGATTCTATACCAGGGAGATCCCCTTACTATTGGCAGGACAATTTTCCCCGTCAACATAATTGGCACTAGAAGGAGGGCCTGATGGAAAACTACCACCAATCTAGTAACATCCCTTTGCAAACCCCTCAAAACCCCTTCATCGGCCTGGGCTCGGAACGGGGGGAGATATGGTTTAATAACACTGGTCCTCCACCTCCCAAGAACAATCCCCATGAGGAGGACCCACCCTTCTACGAAGTCACGTCATACCAGCTGAGAGCTTTACGTCCACTCGCCCATGAACTCATTAGAGGTCTCCAAAACCTCCCCACCACTAGTTCCCTGGCCAACCCACGAACCCCCGAAATGCATCACACTCGCCAAGGTGTCTTAGTAAACTTTGTGCCTCAACTAATAAGTCTGATGCTTGAAGACTACATGGATGCGGTCGATCGACTCTCAACTGAAGGCCCCGACAACCCCTGAGAGGTTGACGGAGGAGGCCCTAAAACTATTGGCCCCCAACCAAACACCAGACCCCATGCCAATCATCCTTTAAATGACAACACCCAAGAAAATTACCCACCCGGGGAAGGGGCCAGAATAGGTCGGGGAAATAGATGCCAGAGACACAGTCAAAACACAAACCATGCTCATCACCTCCACCGAAACCGAATCCAACAACATTTTATTTTCAACGGCAACTTCGGTGGCTTCAGAAACTCAAGGAATTATAGGAATCTGAAAAATATCAGAGTTACCCGAAACCAAGACATGCACTCTCAACATGAGGGAAAAGCTTCTAGATCCGATGCTGGGAGTGAGTCTGAAAACAAAAATGAGCATGCCATAATTCCACCTTTCCGCATGGCAAGGCGGGTGCAACCCCTGGCCTAGATGGCACAATCCCCTCTAGGTGTCTGAGGTCCTCTTCACAACATGCCCCGAAACCTAGAGAAGCACCTTCCCAAGTTCGATCTTGAAAAAGGGACGTTAGTCTAAGCTCACATTAGTAACTACTACCTGGCCCTACAAATGATGAGGGTGCAACACGATGACGTAACGTGCTAGCTCTTTCCGCACACCTTATAAAACAAATCCGCTACTTGGTATCGCTCATTGTCTGTCGCTTACATTTCAACCTGGGAAGAATTTTTCCACACCTTCCTCGAGAAATTATCTGAGGACAAAACCCCTTCTATGCTCCTTACGGAGTTGAGCACCTTGAAGTGCCAGAAGAAGGAAAAGGTAAAATATTTCAACCAATGTTTCGTGACCATATTGAACAAGTTTCCCCCGAACATGGCCCTTGACGATTCTATCACTATAGACTATTACACAAGGGCCCTTCCACTGAACATCGTTGTGTTTGTTAAATGCGAAGCCAGAGCCACCCTAACTGAGAATTTCACCATTGCTCTCGCTATTGAGAAAGATATGATTTCAAAGGGAGTCCACTTTCATTCACTTGAGTGGTGACATTCGGATGGTTCGAGGTGTACACGGTGTTCATTTGGTCGAGTGAGGAAATGCTTTCAGTCTGTCGAATGGTTAACAACAAGCTTGGGGAAATAGATGGTTAACATCGAGCTTTAAAGGAGAAATATCTCGAATGGTTAACAATGAGCCTTAAAGCAGAATTAGCTCGAATGGTTAACAACGAGCTTTAAAGCGGAAATAGCTTGTATGGTTAACAACGAGCTTTAAAGTGGAAATAGCTGCATAGGAATTGAAACAGGAGCTTTACAGAATGCACAAGTCCCAATAAATACAAGGTGTGGAGCTATACAAAATACCAGGTTTCCTCCCTTTCTTTTGGACTTTCTTTCTAGAACAATAGAAAAGGTAAATTCACTCACGTTTATTTGGAACCTCACTATTATTAGGAAACTCAATGTTTTTTTGTGTTTCTGTTTGGAAATTTTCCTCGCCCCCTCCGTCCCCTCAGTCCTCAAATTCGTTTTCTTTTGTAGTAGTGGCAACTTGATGTTGCAGTAGAAACAAATCGTTGTTGCATTAAGGGCAACTCATTGTTGCAATAGCGGCAACAATGAATTTCTGCCATTGTGATGCAGGAGCATCCAACTGAAAAGCTACAGCTAGAACTGGCTACTTTATGTTGGGCAGAAATAAAGTTTTATTTAGTCTTTTTGTTTTAAAAAGTTAAAATTAGAGTAACACGGCTATTGTAATTTCAATTAAGGAAAAATTAGGTTAAATTAGTTAAGCAGTAAGATTAGTTTTGATAAACAGTCTGTAACTAAATGGCAGTTTCTCAACTACATGGGGGATTCAGGAAAGGTATAAACCAAACCAAAACCCACCAAAAGAGAGTCTACCATCCGTAGGGAGAAGAAGTGTTAGAAGAGTTAATCGGTGTGTGTGAACAAAAGACATTGTTCACATTTCTCTTTCAAATAAAAGTTATTTTCCTGCATTTTGTGGCTAATCTGAATATTAAAATGTGGCAAGAGTTTTCTTGTGACAGGTAAAAGAAGTTACAGAACCCAGAAGTTCATGTAGGACGAAGCCAAATCGAGTCAAACAAGAGCAATACATTGGAAACATAAATTACAGGTACATTTTAAAATCATTTGATAACAGATTTCCTATTCACCGTTTATTCTTAAATGTCCACAAATATAAGTCAACATTGGATAGTAACATTGGAACAACATAAGCTAATTTAAAATAGCGCTTAAGACCGAACCCAGTAAGGGTTTTATAAGATATACATTGTCTAGGGTTTATACCCTGCTCCCAAAATGTAATCATACCAAAATAACGACAAAGATATCGGCTACTTGTTATGTATTAAGCCACGAAGGAAATTTGTAAGAACAAAGCTACTTGACAGCAAAAAGCCTTGAAACCCTCTTGGGGGTTTTTTAATCCTAAATACTTAAAAATCAAAAGCATACAAAGGAAGGGTCCTGCCCTATTGCAGAGGGAAGACTTGGACCACGATGGCAGCAGGAGGCCACATCAGGTTTGATACCTGCATTCCACAAGCGAACACCCAAAAGTTTAGAGTGGGAATATTTAATTGAAGCAAAGGAAGCTGAATAAGGGACAGAGAAGAAAATTCCTAGGTAGCTTACCTGAAGCAACAAACCCCAACGAACCAGGGATGAAGGAACAAGGCAAATATAGACAGAAATCAATTACATTGAAGTCAAGGAGACTGTCACCTACTAACAAGGCACCTGAAGGTTAGTAAGGCGAAAATGAAGAACTAGTAATGACAACCAGAACGTGAAGTTTCCTTGTTAAAGAGAAGTTGAGCTGTCCGGGAGTGAAATTAGCGCCTGTTGAATGCACAATAGACAAGTTTCAAAGCCACGGATGAATTTCTGAAAGCAGTGGACAAAGACAGAAAGCTAACGGAAAAAAAAGAGAAATTTCATTGTTACCCAGCCAACCACATTTTATTTGTGAGGACGAAAACTCCACAAAGGAGGAACCAGGTCGACGCATACAGTTAAACATTTAGTAGAGTTGTAGGCGGCCACAGGGTAGACACACTCAAACATTTCGCAGAATTTTAGGCGGCTGCAGGGTCAAAACCCCTGCTCAACAGTTCTCACAAACCCTTGCGACAAAAAAATGAAATAACACTTAAACCCTAAAAGTGTAATGTCAAACGCATTTAAACGTGGAAGCTTAGCCCGTGGTTTTGGACCCGTGACCACATGGTGTCTAAAGAATTGTAAAAGGGCTAGATTTAAAACATTTGTGTTTTAGAATAAAAATTTTGTTGATAAGGTGTTGTTAAAGTTTTAAAACGACGTCTTAATAGTCATCCCCCTGTCCCCACCACACTGTAACAGTGAATTTTCACCATTGTAACAGTGTATTTCCACCACTGTAACTGATCTCAAAATTAAAAAATTTCTTTATATTTTCAAATTCTATATTTTATATTAAAAATTTCTCTAGTTGACCATTAATAAACAAACTTGTTTTTCTACCATAATTTTTTAGGTTTTTACTATGTTTTTCTTTTATATAAGTTCTTTTTCTACCATAATTTTTTAGTTATTTACTATGTTTTTATTTTACATATATGTTGCAAATTTAAAGAGAGAGCGACAACTCGTTGTTGCAGTAGCGGTAACATTGACTTGTCGCTCCTGTAACAGTGAATTATTTCTGCAATAATTCACTGTTACATTAGCAGAAATTCATTGTTACAGTGGCAGAAATTCACCATTACAGTGGCGACAAGTCAGTGTGACCGCTACTGCAACAACGAGTTGAAGTTACTACAACAGAGTTGTTGCTATTACAACAGAGTTGCCACTACTGCATTTTAACAATGTAACAATATTTGATTAATATTTTTTTTGTTTTGCATATGGATCAAAAATGGGTTTTGGTCATCCAAATATGGTGTCACCCAAACCCAAGGCATGCATGGACAATGTTTGTGCTTCACAATGAAACACTTAGCCAAGTCTACCAAAACAGTAGACAAATACCTGGCATTAGCACAAACAAAGAATAATATTAACATGCTTTGATTGATGGGCTCACAGCAACGCATAATTATGGTGAAAGCGACATTGTCACTTACAAAAATTCCAAATGAATCACAAATCAAATGAATGGTACCTACCAGGTCCGAAGACACGATTTAAAACCTCTTCACTAATAGGCAAAAACCATTGTTGCACAGTTCCAAAGCTTCAACATTATTTACAAGTCATATGTCCAAAGGGTTGCTGACTCCATACTGTTACACAGCATTTTTCCACCGTCCCTGCAATCCCCATCCCACACATTGCAGGACCATTTCAGTGACTTCTGTGTGTTGTCATACCTTGCAAAAATTGTCATTACATCCCTTGGCATACGAAGAAAATTTCTTCTATTGATGATTCCTGAAGCAGGCTCTCAAAAACACATGAACTTGGGTCACCGCTGGTAGGAAGTTATGGCCTCACGCCCATAGAGAATCTTACACTGGGCCTCATACCCATTGGCGCTCTATCTCAATGGACTGCCCGCGTTGAGCTGTTTTTGGAATTTAAAAAAAAATAGAAGCGAAGTTTCTATTCCTAAATAATTTGTGAGCAGAGTCATCATGGTTTGTTCGACTGAATAACGCCGAAATCCTCCCTTTGGCTTCTTGTTTCCTACATTTGAGAAACTTCCCAAAGCATAAGGCCTCCCTTCCACCTTATGAGGAATCCCAAACCACCTCCTCCTCTCCTATAAATACATCCTTCTCACATAGTTTCAGCTAGCTGAGCAGTCCTTACTATAGCTGGTGTGAAGAACAAGGGAGAGAGGAATCCATTTTCGAGAGAGATTTTAGGCCCGTTGCCTCACCAAGTCTGATCCTCGACGAATTTTGGAGACGCGTTTGACTGAACCCATCGAAGGAGGATGCAACATCAAGGCTTCAAGGTTGTAAACCAATTTTTCTCTACTTTTTAATACATGACTCATTTTTGGTTCCTATTTTTCGTTTGATATGTTTAATCCTATGCAATATGTTTGATTCTCCCTGACCAATCAAATAGTTATGAATGCAAGTATGTTTTTGTATGTTGTCACCATTCTCTGATCCTTGTGTAGGTACACAGATATTACCATTGAATGACCACGACATGTGAAGACAAAGATTAGGAGACTGCTACTACAAGTTACGACAAGAGTGTTGGCCCAAGGTAGACCATCTATCCCAACCCATTTTCATTCAAAAACTAGGAGTTCGAAGATTAGCATGTTCCCTTGTTGCTAGACTTACTCCAGGGCTATAGGGATGGCCTCTGTGCACAGATGGGATTTACCTGCACAACAATTTGGTGACCATACTGGGGATCAGTGCGTTTTTCGTCTCTCATTGTCCGTTTAGCTTTTTGCTTGTTTGTTCAACTTTGGTTGTTTGATTGTCTTCCTACTTTGTTTTGCTTGTTTAACTGTTTTCAGCCATCACATTTAGTCTCAGAGTGTCAAGTCTGACCTTTGCTCAATGGTTTTTTGTTTTTTCCATGGTTTTTTGGCTCAGCACTGCTATTGCCTGAATAGTCACGCCGATTGGCGCTTGTTTCCTTTTTCACAGTTGCGCCATCCTCTGTTTGGCGCTGATTACAACCTCACATACGCACTGAATCCTGTAAGTTAAAATTTTAAACCTTTTCCTGAGTTTTGTCAGTTTCTCTTGCCTCAGGTTTGGATTTTCATCTTTCAATTGGTCCACTGGAAATGTTTTGACTCTTTTGTCTCGTCCTACTCAATTTTTTGTCCCTCATCTGATCAGTGGAGTTTGTGACCCTAGGGTTTCTAGGTGTCGTTCGCCGCTTGTCCGGCTACCTCCTCATTGAATCTTCTAAGTTGAGTTTGAGTCAATTTGGTCGTTAAATTTTCAGTTTTTTGGCTGGTTGTTTTAGCTTTTCTTCCGGTTCTTTGTGTCTTTGGGTTGTTGAATGATCACCTTGGATTGTTTTTAGCTCTCCATTTGTCACCTTGAGCATAGATTACATTGCTCATTGAACTAGTTTGAAAGCCATGTTTTCCTGGAAGAGTGCATCTTGTTTTGAGTGTGGTTAACCGTTTCATTCGAATTTCTCAAAACTAGTCTCTATTTTTCCATTTAGTGTGCTACTGCATTTTGCGTCTCATTCATCTAAAAAGAACAAGATTTACATTCTTTCTCTTAAGTTTGAAAACATAAAACGTTATTTTGCATTAGTAGCTTTTAGTGAACAAGGAAAGAGCTTTTCATTTTCCACTTTGGTTGTCTTAGATGCATTAAGGAAAATTTCTTCTTGTATTTGAGTGATTGCTACTTTGTTATGACCCTGATCAGGAGATCAAGTCATATGCTAAAAATTGAAAGTGCTCAAAGTAGGTCTAAACCCGAGTGACCGAAAAGGTCTCGTCCTTGCGATTCTGGTGCCATGAATGGTTCGAAAAACCGATGTCATATGAGGAAGATATCATGTTTTGTTCATTTTCCCAAACAAAAAAATTTTGGTGACTAGATGCCCAGTCAGCTTGCAGGTCGAGTCAGCAGAATATTCTTGGAATATTCCATTTTATTCTAAGCCAATGTGATGGCACCACGTGGAAAATTATGGGTCGTTGGATGTCGATTGTACAAAGTGGTTTTCTGGCCGTTGGATGAGGTTTTGGATGGGCCAATGGTTGAGCGACACGTGGCAATCCCACGGGGCCCCCACGTGTCATCAGATTTTTGTGTAAAAATTTATATAGATTCTAGGGGAGTCGACCACCTGACCTCCCATCCACTAAGCCTGCCCGTGCACCATTGCGCCACACGATGTTTCTTACAATGTATAGTGGAAAACATTTATTTATAGTTTATATGTTTCATATTTGGGGGTTAGGGAGGCCATCCCCCCTTCCATGCACCCAAGTGCTAGGAATTTGGGCTTAAGCCCCTCTCCATGACGGTTTCTCGACTTGATGGCTTCCACAAATTTTTGTTCACATGAAGTTTTAACTTGTGGCAGCAAACGTTTATTTGGCAGCAACTTCACCGTAACTACCGGCAGGTAGATGTGAATTGGTCACATGCTCACGGGTTGCGTTGTATATAATGCGACGGTTAAATAACTCTGTGTTGGTGGTATTAAAACTGAGACACTAAACCATATCACATGGCGCAGGTTACGTGGTTTTTATTACCACGTTTTAATGGAACTTTGAAACTCCAGGTTCCAGCACACTTGGCAGTAATGTTTAAATGGTTTAATAAACCGAAACCATAGGGTTAGGGTCGAAATGTCACATGCGCCCAACCCTTAAATGGTTAATGTAAATGGTCCATAATGGCGGAAATTATAGCACCAACCCTATTTTTAGGGTTTTAACTAATTTAGTGACAGTTCACTACAATTCTCCACAGTTAGTGGAGATTTTCTAGCTAACATTGGGAAAAAGGCATGGAGAGGTCAATTTTCGACCAATTTTGATGAAACAAGAGTCTACCTAGACTAATTTGAGAATTCTAGAGCCATTGGTGCAGATAAAACAACCAATAGAGGCCTACAAACATATGTAATTTACAATTTTGAGCATAATGACAAAGAGGGACATGCCATTGGGAGCTGGACCAGTATATGTAGCCCAGGAGGGGTGAACTGCTTCATCATGCCTAGTGAGGAAAACTTGTGTGTGAATGTTTTTCTCTGTTGTGCATTGTTGTTTAGTGTTTTTAAGGCTTATTTACATGCTTAAAGTTCACTAATTCATCTAATTTTCATGGTTAAAACTCTCATACCTTAAGCAAACTTATGGGGAAAATTTGTACATGTTTATTTAACTGAAAGGACACTTAGCACAACATAACTAATACACTCCTTTCAGATCAAGTTGGTATCAGAGCTAGAGTTTTATCTTTGGTGTTTTTATGTGCAAGGATTTGTTAGCTGTTTGCAAGGGTTTCATGCTTACTAGGCTCAAGCTTAAGAGAGGAGAAGGCAAATTGGTGGAAGCAAGAGGTTCTCAAAGTGAACCACAGAAAAGGAGGGAAATATTGCCATATTATCCACCACCTAGTTCACCTCCAAAAGAAGCAGAAGCAGCATCTAGCATGCCTCCAGGAGAAGGATAAATCCATGAAGAGATGGATCCCAAAGAGGAAGAAAGAGTGTACAGAAAATAATTTCTTGACTTAACTGAAATGGTGAGAGTCCTTTATCAAGAAAGGAATGATAAACTAGAAGAGGAAAGGTCCAACCTTCACAAGGAAGGATAAGGATCATCAGGAGGTCACAATGATGAAGATAAATCCAAGAAGGGTAATGGAGGAAATGGATACAGTGGAAAGTTTCCATCATCACCCTCATCTTCATCTTCATCATCTTCTACATCATCTTCAGTACATCAGCCATACAAGTCAAAGAACATGGGTAAAATTCCTTTTCTAAAACCAGATGTTAAGTTTGAATTGCCAATGTTTGATGGTGAAGTTAATCTAGAAAAGCTAGATATTTGGATCAGGAAATTAGAGGTCTATTTGAGAATCCAAAATTTTCATGATGATGACACCAAAATCCAACTAGCTTCTTTGAGAATGGAAGCTGTAACACTTGTTTGGTGGGAAGCCAAGACAAAGGAGGAGATCAAGAAATATGGTAATATTATTTTATCATGGACTGATTTCATTACTGCAATAAAACAACAGTTTTATCCATTAGCTCACATGCAGAAAGCCATAATGGAGTGGAAAAATTTTAAACAATTGAAAGGACAAAATGTACAAGTGTATACTCAAGAATTTAGGAGAAGAGATCTTTTATTAGGAGTATATTTGCATAGCCAAGACACTTTGCTCAAGTATATAGGAGGTTTACATACCCACCTAAGACATACAATCCTCATGTTTAACCCTACAAGCCTAGATGAGGTTTGTGTTCAAGCCACACATTTAGAGGCAAGGGGAAAACAAAACTTAGATGGGAATGAGGAAAATGAGTTTAAAGGAAAATGGAAGAAAGAGAAATGAAAATGCCAGAAAAGAGGAAGGAAAATTCTTTTTCAAACATTGTTCTAAAACTACCCATGATGAGGACCATTGTTGGAAACTTCATCCAGAGTTGAAACCAGAAAGTTTTAAAGCCAAAGAGAAAGCCAAGGAGAAAGGAAAAACTATTGCAATAGATGAACAAGACCTAGGGTCCGATTCAAGAGATGAAACAAAAATCATAGCTATGGGACTAAAGAACTTAAAGGGGAAAGAGATTGTAAATAAACCCAGTTCTAGTATATCTAACTATCACATACAAGCTCCAAATGAAGAAAAGAGAATTGAACTGTTTCATGTGAGGGTCATTTCCAAACATACAAAGATTGACACATTGTTTGATAGTGTGTCACAAGAGAATTTAATCTCTGAATACTTGGTCAAGAAACTTAATCTTGAGACCATTCCACATCCGAAACCATATCCACTTGGTTGGATTTGTAAGGATGAAAATTTACAGGTTTCAAAGAAGTGCATGTTACACTTTGCAATAACTACACATTTCATTGACACGGTTGAATTAGATGTTGCTCCACTTGATATAACAGGTATGGTGTTGGGAAGTCCTTACTTGTATGACAGGAAAGCAATATTCCATCACCATGAAAAAAAATACCATTTATTCAAATATGGAAAGGAGTACATTGTGAGAGCTCATCGCAAAAAACTAGACACTTCTTTAGTTAATGCAGGGCAGATGAAGAGGCTCGTCAATGCAAGTCAAAACTTGAAATTGATGATGATTAAGAAAAGAGAAGTTTTACATAATCCTTTTCAATCAAATGCTGATGTATGTAATGAGTTGTTTCAGTTTGAAAGCAGGTTGTCTTTGAAAGAAGATGACAATAAATTGCAGCAGTCGACATTGGTGTTGAACGGTGCTGAAAACAAAGTGTCAGTGCAAGAAGTTGCAAAGTTTCAAGAGATGGAAAAGAAACTTGACAAAGAAGGCACAAGATTCAGAAATGATCATTGCTGGTTTCAGAAAGGCATGGTACAATGGTGAAGAAACTTGGTCAGGAATCGAAACAATTTCAAGGCTAATTCAACAAAAAATCTCGATAAGGACATGATGCAAGGTGAAAGTAATTTTAAGTTTCCTTTGATTATAGACCAATGTAGAAACATGAATGTTACTACAAAGTTAAGTTGTTGTTCTGCAAGTTCAGAAAATGTGCAGCATGACAATGTCAAAAGAAGCAATGGTTGGTCAACAGAATTAAGGAAAAAATTGTCGTTTCATGAAAAGCTCCAATTAATGAAATTAGGGAAATTTCAGTGGATTAAGATTGGAAGAGTGGGAACATAGTCTCCTCATCTTCATGTTCAGTAGCCCAGAGATATTTTGGGGTCCAAAATTTTCCCAGTGGGGAGGTGTGATTAGGAGATCAAGTCATATGCTCAAAAATGAAAGTGCTCAAAATAGGTATGAACCTGAGTGACCGGAAAGGTCTCATTGTTGCGATTCCGACGTCGTGAATGGTTCGAAAAACCGATGTCATATGAGGAGGATATCACGTTCTGTTTTTTTTCCGAAACAAAAAAAAAATGGTGAATGGATGCCCAGTCAGCTTGCAGGTACAGTCAGTGGAATATTCTTAGAATATTCCATTTTCTTCTAAGCCAATGTGATGGTGCCATGTGGCACATTGTGGGCCATTGGATGTCGATCATACGAAGTGGTTTTCTGGCTGTTGGATGAGGTTTTGGATGGGCCAATGGTTGAGTGAAATGTGGAAAGCCAGCAGGCCACCACGTGTCCTCAGATTTCTGTGTAAAAAATTATATGGAGTTTGGGGGAGTCGACCACCCAACCTCCCATCCACCAAGCCCGCCCGCGCACCATTGCGCCACATGATGTTTCTTACAATGTATAATGGAAAAAAATTATTTATAATTTATATGTTTCAGAGTTGGGGGTTAGGGAGGCCAACCCCCCCTTCCATACGCCCAAGCACTAGGACTTTGGGCTTAAGCCCCTCTCCGTGACGGTTTCTTGACTTGACGGCTTCCACAACTTGTTGTTGACATGGAGTTTTAACCCATGGCAACAAACTTCTATCTGGCAGCAACTTCATCGTAACTACAGACAAGTAGATGTGAATTGGTCACATGCTCGCGGGTTGTGTTGTATATAATGCGATGGTTAAATAACTCTGTGCCAGTGGTATTAAAACTGTGACACTAAACCATATCACATGGCACGGGTTATGTGGTTTTTATTTCCATGGTTTAATGGAACTCTGAAACTCCAGGTTCCACCACACTCGGCGGTAATGTTTAAACGGTTTAATAAACTGAATCTGTAGGGTTAGGGTCGACATGTCACATGCACCCAACCCTTAAAAAGTTAATGTAAATGGTCGATAATGACGGAAATTATAGCGTCAACCCTATTTTTAGGGTTTTAACTAATTTAGTGACAGTTAACTATAGTTCTCTAAAGTTAGTGAAGATTTTCTAGTGCATATTGGGAAAAAGGCATGGAGAGGTCAATTTTCGACCAATTTTGATGAAACAAGAGTCTACCTATACTAATTTGAGCATTATGGAGCCATTGGTGTAGAGAAAACAACCATTAGAGGCATGAAAACATATTTGATTTGCAATTTTGAGCATAATAACAAAGAGGGACATGCCATTGGGAGCTGGACCAACAGATGTAGCCCAAGATGGGTGATCTGCTTCATCATGCCTACTGAGTAAAACTTATGTGTGAATGTTTTTCTCTATTATGCACTATTGTTCAGTGTTTTTAAGGATTATTTACATGCTTAAAGTTCACTAATTCATCTAATTTTCATGGTTAAAACTCTCATACCTTAAGAAAACTTATGGAGATAATTTGTACATGTTTATTTAAATGAAAGGACACTTAGCACAACAGAACTAATATACTCCTTTCAGATCAGATCTACTATCCCTCTCTTAGCTAGCATTCATCGAATTGGAATGATTTTCTTTTTCATATAGTTGTGCATTAAGAATTCGAGATTACATTCGGTAAGGCCTTGAAATTGCAACATTAATTCAAGATCAACTTTAAAATGAATTCAATCTACCTAAGGAATTATTGAAATCTAACACACACATTTTAGAGGTCTAGGCTAGTGACGTGTTCTGGCGTCATTAAACCTAGTAGCTGTCGTTCGCCAGCTTGTACTAGACAGTACTAGCACGGACTTGTGCTACCCGTACGGTCGCGTATATAAAAAGAGACCCTCATAGGTTGCAATCCTTTATCCATAGGAAGCTAAGTCTGTCGCCCTGTAACCTTGGTACACCGAACAAAACATTCGGGGAGACTGCCTGCACGTATGTTAAGTCCTTGGTCATTTCTCTTTCATTTGATCACCAAGGTGTATATTGCAGTTCACGGAAACTTGGTACACCCTCTTGCTTAGATTTCCTAAGTAGTCATTTTGGTATTTTTGTGACTCTCTAAAATTAAAAAGATCATCGAGCACTTGTACTTTCGTGCTCGTTTCAACCTGAAAGTGACTAGAGTCATCTTTTGCCTATTTTCTTGACTCTTAAAATATGAAAAGGCAGAGTTTTGTTTCAATGTCATAAAATTAATTACCACATTCCCATTAAAGATATTTCCTTTGTTGGTTTTGAAGTAATTCCTTAGTGTTTGTTCTTGAAGCCTCGAATTGGTCATATCATTTCTCTCCTACTTTGAGACAAAGTCACGGTGGCAGAACCACCGGTTTCATCATCCCCTTCATCAACTCCTAGTGGGAATCCTTCTCCTGAAGTTTCTTCAGGGGCACCTCAACCTACTAGGCCTGTCAATTTCTGGCAGTCTATTCTTCGGAGTATCTAACCCCTTGCTACTCGATCTCCTCTTGAGGAGCCATTTGATATCAATTGGAAACCTTCAAACTCTTGGGCTAGTTTTGGAAACGAAGAAGAGTTTCCTCTTCTTACTTCGGAACCTTCTTTACTTGCCACTTCTTGTCATCTTTTCGACGACACCATGGCTTCATCTGGCATGGATTCTTCAAGTCCCATCAGTAGTGAAGAGATCCCTATTTCAATAGGGGATTATCAACTCTTTCCGAAGGATTTTCCTTATGTCGTGAGTCAACCTTCCTCACAACCAATATCTCTCCCACTCGGTTATCATACGTTGGGTCAGATCATGTCTAGTGTTGAATCAATGTACCAAAACCTGACATGGTCAAGTACATCGAATCCTTTAGTAGGCTCATCTTTTACCGTATCAGGGGCATCACCCTCGACTCCCATGATGTCGACGATTGTTACATCTGTCCCAACCCGGCCCACTATCTGTCTGGCTTCATTTGCACCGGCTGTTAGTACAACTCGGTCATTGTCATCATCTTTTGCTATTCCTAGGTCTATTTTTATTAATCCCATGATACCTGCTCGGCCCTCCGTGAGTGGATCACAGCCTCATGCTTCGGGAATCCAACCTACTGGTAGTGCGCCCATCACTTCTACTTCCATTCCTGGAGGTTTGAAATTCGATCATTACTTGTTGGCCATTCAGCAGCAGAATTCCACCACTCAGGGTTCTCAGTAGCTGCAAACTTTTGTTAATCCTCCACATCATTATGATGTGTATGGAAATCCTGTCTATTTGCCTCCATTTGACCCCAATCATACCATTTACAAACGAGACACCCTTCGGTCCAATAAGGACAACCCTCACAGGGAAAACCTTTGGTCCAACAAGGATAACCCTATGGTTCATAAGGACAACCTTATGGCCCACAAGGACAACCCTTATAGGGAAAACCTTCGGTCAAACAAGGAAAACCCTATGGTCATGCTGGTCAACCTTATGTTCAACAGGGTACATCTTATGTTCTCGGGGGGTAAATATATCCACAACAGGAACAACCTTTTGTGCAACAACACCAACCTTATGTTTAGAAAGGCCCAACTTTTGTACAACAAGGTCAACCCTCTATTGCTCAACATGTTCACCCTAGTCTTTAGGGGAAACCTGGCCTATCCCAACCATCGGGCCAACCTCTTCCACAAGGGAAACCTAATGGTTCATAGTATCCAAGTCAACCTGCTCCACAGGGAAAACCTATCTAGCCACAACATCCGAGTCAACTTGCACCCCAGGGGAAACCCATTCAGACTCAAGGCATCACCTACATTCCTCAAGGTCAATCTCAGATGGTATATAGTGTGCCCCAAGGTGTTGCTTACATTCCTCAAGGTCAATCCCAGATGGTATACAGTGGACCTCAAGGCACTGCATATATACCTCAAGGCATTGCTTACATTCCGCAATGAAACCCATAAGTTGCTAAGACAGGGCCTCAATGGTTCGCTCAGAATCAATATCCTGGTCCTCAACTAGTGTATGGGTAGAATTATCAGGCTTATAACCCCTATGGATAGAATCCTCCGGGACAAAACATATGGGGGCAGAATTTCTCCCAGCCTGGTTGGAATCCTAATATTGTTATTTGTCAACGACCTGCAATGCCTTTCAATCCGCAATTACCTTTCCTTGCTACATTGGAACTATTCGATGTGTCGAAGTTGACAAACAATCACATCCTTCATAATCCATATTGGCATCAAGTTCCAACTAAAATCCCTGGCGATTGTCCTAAATTTGAGGGCAAGTCCAAAGAAGACCCCCTAGTGCATGTTATGACATACCACCTTTGGTGCTCCTCTAATTCTTGGGTGGATGATTCCATTCAAATCCGTCTTTTCCAAAGGACTCTCAGTGGTGCCGCTACCAAGTGGTACATTGAACTCTCCCATGGCGTCTTCCAAGATTTCAACTCTCTAGCCATGACATTTCTCATGGACTTTCAGTTACTAGTTCGGTATGAAACTGGGATGCACCTCCTCACACCCTTGAAATAGGATCGAGTTACTCATATCTCTGATCATATTCATGAGTGGAGGTGACGTTGTTGCTTGATCAAGTTTTAGATTCTTGATCAGCTTCTAACTGATTGGTTCACTACCTCCTTCGTTTCTCTGATTTCTAAGGACATTGATATGGGGGCATGTGTTACTGAGGAACAAGCCACTTCTCGTGACCAATACCTTGATCTTGTGTACTCTTAGTCCGGAACATTGTACGAACTCTTGACTGATGCCCCTCAACTTGGAACTTCCAAAGCACTGGTGACGCCATCCGTCGACGGTATCATCGGTTCTGTGTCTCAGACTTCTCGGAAGTCTTCTTTAAATCCTGTGAAGAAAAAATCTACTCCTTCGAATGATACTGCTTCTTAGTCACCTTCGAATTCTGGTAAAACCGCGGAAGTGAATTCCATCCAGTCCAATCCGGTGGATACAACTTCTAAGGGTAAGAAGAAGGGTAAAGGTAAGGCCAAAGCCGATACCCCGAAACAAGATTCTCAGAAATCTTGTTTTCATGATGGTTCGCAACGCAAACTGAAGTACCCTTGTCTGATTTTTGATGAAGAGCATTACACCAAGGACTGTCCACGACGGGCTGAGGTGAGTCGAATGCTCAAGGGCACCTAAGGCACTCTTGTTCTTAAAGAACCTTTCCCATCACAGCAAACTCAGTTGGTGGAGCAACCTAATTCCTCCGCCATGAATTGGCTCTTAGGTTTTCATAATGAATGGTCCTACATCCGTATCTATTGCTACCCAATCGAAATATTATATTGAACCGCCTCGAGCAGCAGGGAAGGAAATCGCTGATGGTCCTCCTCCCCCGCCTGCTTCTGGCCCTCTTCAAATTGAAAGGCCCAATACTGAGCCCATTTTACAACCACCTTCCAAAGGTGTACTCCATAAGTCTTCTTAAAATCCCAATGCCCGTGCCACTCAGCATTACAGTATTGTTGAGGATTTAGCTCAGGTGCCATCTACTATGTCTGCATTGGAAGTACTTCAGATTTGTCTGTCATAATGGAAGGCTTTGTTATCTGCTATCGGAGGGATTGATCCCACTGATTCTAGCCTTATCACTTTCAATTTGGAAAATTTTGTCCCATGTCTCCTTCACCAACTTGCACTGATCATTCAAGTTTGGATTAATGGCAAGAATATCCACCGAGTGGTCATGGACGAGGGTGCATCTACGTGCATCATGTCTTTTGCTTGCTGGAAAGCCATCGGTTTTCTAGCCCTTAATTCATCTCCAAATGCTTTAGAAGCTTTCAATGGAAGATAATCTTGCCCTCTTGGTGTTCTCGCTAGTTTACCCATCATGTTAGAATGGAAAACAGTTAACGCTAAGGTTGAAGTCGTTGATGCCAAGCTCAATTACAATATTCTCCTCGGTCGCAGTTGGACTCGCGCCATGTTGTGCGTCCCGTACACTCTCTTTCATGTTCTTCGATTCCCACACGAAGGAAAGATCATTACTGTTGATCAGTTGACCTTTTCCACTTCTCCGTCTTCCGAGAGCAACGTTCCATATGTAGATCATATTCCTACGCCTTATGAGAGCATAGGACTTGGTATTTTCAAATATCTTGCCCTTATGGGTCTTTTTTCTCTTCCTCCACCCAACACTACTCAGATTAACATGATCTCCAAATATTTGGATCCATGGATCATCCCTTCACCTGAGAAAATTGATTCGTTTGGTGACTCGATGCCATTAAGCCCAATAGAAATTGATTATTGTGAACTTATTTCAACTTCGGCTCCTCCTCCCTCTAAACATGCCCCTTTGAGTATGTCTCTTGACGCGTATTCTCAATCCCCTTGGCTCGACACTTCGGATTCTCCCGATCCTTTAAATGAGATATTTCCTACTGATCAGGTTATCGTGGAAACTATGTCTCTTGAGGATCCACCTAGGGATGATAATCATCATCATTCCTCTTTCATTCCTGGCCTTGGGGTCATGTCTACCTATCTTGAGAAGTTCACTTCCCAAGTTCCTTCTCATCCACTTCAAACACTGATCATGACACATGAATTATTTGCAGAAGGTAACTTGGGGAACATTACGCAAACGATTCCTATCGACATCTCTTTCAAATCGAGGGTTGTTGAGGACATCCACATTGGGGTGACCTATTCTCCTGATGAGATCGAGGTATATACTAGTCTCTTCCACGAGTTTCACGACATTTTCTCTTTGTTTGACGAAGAAATGCTCGGCATCGATCCAAGTATAGTGGTGCATGAGATTCCTACCTATCCTGGTGCGAAGCCTGTTCGCCAACATCTTCGTCCCATGCACCTTAGAAAGGTAGTTGCTATTAAGGGTGAAGTTGAAAAACTTCTTAACGCTGGTTTCATTTATCCAATTCCCTTGACAGAATGGGTTTCCAATATTGTTCCTCTGGATAAGAAACAGGGCATTATTTGTGTCTATGTTGATTACCATGATATCAATCGTGCTCACCGTAAGGATAATTATCCCACTCCTTGTATTGACCAAATCATTCATGAATGTGCTGGGAGTGAGATCTTTTATCTTATGGATGGGTTTTATGGGTACAACCAGATCAATATTCTTCTAGCCGATCAACACAATACCACCTTTATCTATCCTTGAGGTACTTTCACCTATAAGAAGCTCCCTTTTGGTTTGAAAAATGCTTGGGATACATTTCAAAGAGCAATGTCATATGCTTTCCATGACATCAAGTGCATTGTTCAACCTTATCTGGATGACCTTCCAGCTCATTCTTCTATGCATAAAGACCATCTGGATCATCTCTATCACATATTTCTTCGCTGTATATGCTATAACATTTGGCTCAATCTGCATTAGCATGTCTTTTGCATTGATTCTGGTAGACTCTTAGGGTTTATCATCTTTAAATATGGAATTCGTCTCGATCCCCTCAAAGTTGAAGCTATTGTTAATCTACCCTCCCCTTCCTCTTTACATCAGCTGTAGAGTTTGCAAGCGAAAGCTAATTTCCTACGTCATTTTATACCGAACTATGCTAAAGTGGCCAAAGGCTTCACGCGATTACATAAGCAAGATGTCTCGTTCCTCTAGGATGAAATCGCCCAAAAATCCCTCAATGCACTGAATGCATTGCTCATCAATGCTCCTCTATTTCATCCTCCTAATTATCATTACGATTACTCCCTCTATTTGGCTACCGCATTCAGCACTATTTCCATGGTTCTGGTGCAAGACGATGATGATGGTGATGAGCACGTCATTTACTATTTGAGTCGCAATCTTCTCGATACCAAAACACGTTACGTGCATGTGAAGAAGTTAGCATTGGTTGTTGTTCAAGTTGTTCAACGTTTTCATCATTATATTTTGTTGCGCACAGTGACCGTGATTTCTGATTGCAACCCTATGACCTACATATTGTATCATCAATTACTGGGGGAAAATACTCAAAGTGGATCATTATTATCCAAGAGTTAGATTTGGAATTTAATATAGCCAAATCGAAGAAATCATTGGTTTTTTTGTATTTGATTTGCTCTCTCCCTTCTGATTCTGCTCCATCTAGTTCTGAGGAGCGCATTCTGGACGACATACTTTTTCTCATTAGCACCCTCGATCCTTAGTACGGTGATATCATCGTATATCTTCAGACTTCTACCTTTCGATCAGAGTTGACGAAGGATGTTCGTCGACGCATTCACCATCATTCGCAACCTTATCGCATAGTCGTAGATACTCTCTAGCGCATCGAAGTTGATTATGTTCTCCGCTGGTGTCTGACTCTCGAGGAGGCTGAAAAAGTCCTCAATGATTGCCACTCTAGCTCTTGTGGCAGTCACATGGTTGGATATGCTACTGCACAGAATATTCTTCGTGCTGGTTATTTCTGGCCTAGTATCTTTAAAGACTACATTGTTGTTGTCTGCAAGTGTCACAATTGCCAGATTTACCAGTGCAAGATGCACACGCCACCCACACACCTTCATCATGTCATTACCGTTGATCCCTTTGTGAAGTGGGGCATCGATTTTATGACGAGTAACCTTCACTTGGAGGGGAGGCATGCTTATATTATAGTTGTCAATGATTACTTCACTAAATGGGCCGAAGAAATGCCTACACTTACAGTTGACGGTAAGACTGCCACACAATTTCTGTTTAATCATGTTATTACTAGGTTTGGTGTCCCTCAAGCCATTGTTACCGATCATGGTTCTCATTTTCGTCATTACATGATGGTTGAGTTGACTTCTAAGTTGGGTCTACGTCACGACAGCTCAATGTCATACTACCCTCAAGCCAATGGCTAGGTTGAAGCCATGAACAAAATTCTAGTCACTATGCTTCAACATACGATTGGGATGCACAAGTCCAACTGGCATCTCATGTTGTTTTCAGCTCTCTGGGCTTATCTAACCTAGGTGAAGGATGCAACCAGATTCACTCCATTCCAGCTTGTTTATGGTTTGGAAGCTACCCTTATGATTGAATGCAAAATCCATTCTGTCAAGATAGCTGTTGAATTGTGGCCCAACACTTCGCCAGAATAAGAGCGTCTTCTATATTTAGAGAGGCTTGATGAAACTTGTTTATTTTTTTCTCTTGTCATACACGCATACAAAAATAGGGTCAAAGCTCATTTTGACCAGTCGGTTTCCCCTCGTTCCTTTGTAAAAGGAAACCTCATCCTCTTGTTTGGCCAGGTTCACGATAAGCTGGGGACAGGAAAATTCCAACCCATGTGGCATGGGCCCTATATTTTTAAGCACGTTTTGCAGAATGAGGCTTATGAGCTAATTGATTATGAAGGTTAACCTCTGGATCAGCTCAGAAATGGGTTGTATCTCAAAAAATACTATGCATATGTTCCTCGTGCATGTTTCTTTTATACATAGGCATTTTTTCATTTTTCTACATTTTTGGATTGGTGTGCTTTGCGAGCAGTTTTTCCTAATTATTATGTCATTGCTTATTGTGTAGATTTTTGTCACTCCTTATGTTGGTTTCACAGATAGTTCCTCCCGTAGTACCTGAAACCTGTCCTCTGTAGCCTGGGTGATTTATAGTCCTAATGGTGAGTTGATAGATCTTCAAGGTATTTTTCTAGGACGAACCACGAACAATGTCGTTGAATATAGTGCTGTCATTGAACTTTTAACCGAGGCCATTGCTCTTGAGATTCATGCATTACTTGTTAACCTAGACTCTCAACTTGTTGTTCTTCTGCTTAATGGGCATTATTATATTATAAATCCTCAAATCTTAAGGTTGCATTTACGTGTTTGTTTATTAGAAAGGAATTTTGATTACATCACATATCAGAATATTCCTAGACGAATGAATGCATTAACTGATATAGTAGCTAATATTGTATTAGATAGACATTTGCGTAATTTGTAAAACATCATCATCACATAATAAGATTCATATAGGAATATATATATATATATATATATATATATATATATATATATATATTGAATGTTTGCATCCACGTGCATCATAAGTTCAAAAAATATGCATGTTTTGGTTACATCTTGAGACATCATGTCTCTCAAAAAATATGCAGAAATAAAAGCCTAGGTGTCTAGTCAGCGTGATGCTCATGGTAGCATGTCACTGCCCGTACAAGCTGCCTCAATAAGCGGTGAACATGGTTCAACACCCTTGTAGTGTACCTCTGTTACGCGCGAGGAAAATCATCAAATCTCGCATATTTTCGGATTCTATTGGTGAGTCCCTCTAGGTTGCATACGATTTCCTCCTCCTCGCTGCCCTCACCATTAGGGGCCACATCAAAATCACAGGGAACTCTCCATGCTATTGGAGACATTCCTGCAGGTCTTTCTGGGCCAACATCTAAAAATACATGGATTAACATCAAAACATATATAGCAAAAAAAATCACAATACTCATCAGAATCAAAAAATGAGTCTTACCCAACGCTTCATCCCAATCCTCTCCTGTTGGGAGTGGTAGATATGGATCACCTGTAAATTTCATGCCAAAATAGGGTCATTCCTCCATGACAATCAGTTGTCATCAGAGCCAATAAAAAAATTTCCGTCTCCAAGACATCTGTTGACTGCCCCTTGATCTCAGCATCAAAGTTTCCCAATGGACCATCTGTGGCTCTTGGGTACTAAGATGGACCCATAGCCGAACTATTTCAGCTTTTCATTCTTGCATTTTGTTAATTGGCGCTTCATATTGATCGTTATCACCTCTACCTAGTTGTAGAGAGTTGGTGCCATACAATCTACAGCAAGAATTAGACATGTCTTTGTGGCTTCATGTGGAGCCTATGATCGAGCAACTCGAGTGATGGTGTGCAACACTACTTTTAGTGCCAAATCGGGAATGGTTTGTATATCCACCTTCCCACTCTTGGATCCTTTTCATGCCCCTCAGCACATCCTGTCTATGAGCATGCTCATATTTTCCATCATAGGTCGGGTGCTTGTTAGGATTGGTGTTGCTCCCCTCCTTGATAATCCAGTGATAAATTATATGTCAGAGACATCAATCTCTAACTCCTGATCGGAATTATGAATATTTCTCGATCAATGTCCCATACACTGATTAGGTACTGTAGTAGCTATGGTTGAGATTGGAGACATGGTGCCATGAATAATTTTAGGAGGCCGCAATTTCGTAGAGCCTCCATGCATCTTACATTGCCCATGGCTTCCTCATCCTCATCCCCATGTTCTCTTTCTTTCCATTTGATCACCATTTTTCTTTCACACACTTGCAAAAACATGAATGGGGTCATCATTAGTCAAATTATTTGCTATTGAAGTGTTTAAAATAAGCTAAACAATTGAATTTTTATGAAATTTGTAGCCGCGGGTTGGCGCGACTATTTTAGAAACAACCACGCCGACTTGCGCGCCCCTGTTTAGATTTCAGGCAGGTTGGCACGAGTCCGTGCCCAAAACTCGTGCTGACCGGCATGCCCTAAATTAAACAAAAGTCCCCTACAAATGTGAAAAAAATAGATTGCAGATAATGAATATAATATCAAAATGCAGGCAAGGACACGAGCTCTGACCTGGAAAAGACAGATTCACGATTGGCCTCCTAAATTGTCCGCTGTCAGCTCCATAAAATCATAGTGAAAAAGGGTAAAACATTTCTCACAAGAGGTAAAAGTGAAAAGTAATTTATTTTTACTATTTTTGGCATTTTATAACTTTTCATAACCCTAATTAGGTTTTTGAGCATGTTTTTCGATTATTTTAGTATTTTATCTCGAAAAATGGGTTTTACATGCGTTTCTTGTGCAACAATCAAGTCCTCAGCGTGTTGACAATGAAGTGACGAGTTGTATTTTATACTTTTTCAGACTTGGTAAAAACACGAAAAATTCAGCCCCTGGAATCATCTTTCAACTCTTTTCTGACTCTCAAAAATTGAAAATATTGTTGAGACTCTTGTTGTTTTGAACTCGTTAAAGGCTGCGAAACGATATCTACCCAGTATACATTATCCTATCGCAACTAAGAGGTTCTCTCAAATATGGTTTTCTACCTTTTCGGATCTGTGAGACTACCTACAAAAAGGGACCTACTGGAGTTTCTTTTCCACTTCTTTTCAAACTCTTTAAACATGAAAAGATGCCAAGTTATTCCTTTATCAGACTCGTTAAAATTACATGATATCGGAAAACTTCACCATGACATAATCGAGTTACTCCTTCCTAGGGCTCATAAAATGTACTAGGATGGATTTGTTCGAAGGACAAACTTATATGAAAAGCATATGTTATCCCCTTCAAGCTTGTTTTAAAAAATAATTGGGGTACTCGCCAGAAATGGTGGGGGAAAATGGAACCAATTCTCAGTATTGTTGGCAGTATGTCACTTTTGAACATGAAACTCATCTGCAATTCGTATCTGGTTGGGGACATTCCATTTCGTCATTTTTGCCTCCATGGGTTTCGGTAATCTGTTTTGACCTCTCATCTGCTCTTTTCCACGTTATCATGACCTCAGATCCCTTGATGTCTAATACCGCCAAATTCCATAGTCATGTCGCCGATATGTTGAAGATAAGTTTCCTTCTGCAGTTTTCAACCTCTGATATTCTGTTTGGTCCCGATTCACTATCATCTTGTTCCTCTGTCTCGTGTCAATGATGTGGGAAACATGATGGCTCTCCCTCGACCAGGTCACTTTTTGTTGACTTCAGTTCATTATCCAGGAAGATGACTTAGAGACTCCCTTCTGGTACCTTGGAGCTTGCATGCCTCAATAGCAAGTTCTTTGCATTCGACGACAGGTCCTCATCATTGGCCTTCGATCGAGTGACTTTGCGAGTGTTCGATGCCAGATCACTGTTCACATTTTTCAGATTGTACTAGTTGTACCTTTACAGCCATTGTCATTATTGGTGGTTTCTCTTTCCTGTTAACAAATTTCCTCATTGGATGGTAATCAGGTGAATTTCTTGCATGTTCAACTTCAACTCACCTATTCTCATGCTTGAATTTGTACTTGTTCAGGTTGAGATGGAGCGCAAGACCCTGGGTTTTGTCTGATAAAATCTAGGCTGTGAGATGATTTGGTTTATCCTGAATATACAAATGTCTCTTCTGATTAGATGGTTGCGAACATACTTGAGTCTATTTATTGATCCTTATTGCTAGATGGTTGCATCCATACCTCCTTAGATATTTTTTTTAAATGTACTCTATTATGGATGGTTGTGCCCATACCGCATATTCATGTATCAGAGATATCAGTTGTACTTATAATTGCAGGTCTTCCAATGACGGTGTTTGGTTTGAGAATGTTCTCGTAAAGCATTTCCCTCCTCCCTCTCTCTCGGACCTCATGCTTTAAGGGGCATCTGTTACAAAGTATTTTGCCACCGTCCCTGCAATCCCCATCCCGCACATTGCAAGACCATTTCAGTGAATTTTTTGTGTTATCATACCTTGCATAAAGTGTCATTGCATCCCTTGGCATGCGAAGAACATTTCTTCTGTTGATCATTCCCGAAAAAGGCTCTAAAAAACACATGAATTTGGGTCAGCGCTGGTAGGCAGTTATGGCCTCGTGCCCATAGAGAAATTAACACTGGGCCTCGTGCCCATTGGCACTCTGTCTCAGTGGACTGCTTGTGCCGAGTTGTTTTTGGAATTTTTTTAAGAATAGAAGCGAAGTTTTTATTCCTAACTACTTCATGAGCGAAGTCATCATGGTTTGTTCGACTGAATAACATCAAAATCCTCCCTTTGGCTTCTTGTTTCCTACATTTGAGAAACTTCCCAAAGGATAAGGCCTCCCTTCCACCTTACGAGGAATCCCAAACCACCTCCTGCTCTCCTATAAATACATCCTTCTCACATAGTTTCAGCTAGTTGAACATGCCTTATTATAGCTGGTGTGAAGAACAAGGTAGAGAGGAATCCATTGTCGAGAGAGAGTTTAGGCATGTTGCCTCACCAATTTTGATCCCCGATGAATGCTTGAGACTCGTTTGACTGAACCCATCGAAGGAGGCTGAAACATCAAGGCTTCAAGGTTGTAAACTCCTTTTTCTCTAATTTTTAATACATGATTGGTTTTTGGTTCCCGTTTTGCATTTGATATGTTTAATCCTATGTAATATGTTTGATTCTCCTTGACCAATCAAATAGTTATGAATGGAAGTATGTTTTCGTATGTTATCACCATTCTCTGATCCTTGTGCAGGTACATGGATATTACCGCTGAATGACCACGACGTGTGAAGACAAATATCAAGAGACCGCTGCTACAAGCTATGAAAAGAGTGTTGGACCAAGGTAGTTCATCTATCCCAACTCATTTTCATTCATAAGCTAGGATTCTGAAGATTAGCATGTTCCCTTGTTGCTAGATCCCCTCCAGGGCTAGAGGGATCACCTCTGTCTGCAGAGGGGATTTACCTGCACAACACATACTCATTGAAGCAACATCCAATGGATGTGGATGTGCCAGATATGTCGAGTCAGCATGTGCTCCACCAATTATCATTGATAGGCATCGATATACATGGCCTATTAATGAATGGATTGTTATTGTCATTGGTATTGGGGTTATTATGTGGGAGTCCTATAATGGTGTTCCTATTTCTTGAGATAGATTGGAGCAACATGATGTCCATCATTTTTTATGTATTTATTTATATGAGGTGTGTTTTTTATAGATGGACTCACTATATTTTTTGGTTCTTTTTTTATATCTCAACACATGTATGTATAAAATGTATTTTTCAATAATACTATTAATGGAATTACATTGTTATTACAATTTAGCTTTCTAATTTTTATTGCAGTTTAGTTCTATCATTAGATTATTTGATGGATGCTTAATATATATAAAACATACATACTTACTCTTTCCGTTTACAAATGATATTTTATCAATTAAGATGACTTTAAACAGAACCCAAAAAAGAATAGAAAAATAAATTGTTTTATCAACAAATAAAGGATTCCAAAAGATGTTACAAAATGAGACCTTGGAATGCCTTCAATACACCTTCATAGTTCCAACTTCTAGGAACATTCATTCATTATCCATGAGCAACACATGCATAATTTATACAAGCCTCTAATAAAAGTATAATAAGCTCCAATTCTTAAAGAAGCCTCTTCAATGACAAATTATGTGAGATACCCTTGGTTAGAAGCCATCCAAGATAGCTTATATATCAATCATTATTTTCCCTTTATACATGTTTAAGTGCAAAATGAAAATGTGACATATTGCACTTTTGCAATCCATAGATCCAACATCATTTAAGGGGAAAAAATGTATAAATATCCAAATAAACAATCCAATTTTTGTGAATTTTATCCATTATCAAAATCTGCAGCCATAAGGGCGGGTGTTTTGAACTGAAGCACGTTTTGACATCCATGATAGCAACAACAGCTTAGCCTGCAAATAGTGAAAAGAATATGAACAACTTGCAAATCAATGAAGTTAACTTGACAACAATGCAAAACTATAATATACATCTAAGGATAACTAATAAATTGTAACCAACACTTTATCAGTGCATAGAAGTGAATAAGAAAAAATGACACCAAGTATGAGTGCATAGTATTTTTGTAGAAGTACTAGTGCACATAAGTGTCACAGAAGGAAATAGCGCATGGAAAGGAGCAATGCTAAAGGCGGTAAAATTAAAAGTGATTAAGTTTGATTAGATCTTTTCGACCTATTTTGATTGGGTCAAGAGTAGAATTTGTAGTATACCTATTGATGATAAATCCCCATGCTAAATATTTTCCATATTAATGAGTTTGGCTTGGGACCACTCCTTCATGTATAAATAGATTGAATCCAAGAGGATTCTGGTTGTGTAATTTTTGGGTTTATTACTCTAGGGTTAAATTTGTGAGTGTGATTGTTGTAATGTTGTTTTTATTACGTTGGTTAGCCAAGGTAGGTAAAGTAATAATGATGTTATTTTGTGCTCAACACCCTTTGATATTAATAAAAGATGGTTAATGGCTAGTGTGTCCCCATTTATATGGTTTATGTCACAGATTCTTAATATATTAGATTATGATTATTTGTAGTGTGCAGTACTAATTTCTTGAGTTATTTTTCAATGTGTCAAATATATTAATTTGAAAGTCCGCACAATGTCTAAAAGTGCAACACCCCTTTCTAAATTTGGTTAATGTTTTGATATGTTTAAAGATTGTTGTGGATGCAATTTTGTTGCCTTCACCTTTGTAGGATCTTGGTTCTTGCAGTCCACATAGGTGCCTCGAGTGAGATTCCACTTGCTCTGTGGGTGATGCTAAAAGGGATAGTGCTTAATGGGCTTTGTTAGCCAACCTTTCTACATTAGCCCAGGTCAGACTATCCTCAATGCTAACAAATTATTTCCCAAGGATGAGTGGTACATGGAAGGGGTGGTATAGACCCTAATTCCTATTTAAGGAAATTTATTTAAGGATTCAGTATAATAAAACCTTAAATTATTATGTGAAAACTCCTGAGGAATCTCTGACAGTGTACAAAAGTAATAGAAATCTCCCCTCACCAAGATAGCAATGAACTATCGGTGTCAAATGGGAGACAGTCGTTGTGGCAACACATGTCATCATACTGGCACCACCATCGACCATAGTTTGTTATATTATTGTACTCATTACCCCAACTCTTCCATTGCATCATTGTCCCACATTCGAACTGTTGCAAACAACTAACACAACCATAGCCACTCTGAACTCTAACTAAGATGGGAGGTGCAAGAGTACACAAAGAAAGTACTGAAGTATTGCTAGATGCATTTCCGCCTATTAAAAAATTATTTGAACATGCCAGATGGATAGATTGTATTCGCAGGTTTCATGAATATGATGATGGCATAGCCATAGAATTTTCCATGCATTACAGGGAGGGTAGATTAGAGGTAGCATGGACAGTGGTGCATGTGATAGAAGAAGCGATTGCGAAAGTGACATGGTTACCCCAGACAGGAGAAAATTGGTTTGTGCCCCAAAAACCCCAACCTGATGTTGTGCAAAATTTCCTTGAGGCAGGTGAACAATTGATCAAGAGTGGCACAGGATATGAGAGGAATTAATTACCACAACCCTGGTCAGACGATGCATTCCTTGTCCAGATATTTTTCACGTGTTAAGGAATTTATGTCGTTATTTATTATGAGCACCTCCTCTTGTTAGAACACCTGCGTCATGGTAGGTTGCTTAACATGCCTTTATTTCTTACAAAAACCCTAGACCAAATGGCCCAAGGATTGCAGAAATAAAAGTGGCCACTCGAATCATGTCCCACCAATGCCTTGTTAAATTTTTGGTGTTTTTTGTGCCGCAAAGGGAAGGGAGAACTTGGGATGAACTAGTTGGAAGGCCATTGCATTTTGAAGCTGCCACCCCGCCAGAGTATGCCCTAGCAGCTGAAACTCTGCCCCATGACTCATAGCTACAACTTCGCCCCATGACCTCCCATCTACAACTCCACCCCATGACCTCCCAGCTACAACTGCACCCCATGACCTCCCAGTTGCAAGTCCGCCCCATGACCCCCCAGCTGCAACTCTGCCCCATGACCTCCGAGATTCAACTCTGACCCATGACCTCACACCTGCAACTCTGCCCCATGACCTCCCATCTGCAGAAATCCCCACAGAACCTTTCCATATGGCAACTGAGAGGCCCAGTGTTCAAACTACGAGGTTTTTTAGGGTTTCTGTTGCTAAATATGCACAAGAAGGAGATTACCAAGATGATGATGATGAAGTAGAAATATTGGGGAGTAAACCTGCGACCAGAAGATTGAGAGGATACAAGAAACACCCGACAATAGTGCCAAAAGCCAATCAGAATAGGAGAAAGAGTGGTCGTCTTGCTCCAGTTCCTGAAACCCTCCCCGTTGTTACAGAGGAACTCCTAGAAGAGACACAATAGTAAAATAGCAAGAGTATCTGGAGGATGTATTGATTGAAGGAGTCATGGACCAAGGATGCATGCAACAAAGATTCATGCAACAAGGATTAGGCCACCTTGCTGACACAAAAGAACAAGTTGATACATTTCCATCTCTTGATTCGAACTATGATTACATACATGTAGTAGTTGAATGGTATGGCTCAAAAGGCCATGCCTCAATTCAAATTTTGTATGGGGATGATCAGGAGTACCAGCAAACTGTACCACCAAAATTGTATAGGTAAAATGAGCAGGGCCAACCAATTGCACAACCAGAATTGCATGGGGATGGTCAGGAGGACCAACCAACTAAACCACTAGAATTGACAAAGAAGCACATTGCAAAAGTAAGTACCTGTAAAAATATTCCTCTGTATATTTCTGATGCAGGAGCATTAGCTCCAAAATTCACCTTGTATTTTATCTAAGTTAGGGGGTTTCATGTTTTGAAAAAAATATTAAATTTTGAGTGATTAATTATATTTTAATTAATTATTTGTGAGAATTTGTAAATGTGAGAGAAATTAGTTTCTAGATTATTTAGAATTAATGAGGGAGCCTAAGTTGGAATTAGTTTCTACCTTTTAGCGATAAAATTCTACCTTTTAGGGATGTTGAGAAATTTAGGGGATGGTTGAGGAATTGAAGGGATTGAGCATTTAATTAAGTCATTTTTAAAATTGTATAAATTCAGCAAGGCATGGAGGAATAGTAAGAGTGAGAGTGTGAGCAGTGAAGGGGTTTCTGTTTGGGCAGCCTTCAGCAATTGTAAAGGGCCAAATTATTGGAAATCAGGCCTAGGAAAGGATTGTATTGTAAGTATTTTGTGTGTCAATACAACCTTTGATTTTTTTATTGTATGTCCAGTATTGAGTTTGCGTGAGATTGGATTCATGTGTTCAATGAATAAAACGAAATTAGGTTGAAATGAATTGGATGTATCTGTGGAATAGAGATTCGATTTTATATCTCACTCTCAAGTTTTATATTACAAATTAAATTCAGAAAGTGATGAAGATCGAATGCATTAATGAAAAGCCGACTAATGTTATTGAATGCGCTGGGAATGCGAATGATGGAAATGTCTAACATGAAATTAAGCCTGCATTCTCTGTGGGAAGGATTTTATTTCATTTCATTGAGTTGAAAGCGCTGTTCTATGTCAATTAACGGATCCATATTATAATTGCTATCTTCAGAAATCGATTAAGTATGTTGGGTAAATCGATCTTTACATTTGCTGTGATATGTAGCACTGGAATTGTGTGGGTAAATCGAAATTTATATACATCGACTTTATGGAAGGCGCGAACAGGGTATGAACATGTGTGAATTGCATTAATAAAAAGTGTTGAAACTGTGTTTTATACAGCGTGTAAAAGTGTTGAACCTGTGTTTTAATCAGCGTGGAATCAAATTAAAAGTATGTTTGCTGAATGAGGAAGTCGACTTTTATGGATCTGCTGGTTCTGTTGAGTGAACAAAATTGAATGCAGTGAGGGCGCATATGATGTTGTTTAAATCCAATGCAAAAGTTTGTTTTGTTTAAATTCAACGCATAGTTATTGCACAAAGAAGACTGAAGAGCGATCTAAAACGCATAGATCTATTTTATACTCTGTTTATTAATCGATTGAAATTGCAGGAAGGGCTGTTGCTCTATCGATGGACTATAGCAAAGAAATTGAGATTTATAAAGGAGCAGACCAAGAATCTTATCAGATGAAAGCGTTGTGAAATTAAAGGGCTGCGTTTCATGTTTGAATGTTGCAGGATGGATCGATCGATTTGAACCAAAGATAGCGCTGTATGTACATCTTGTGAAGTTGAACATTGGAGGCATATGCGTTGTAAGCACAGAATTGTTGTTTAAACTCTGTCTAATCGATGAAACAGAATATTAAATTAATTGCAGGGCTCGATTTGTTTCGAAACCAAGTCAGTAGGAACGCATATTGAAGACACAGTTGAATTTGCGTGGATAGGAATGGTTCCTTTTTATGTTGTTGGGTAATTAGCGTTGAAGTTTGATAAAATGAAAATCCACGTAGGCATAATGAAATGTTCAAAGGTAAATGATTATAAGCGCTGGCAGAGTAGCAGAATTTGTGAAAGATTGATTGAATAAATCGATTTTATTTTGTGAATCTTCATATAAGGAAAGAGAATAAATTGCGCTGAGGAATGGAGTTCATTCCTGGGAAAAAAATACAGATATAAAGGTATGAAAATTGGATTCATTTGTTTGGATTGTGTGGTCATGAGCTTGGAGTAAAAGCACACATATAGATTGCAATTCTAAGTCCGAATAGTGTTAACGAATTTTGTAAGCATGAGAAATTGTAATGCATTGGGTTAATTCCTATAGATGGAGTTCCATTATGATGATGGCATTGAATTATGGAAGGTTGTGGTGTGTAATGAAGGGCGCATTTGATTGATTGACTTTTAATGAAATATGATCTTAAAAGTGCATATACAAGATTTGGCTTTGGGATTGAATGATATTTATGAAAGCGTGTAAGCTTGGATTGAAAATGCAGAAAGAATTTTGGGACGATATGTATAAACACATGTGAATGTTGTTGAATTAAATGAATGAGAAAATTAAGGCTTTGATATGGTTTAAGGAAGCATTTGAATATTGTTTGAAGAATTCAAAAGTTTATGAATTTGCTTGAAGGTGAGTGGATCGGGATTGATAATATATGATGGTAAGAATGATTTTGAACCATATATTGGAAAGCTTCCGCATTTTCTTACATGGGAAAATGTGAATTTGCCATTGATTGAGGTTTTTGATTTGTGTGAATGAGAGATGCATTTTTATATACATGGTTATTGAAGATCTTGGGTATTGCAGGCTCTAGGCTTGCGTCAATTTTGGTATCAAAGCTTGGCTCTGTTGAGATTGAAGAATATTTGTTTTCTGAATGAAAACATAAGGTTTTGTTGAAGAGCTGGAATGGCTCTGTATGAGGGTTTAAGTTTTTAAATTGAATTAAATGCATGAATGACAGATTTTGAAGCTGATGAAAGTTGCAGCATAGGTATGCAAATGCAGTTGAGGAAGGAAGCGAGATCAACAGGATCTTGAAAGGTGAGATTGTGTAGTTGATATTTAACTCTGGTTTGAAGACTATTTGCAGAATTTGGTTGCAGGCATAGTGGAGAAATCTCAGCAGGAAGAAGCAGATCACAGTTGAAGTGCAGTGAAGAGAGAGTCCAACAAGGGATTCTAGATGTGTGGCAGAACCTAAAGATTCAACGGAGGGTGAATGAAAAAGGACAAGTGTGTTCTTGACAGTTGCAGATGAGAGAAGCCTAAAAGAGCAGAGGAAAGTGCTCAAGAGGTTCCAGAGGCAGTGAACCAGTACTTACCAAAAGACTGAGTGAGGAGAGCTTGGTGAGGTAAGTGGCGGCAGGATAGGAGAGCTTGCTGTTGCAGAGGCTTGAGTGAGAAACTCATGGCGAAGGAGATGACTACTGAAAGTCATAAAGAAGAGAGCAGAGGTTTAGAAAGAGGCCACATTAGAATGAGGGAGAAAGATGCCAAGGCAAATGGCATATTGAAGCAGTGGACTGATGAGGAGTATGAGAAAGAGAAAGCTGAGATCGCAATTCATCTGGAGTTATTGATGGAGTTGTTGCAGGAGAATATGAAAGGCCAGAGACATGGTTGGATGATGAGGAAGAGAGTGAAGTGGCAGAGGCTACAACAGAAAAGGGATCGACAGATAAACATGCAGTTAACGGAAGAGCTGAAGAAGCTCGAGCAGATGATGGATGTACAGTTGAAGTGTACGCAACTCAGAGCAGCTGAGTTGGAAGAGGAGGTTTCCATTGATCAAACAGAGGAGGAGATCATTGATGATTTCTTGAATTACTGGGCAGATCCAGATCAACTGGATAATGTGAACTCTTGTGTTTTTATAGCTGACAGTTGTGATGTGATTACATGTTTTGTTGAAGAGGATGCGCAATCTTGTGAAACTGTCACAAGCATGGAAAAGAATCTCTCAGGAGATAAGTACTTTGAAGAAGAAAGCAGTGATGCTTTTTCTATTACAGTACAAGAGGAAGTTCATGTGAATGAAGAAGAGGATCAACTGGAAGAGCTGGTATATGAACCGACGTTTAAGGTTGTTGAGACTTGTAGTTTTCAAACTGACAAGTTGTGTATGAATGCAGGGACTGTAAGTGATGGTGATGTTATGCTTCAGCAATGTCACAGAGAAATTGCATTGCTAGAATATTTGTTGAAGAATTCGGAGTATGACAGGGAGATGGCAGAAGAAAGATTTCAGTACAGTGAACGAGTGCAGAAAGATATCATGGAAGCAGATGATGTGAGAGAAAGACTGGTTGACAGTCTTGAGAATTCTTCAGAGGATTCTTTGGGCAGAGAGAATCAGCATACTGATGTGCTGATTGAGATGGAAATTTCAAGACAACATACTGAAATACTGGCAAAGGAAGACAAGGCACTGATGCCTTATGGTTTTTGTTCTAACAAGTGTTTTGTGAATGCAGGTATTGTTGCAGAACATTTGACTCAGTTGAGCAGTCAAATGAAGGAAGAAGAAGTTTTCAGTTCCAGAAGACAAGAGGGCATGGATGATTGGGTGGCAGTCAGAACAGAAACAAGCATAGAAGCAAGAAGTCAGCAAGTGACAGTACAAATAGAGAAAGTAAAAACTGAGCAAGCCGTCTTAGCTCAGCAGACAGTTAGAAATCAGCAGCCGGGAGATTTATTGGACCGAGAGATTGAAAGCATCAGAAGACTGATGATGAAAGTATCCTGGAAGAGGCCAGCAGCAAGAAAGAAAAGGAAAGACAACAAGAGAAAGACAGCGAAAGATTGCAAGAGCAGAGCAAGTGGAGCACTACAACACAAAATATGGAAACCTGGAAGACAACAACAGATAACAATAGCAGTAAAGCAATTGACAAGCAAGGAAAGATTACAAAATAAGATTTGGGATCCAGGAGGAAAAATTATCCAAACTTATGACCAGGTGGTCATGAATTTTCTTACATGGGGAGTCCGATGCAAGAGCATTAGCTCTCCAAAATTGTAATTTTGTATTTTATCTTGGGTTAGGGGGTTTTAACAGTTTTGAAAAAATATTAAATTTTTGATATTAATTATATTTAATTAATTATTTTTAGAGAATTTGTAAACGTGGAGAGAAATTAGTTTCAGATTATTTAGAAATTAATTATATGAGCCTAAGTTGAATTAGTTTCTAAGTTTTAGACAAAAATTCTACCTTTAGCATGGAGAAATTTAGGGATGGTTGAGATTGAGGAATTGAAGGATTGAGAATTTAATTAAGTTTATTTTTAAAATTGTATAAATTCACAAGGCATGATAGTTTGGTAAGTAGTGAGAGTGTGAGCAAGGAAGGGTTTCTGTCATGCCCTTCAAAGAATGTAGCACCAAATAATTGGAAATCAGGCCTAGGAAAGGATTGTATTATAAGTGTTTTGTGTGTCAATACAGCCTTTGATTTTTTACTGTATGTCCAGTATTGAGTTTGCGTGAGATTGGATTTATGTGTTCAATGAATAAAACGAAGTTAGGTTGTAATGAATTGTATGTATCTGTGGAATAGAGATTCGATTTTATATCTCACTCTCAAGTTTTATATTACAAATTAAATTCAGAAAGTGATGAAGGTAGAATGCATGTTATTGACTGCGCTAGTGATGCGAATGATGGAATTAAAAATAATTGTTTATGGAAATGTCTAACATGAATTTAAGCCTGCGTTCTCTGTGGGAAGGATTGCATTTTGTTTCATTTCATTGAGTTAGTGCTGTCAAATGTCAATTAACTAGATCCAGTTATTATAATTGCTATCTTCTTTAAATCGATTAAGTAAAGTTGGCAAATCGATCTTTACATTTGTCAGATATGTAGTCGAGACCAGTAGTAAATCGATTCGCGATATACATCGACTTATGAAGCGCGAACAGGTATGAACATGTGAATTACAAGACAACAAGTAAGAAACCGTGTTTATACAAAGGAAAAGTAAGGAATTGTGAGCTTTAATCAACAATCACATTAAAAGTATGCTTGTCAAAGTGAGGAAGTTTACTCTTATGGATTCATCGTGTTCTATTTATGAACAAAATTGAATGCAACAGAGGAAGTAGAGCAAGGATGTTAAGCTTAAACTAAATTTAAGTTTGTTTTGTTTAAATTCAACGCATAGTTATTGCACAAAGAAGACTGAAGAGCGATCTAAAACGCAGAGATCTGTTTTATACTCTGTTTATTAATCGATTGAAATTGCAGGAAGGGTTGTTGCTCTATCGATGGACTATAGCAAAGAAATTGAGATTTATAAAGGAGCAGACCAAGAATCTTATCAGATGAAAGCGTTGTGAAATTAAAGGGCTGCGTTTCATGTTTGAATGTTGCAGGATGGATCGATTGATTTGAACCAAAGATAGCGCTGTATGTACATCTTGTGAAGTTGAACATTGGAGGCATATGCGTTGTAAGCACAGAATTGTTGTTTAAACTCTGTCTAATCAATGAAACAGAATATTAAATTAATTGCAGGGCTCGATTTGTTTCGAAACCAAGTCAGTAGGAACGCATATTGAAGACATAGTTGAATTTGCATGGATAGGAATGGTTCCTTTTTATGCTGTTGGGTAATCAGCGTTGAAGTTTGATAAAATGCAAATCCACGTAGGCGTAATGAAATGTTCAAAGGTAAATGATTATAAGCGCTGGCAGAGTAACATACTTTGTGAAAGATCGATTGAATAAATCGATTTTATTTTGTGAATCTTCATATAATGAAAGAGACTAAATTGCGTTGAGGAATGGAGTTCATTCCTGGTCAAAAAACGCAGATATAAAGGTATGAAAATTGGATTCATTTGTTTTATCAAAATACAGCTGAGTAAAAGCGACATATAGATTGCAATTTCAAGTCCTAATAGTGTTAACGATTTTAAAGAAGGAGAAATTGTAATGTATCGCTAATTACAGATGAGTTCCATTATGATGATGGTATTTAGAATTGAGGAAGTTGCTGTTGTAAAGTGTAGCCTAGCGCGTATTTGATTGATTGACTTTTAATGAAATCGAATAAAAGTGCGTTACACAAGATTTGGCTTTGGATTGAATGATATTTACAAGCGCAAGCTTGGGATTGAAAATGCAAAGAAGTTTAATGGTATGGTAACATGTAATTTTAATAATTAAAATGAATGAAAATTAATAATGATATGGCTTGGGTTGGAAGCCATCGAATATTAATGGTGAACCAAAACATGAATTTGCTTAACAAGAATGGATTCGGACTTATAATATATGATGGTAAGAATGATTTTGAACCATATATTGGAAAGCTTCCGCATTTTCTTACATGGGAAAATGTGAATTTGCCATTGATTGAGGTTTTTGATTTGTGTGAATGCGAGATGCATTTTTATATACATGGTTATTGAAGATCCTGGGTATTGCAGGCTCTAGGCTTGCGTCAATTTCATTGTTAAGGAAGAATAGGATTCTCCAGATGAAAAGCATACAACTACATATCAAATTTAAAACCCTAACAGGTGAGCTCAACCAAAAAGGAACTTTTGATAGATTAGATTTCTTGGCTCAAGTTGTAGATTCCATACCCATTGATGTCAAAGGTATTCCTTCTCTAGGGGTCCAACAAGATATACCCCTTGGAAAAAAAACACTGATGACATTTTTTTGCAGACAGAGGACCATACCAAAATCATAGTTTTCCATACAGAGAAACAGGAATCACATATGAAACTAACAAAAGAAATGGGTGTACAAACAGAGGAACAACAACCAGATATAAAAATAATAGATGATGAGGAACCAGAGATCAAACTGACCAAATAAATTGGTGTGCAAAAATATGATGAGGAACGAAATGATAAATTACAACTGTGTAAATTCCCATATCAGGGACACCTAATACCTTACAATGTGCACAAAAACTCACTTCGTGACCTTTACAAGATATGTGAAGAATATAAAAACAAAGTTTTACGAAGACATAAAAAAAACAGTGGATGAGATGGAAAGGAGGGTGAGAAATTTGGAGAATTATAAGAAAGAAATCGGACAAATAATGGATGGTGTTCTTAGTTGTAGGGCTCCTCCAACCAATTACAACATGTACTTGACAGAAAAATTCCTGATATATAAAAAGAATGCTATCATCGAAAATATCCCTCTCTAGGTTGAAAGTAGTGATGGTTTCAAGAAGGCATATATGGAATGGAATAATCCAAATAAAGACTTGCTATGTGTGTTAGGGTTCCCATGTTTTGGCAAGTTTGGCAATACCAAAAGATGAGACAACATTAAAACCACTTTCAGACCTCAGGATCTATCCCTCCTGGGTCCAAAGAGGGATCTCTCTATGATAGGCAAAGGTATATGTCTTTGAAGCTCTTTTTTTAGGTTTTAGGCTAGTTATAGGCACGGGTTTGTTTGTTTGTTTGTTTGGTTGTTTGGTTGTTGGGAAATAGGAAGGAAGGGTTCACTATGAGACAAGGCTGAATAAAGAGGATTCTAGACAAAGGAGGAATGATTCAAAGAATACTCGAGACCATTGGGAAATGGAGTCAGGAAAGGGTTTACTTGCTATTCGATATGCAGGCTTTCAGTTGGGCTATTCATCTAAAGCATTGGATCTTAAAGATGATAGTGTGGCATGAAATGGTAAGAAAGAAGGTGAAAGGCATGGAAACCTCCAAGGTGACCATTCAGGAATCAAGGTCCAGGGACAGGGCATGCCATTAGACACCTGTGATCCAAATCCTAAAGGTTAACTCTTCAGACAAAGGAAACATTAAATATTTAAACACAAAGGTGAAGACCTGAGATCAGAGAGAGACTTTGAACTCTCAATGCTTCGACATCCAGCTTAAGGGAACTTGGAAGGATTAAACTAATCGAAAAGGACCCTAGTGAGGCAGAATCAGTAATTCTAAACTCCCAGTATCCCAATTCTTTCAATTAAATCCCAACAAGAACATCTGAAGACTGATTCATTAATCCATACATCAGCTAGCAATAAATTATAGCCACTACACTAGTTAAATTAACTTGAATCAGTACTCAGATAACACATACAACAGAAAACATCGAAGGTAGGGAGAGAAGAAACATAGGGTACCATGCGAGGGTAAATCATATGCCATATTTCTAATGCATACCAGTAGAAATGAAATATGATGAATCATAAAGGGAAACAAAGACAAAGATATAAAAACATCACCGCTGCTTTAAATCAGGATCCAAAGAAATGTGCTTGTCATATTAAAGAGCAACACCAGTCATGTACAACATTGCCAACAACTTGATATTCAGTCTGAAAACATATTCCTCAGCCTATCTTAAAACTTTACACAGAGAACTATATCTCAAGAGAAACAGCTTACAATTCACTGATATTCGATCAACAACCTTTACAATGAGTTTCTTCATGAGTTTTATAGCTAAAAAAGAGGCAGAGGAGGTAAATGAAACACTAAATGTAACATTAAAATAGAGTAGTAAAATAGGGTCGAGGTCCATTCTATTTTAATATCTGAGCATTAATCTTCAGTACTCTTTGGATGAAAGAGTGGTCTTCGACAGGCTGTAATTTACTCCAAGTATGTTCTTGATGTGCTTTCGCTGCAGTACTTGTAGTACTTTGGTGAATAAAAAAAAAGGCATATAAATGACTATGAGGCCTGCCATACTGTGTAACAAATGTTCTGGTAGCATTAGGACTGCTATCAGGGGGAGATCTTCTCGGGGACACAATGTAGAATAAAGACGGTATGGGTACTGTGTCCTTTCTCAAGAGGAATCTTCTGCCGATGTGAAACACTGTCAATATTTTTTTTTTTGTGCTATAGGCCTCTTTAGGCCTACTGTGATGATCATGAGGTCTTCAATTTGGTACACCTACGCTTTAAACAATGAATCAGAGCTAAAATTCTTCAATTATAGGCATTAAACTCTCTGACTATCCACTGATACACTTTGCCGCTTCATGACTGTCTCTGTCTATGAAATTTGGAACTTTAATGGTGCTGGGGGTTTTACAGAGTTAAAATCTGTCCTTTAATGAAAATTATGTTCTAACACCTTCCCAGGATCTTCTTTGTAATATCAGTCTCTGAAATTAGCCTTCTCTGTGCTCTGTGCCACTATAGTAGTGACTATGAGAAATGGTGGATTTCACCGCCTGTAACCTACAAAAACACACAAACATGTTAAGAAATCCATGCATGGGAGGATGGATGTGGTGGAATGCTATGATGATGGTAGCGCAACAGAGGCAAATGTTGTAGATGAAATGGAACTCGGTGGAAAGATGCAGTGAAACAGTGAAAATTGATCTGACGAAAGTTGGGCGAAATGAGAAACTTTAATGTAAAACATTAAAATTTTAATGTTTACGGAATGATATGATGTTTAATGCAAAACATAAAGATTCAACCTTTGAACGAAATATGAAGGGAATGGGCGAATATGTAATGGAAAACATATGGAATGAGTTTAAATGGTGGGACCACGGTCATGGCAGAGGGCGATTTAACCTGGACCGTCAGATCTCAGGAGGAGATCGACGGTGGAGATGATCCGATGGAATGCCATGATCGCGCGATGAGAAAATATGTAGGAGACGCGAGATGCAATGGGGGCCGTTGATCTACAGAGATCAACGGTAAGGATCTGTGGGTGAGTTTTCGAGTAATGAAGTGGGGAAGTGGTTTTAGGACAGAAAACCACTGGTATCGCGCGGCAAAAGGGCCGAAAGGCTGTTTTCACTTTTTCAACGCAATATGGGTCTTTGGCTGACACATGGCTTTGGAAAACCACCCATATCGCGTGAATTTGAAATATTAAACTTTGAATGCCCAATCTGTGCAATATGGATGTGGACCGTTGGATCTGGGCCCGTGAGATCCGACGGCGGGAGACAGAGCGCGATCTGACGAGATGCACGGACAGTAGAGGTGGGGGCCAATGGATGGCAATTTAGCTGTGGACCATTGGATCATATGCGACGGACGGTCGAGATCTGGAGAGAGAAACAAAGGTGGAGGATTATGGTTAGTGGGCGGGAGTGATATGAGCCGTTAGATCAGATAGGATGGATGGTTAGGATCCAATCGGAAGGATCGTCGAATCTTTGATGGGCGATGAAGCGATTACATCTGGATCGTCGAATCTGCGGGAGGATCGGCGACTGCGATTGGATCGGAGGAGCCCAATCGGAGGACACGGGGCGGAGGTGGGAGCGAATCCTGGCCATTGGTTCTTGTGGATTCAATGGCCAAGATTGCATCGGGAGATCGCAATCGGGGATGAGGAAGGTTTGCAACTGGCACGATAGAAATCCCCGATGATGCACTGGCCGTTAGATCTTTTCAGATCTATGGCTGAGATCAATTCAAAAGCCGACAGACTATAACACCATCGCATCATAATTTTTTGTTTTACAATGGAAAGCACGTTCCGCTCTGATCCTCCGATGCGATAAACGCCTTATGTACTAGTGCTTGGTCTTAGCGCTCGGGCTCATGGAGGGGGAGTGGTTAGGGATGAAGAGCTAATCGCATCGGGAGTTTACTATTAACACAAGAAAAATGCTCTGACCGATCTCCCGATTGCGATTAGCCCTGGGGGGCTTAGTGCTTGGTGTCAATGCTAGGTTATATGAGGAGAAAGGGGCGCGGCTTAGCCGATAGGGGCTTAAGCCTGTGTTATAATAAAAATGGGTTTTTTAGCCAAAAAAGAGGATTTTAAGGCTGAACAGAGGATTCGGTTAAGGGGAAAAGGGAGTTGCAATCAAATGAAAGGATTTCACTTGGTTTAAAAGGAAGAAATTGATGGTTTGGGAAACTTAGGAGGGATTTTTGAGGTTAAAGGGGAAATTTTACAAAAGGGAAAAAAGGCCAAGATGGGGCATTTTGCAGAGATACAAGGGCAGATGAAGGCTCTTTTAAGCACAAATTTTTCACAGACAGTGAGGCTTTTGGATGGAAACAACAGTGAAGATCCTTTTAAAGGCAATGAACATAGAGAGGCTTCAAGGATGAAATATTTTCCTGGGAAATGTATCTCTTGAAGTCTCATAAAACAATTTAGCCACCGGTTTGCTTGACAAAAATTTCATAGGTGGCTAACATTGTGAACTGTACCAACATAATTTTTCGGTACCTCATAATACAAAATGGAATCCTAACCATGTTACAGGGGATGTCCAATTGAGAGCCTTTGTATCGTATTTGAGAAATCAGGCCAGTTGGTTGGATGATCTTAAAATTTATTTGCATAATTTTGAGAGCCTTTTGTGGGTTAGATAAAAACATCCCAAACCTATGGAGGTGATATAATAACATCAAATTTCCATAAGTAGCAGAGGTTATCGCTAAGAATAGGGAGCGACCATTGCATATTGCACAGGCCAGATTCGATCATTGGAAACTGTCGCACATCCAGGATGTAAAGCAAGGTGGGATACCTCGTGATCAGGATTTATGCAGGAATGCAACACAATACACATATAACCATAGATACAAAGATGCATAAAAAATAACACTTCATTTCATTAATATCAAAAAACAGAAATTTGCTTACAGAGAGAATGGAAATAAACTAGCTAGGGCGCTGGTAACTTACCTCTAAGAAGAGATGTGGTGGTTACAGGCCTCTGAACTGTGTTACAATGAGGCTCGAGGAACTATTTATTATTGAGAAACAATGGAAAACCCTAAACATCTAAAAACCTAACCCTGGGAGATGAAGCGCCAAAACTATGGGCCTCATTTGGGTAAATTGGTTTTTCAACTTCCTGAGACGTAACTTTGGCATACAATCTCTGTTTTACGCGTACCATACCTCGTTAGAAATATCTATCTGAGGACTGCAATTTTTTATGTGATTAACATCAGTCCATGGACCCATTTTTCTCCCTATTTTCCCCAAAAACATCGTTTAGGGCCTCAAAATGGCTCCAGAAGTTTAGGACCCAAAAAACTACTAAAAATAGTAAGTTGTGCCGAAACTGAAAAACTGAAAGAGACAATGGTGGGGCCCCAAGTGAAATAGACATATGGCCACCAATATCCACCTGGATCATTCCTCCCCCCATAAGAAGCAATGGTCCCCCTTGCATTGAGTTCCTCCATGAGCTAAGGAAACTTCTGCTGAACTTGGTCCCTGGTGAACCACTTGCCTTGTTGTAGGAGTTGACCAGCTTTGACAACCCGATACAATTGGATATTCTGTTGGCAAATGTTCTTGATTTACATGTCCATGATACAATCTGTGATGGCCTGTTCCATGTAGTCTTAGTTTAATTTTGTTGGTGTGAGTTGTTCTGCAATGTCGAAGGTGTCCAGTAGAGGTGGGAAGTAGGGCCGAAGGTGGTCCACATTGAATACTGGGTGCAGACCAAGGAATGGTGGAATATTGAGCTCGAAGGAATTGTTCCCTACAACCTTGGTGATGGTGTATGGCCCATATCAGAGCGGGTGAAGCTTGCAGTGGGGTCCAATGAGGCACTCCTTCTACAAATGTAGCCACACTTTGTCGCCCACCTGAAAGTTGTGTGGCATCTGATGTTGATCATGTAATTTCTTGTACTTAGCATTGAATTTGTCCAATATTTCATGAACCTGTTCGCGGATGTGCTGAATGCGCTCTATGAAGTTGTTCGCTTTGTAAGCTTCAGACTAGACATGAGCCGAATTGGCCTGAGTAGTCGCAAATGGCATGGCTACTTCAATGCGAAATAGTGGCTGGAATCCTAAGCCCACCTGAAAGGGGTTGTGGTTGGTTGAGCTGTGGAGAGCCCGATTATAATTGTGTTTTACATAGGGGAGGCTCTCATCCCATGTGCATGGATGCTTTGAATTTTACATGTGTAGAATGTGTACAATCATTATGTTGACGACCTCTATCTGGCCATCAGTTTGGAGATGGAAATTTGTGGACTTGGTGAGCTTGGTGTCTAGCATTGACCAGAGGCTGGACCAAAATGTATTGAGGAACCTGTTATACTAATCTGAGATGATAGACTGTGGGATCCCAAATTTCACCCACACTCGTTCAAAGAAGAGTTTAGCAATGGTTTATATTGTGATATTCTTCTTGCAAGCCACTATAATGACCATCTTCGAGAATCTATCGACGACCACGAAAACACGATTGTTTCCATGCTTAGTAGAAGGAAGTCCCAACATGTAATCCATGGAGATGGATTCCCAAGGTCGACTAGGGGTAGGTAGCGGAGTATATATTCCTTGCTTCTTGATGGTCAGTTTGGAAATGGCGCAAGAAATGCAGGATTTGATGTACTTCCTGACATCCTGTCGAAGGTTCAGCCAATAAAAATGCTATTGTGGTACTGGCACTGTTTTCTCGACCCCAAAATTCCCAACGACTTGACTGTAGTGTTCTTCCCAAATCATCTTGGTACGCTCACTTGAAGGAACACAACGGTGTCCTAGGTGACATAGCAGTCCATATTGGAGGTGAAAATTTGGAACTTGCGTACCCTCAAAGAGTGTCTTGTATGTGTGGCCAAATTATGGATCGCTCTTATAGAGAAGTGGCCAATCAGAAGTCTCGTGCCCACAAGAGTTGAGAACGGTGGTTAGCGCCACGATCGATGGTCGGCTGAGGCAGTCTGCAACATTATTGGTGCTACCCTTCTTGTACTTGATGTTCAAATGAAACTTTTGCAGATATGTGGACCACTTTTGATGGTGATTTTTCAGCAACTTCCCTTGTGTCCATATGAACTACAGGTGTCAATGGTTTGTGTGGATGATTGTTTCCTTCCCCAAAATGTAATGCTTCCATTGTCGACAAGCCTGCACAATGGAATACATTTCTTTGTCATAAGTGGGATACTTGCGGAATGTGTCAGACAATGTCTCACTGTGATATTCCATTGGATGCCCCTGTTGAGTAAGAACTGCCCCAATAGCATAGTCAGAGGCATATGTCTCGATCTCAGATGGTTGTTGCAAGTCTGGTAATGTGATCACTAGGGTAGAACAGAGGTGATGTTTCAATTCTACTAACAACTACTGTTGAGATTCCGACCAAAATAATTTTTCTTTCACTCCTCCATTGGTGAATTGCCTCAAGGGCCAAGTGAAATGAGAGAATCCCAACACGAACCTGCGATAGAAATTAGCAAGGCACAGAAAGCTGCGAAGCTCTATTAGAGTGGTTGGCGTTGGAAAATATCGAATGACTTGGATCTTGGTTGGATCCACATGCACCCCCTTTCATCAATAATGTATCCCATATATTGAATCTGGGTCATGCCAAAAGTGCACTTCTCCAAATAAGCACACAACTTGTGTTGCCGTAGTGTTTGGAGGACCTATCAGATGTGGTGGAGGTGCTCTTCCCAAGTCTGGATGAAGATTGTAATGTCATCCAAGTACAACACTACAAATGAGTTGGTGAATGGTCGCAAGATTCCATCCATCAAGCTCATGAAGGTTGTGGGAGCATTCGTCAACCCGAAAGGCATGACCAACCATTCAAAAATGCCCTCCTTGGATTTGAAGGAATTCTTCCACACATCAGAGGGTTCGATTGGTATTTGGTGATACCCAGACTTCAAGTCGATCTTACTGAAATATTTCTCCCCTTTGATTTGGTCTAAAAGGTCGCAAATCCGTGGGATTGGGTACCTATTCTAGACAGTGATCTTGTTCAGTGCCTGATAGTCAATACATAGTCTCCAAGTCCCATCCTTCTTCTGTAATAACACAATCAGGCTCCCATAGGGCAATGAACTCGGTCGGATGTGACCTTTCTGCAGCAGCTCCTGAATCTTCCTCTTCATTTCATTATTCTCTAAAACAGAGCGCCGATAGATCGGTCCATTGGGTAGCGACACACCTGGGATCATATCAATGGGGTGATTGACTTGACAGTGCAGAGGCATCCCTATGGGTGAGGTGAAGATGTCCTCGTACTCCTCCACAACCTTGTCCATTTGTTGTTGTTGTACAGAGGAGCCCTATCTAGAGGTCATGGCCGCAATCTTCTTCTTTCCCTGGGGGCGGATAATCAGGAAAAAAAAAATTCCCAGTTTTGGAAATGAGCTTAACCAAATAGATAGCGGCAGGCGGTGGTACCTCTAGTATCATGTACAACTTATTTCCCAAAGTAACAATAACAACGTGAGGTCAAGACTAATACACAACATGTCGCTTCCACAAGTATGGTTGGCCTAATAATACATCACAAACATTAAGAGGAGCAATGTCACATAATACCTCATCCTTGAAGGGATTGATGCTGTAGGGAAGGCGGCACTGTTGGCTGATGCGAAGATCCCGTCCTTGGTGAAGCCACCCGATGGTGTATGGTTGTGGGTGTGATGTGGTCGGCAAGCTTAACCGCTTCATGACGTATGCTGAAATGAGGTTCTTTTGGCTCCCACTGTTGACAATGAACTGTAGCGAGGAACCCTTTACCCACATCTAGGAGTGGAAGAGACACTCCTCCTCCTCTGGATCTTCTGGTTCCTCCTTTTGGATCTTCGCAGTGGCAACGATGGCATTAGGCTTCGCATCAATAATCTGCTTCCCTTTTTCATTCCCCTTGTATGGTTATGATTCATTGTCGGAGCATGCATCTAATTCATAAGCCCTCATCTTGGCCACCAGTGATTGCTTGGCCCAACACTCACTTGTGTTGTGAGTGGAGCTCTTATGAAAATCACACCACTTTGACGTGTCCTTTTTTGGATTCGCGGTGTTGTTCTTTGCTTGCGGCTTTGGAAGATTTTTTTGGGACGCCATGCCTTGTCTTTGTCCTTTGTTCTGTGGTTTGGGGGCATTTTTCCCTTGCTTTTTGATTCACAGATCCAAATTCTTGCTTCTTCTGTTGAATTTATGCTCAATCTTGGTAGCATACTTGTATGTCGTACCAAGCGAGGAGATTTAGAGGAACTCCATTTCCTCCTAAATGTATCTGTGCATACAACTGCGATACTTTAGCACCAAATGTTTCTTCGAATCTTTGATACCCAACTTTGTGTGCAGGGTATGGAACAGATTCGTCAACTCATGCACATCTTGATCCCTTTTTTGCCGCAGCGTGGTCCATTGTATGTACTTTTCCTCATAGCTCCCCACAGGATAGTATTGTTCCTTGATGGCATCTCAGAAAAAATTGAACATAGAGGGTTCTATCTTGTCCTTTTTCTCACAGTAGGTTTCCCACCAGTCCTTGACATGGGGGGTAGCTTTAAGGAGTGAAAAAATAATCTTCTCCTGGTTGGAAAAGTCATGAACCAAGAAATATCCTTCTATTAGATACAACCATCTATCTATGACATCTGCATCTATTTTTCCCTCAAATATGGGAACGTACAAGTTTACTTGTAACTTAAAGGGAGTCGTGCCTCCAGAGTGGCTACTGGATGAAGATGTGCCGCCGGTGGGTAGTCGTTGAAGGATCTGGGCAAAGTTATCCATCATCGCGTTCCTTTGTTTTTCGAGGGCCTCCTCGAACAATATTTCTATAGGATATCCTGCTCCATCATCTTTCTTTTCGTCCCCCATGGGTGGATGTCAAGATTTGTGAGGCTGATCTTGCAAAGGTTCAACCAGATTAAGCCCGAACTCCTTATACCCCAACCCCATTGGGGACATACAAATAAGGATCAAGAAAAATTAGACCGCTCTAATACCATTGATTTGGATTTATGCAAGAACACAACATAATACACATATAACCATAAATACAAAGATGCAACGGAAATAACACTTCATTTCAGTAATATCAAAGAACTGAAATTTTCTTATAAATAGAATGGAAATAAACTAGCTAGGGCGCTGGTAGCTTATCTCTGAGAAGAGATGTGGCGGTTATAGGCATTTGAACTATGTTACAATGAGGCTCGAGGGCCTATTTATTATTGAGAAACAATGGAAAACCCTAAACATCCAAAAACCTAACCCTAGGAGATGAAGCGCCAAAATTGTGGGCCCCGTTTGGATAAATTGGTGTTTCAACATCCCCGGGACATAACTTTGGCCTATGATCTCCATTTGAGATGCACCATACCTCGTTAGAAATATCTATCAGAGGAATACAATTTTTTATGTGAGAAACATCGGTCCCTAGACCCATGTTGCTCCCGGTTTTCCCAAAAAATGTCGTTTAGGGCCTCAAAATGGCTTCAAAAGTTCAGGACCCGAAAAACTGCTAAAAATAGTAAGTTGTGCCAAAACTGAAAAAATGAAAGAGACAATGGTGGGGCCCCAAGTGGAATAGGCAAGTGGCCACCAATATCCACCTAGATCACCTCGGGAAAAAAAATCCTGAAATAAAAATCCATTTAACTAACTAAACTTAAAAACAACCTTAACAAGGGTTTCTCAGTATATTATTTCCATGGGATAGTGTGGGAATAACTGGATAGGTCTTATATTTCACTATCCAATGACCGAGCTTCCAACAAGGATATATAAAAAGAAATATACGCTGGAAAAAAAAAGAGTTCGATTACTGGAATGTAATTATGGAGACAGGAGGGTATCTTTGTCCTGGTGAAGTAGGACATAGTGATTATTGTATCATAAATCTTCATGCAATTCCCCCTTCATCCACAAATTTAGATTGACAGACTGGCTCACTGTTGCTGACACACTAGCTCACCATTGATGACACACTAGCTCACCGTTGCTGACACACTGGCTCACCATTGCTAACACACAAGCTCAATGTTGCGGCAACTCATAGACAACAAACACATTATATTTAATGTTGTAATATATATTAATCTCCAATAATATATCACCAGTCACATTGAGAAGTTATAAAAACTGGTAAAATTGTGTTTGACATGTTTAGTTATAATTTCATTGTAGTTCCTCTAATAATTTTGTTACATTTCCATCGTTTTTTCTTTTATTTTTATTTATTTTATTATCATTTTTTTTCTTTTGTAAATAAGCTTCTTTTTATAAATTGATACTAGATTACATAATATTAAAATCCTTTTGATATGGTCTATACAATTGGAAATCAGCCAAACTATAATTTATTTAATGGTTTTTTGTCTTAAATGTCCATATATACATACAAAATGTTTGACCAAGACTTCATTATGTAAGACATTATCCCACAATACTTCTAAATTCCAATACAATTTAGTGTAGTTTTTTAATTACAATTTATGATGTTAATTATAGTCAACCATAATCAAGTACGATTATTTTTAGTTAATTATAGTCAATCTAGAATATTTCATGCTCTATGGATTTATGGTCAACCATGGTTAGATTGGTTGAACATCGTTAACTATTGGTCAACCATAAATGTCAATCATAATTTCTATGGTTGAATATGGTCACTAATGATCAAATCTCTTCAACTATGGTCAACCCTCTCAACAATCTCAACCATTATTGTAACATTAATATAACATTAGCATTAACATCAATATAAGTTAAACTATATTTAATCTCATCAACTTCATCGATCCTTGTCAACCATAAATTTAAATTAAGAAAGAAACATACATTTTGAAAAGAAATAATAATATAATTTTTAATTCAAAATAAATTTAAAAATAATAAATGAAAAATATTATTTTCACAAGGTCAACTATGATGCATAAATCCACCCCACATGTTCATTGTAACTAATATAACCACATTTAATAATATAATTAATATATCTAAAACTTTTTTTAACTTTTTTATAATCTAATCAACATATAAAAATGACACCAAATATCAACCTGATAGTAGAATCTTTTACCTAATTTCTTGATCATGTTATGAAAACCCACCCTTATCCTTATTCTAAAACGGGCAAAAATATTAAAAGGAGGATGGATGTCGCATTATTTGTTGGAGGATATCAGCACAGCAATCGAAGAAGGACTACGACATCCCCTTACTTGTTGGAGGCCATCAACACAGCAGTCAAGGATGGAGGATAGCTGCAGAAACTGCAGACCAGTTGACTACAACAATATAATAATGGAAATTTGTGCACTATTTTAATAAAATTTGGCTCAAATTTTTGTAAATTTAGATTACAGTGGTCAAGATTTAAGATTTTGGTAATTTAAAATTTTTGTTGTGCTGAATTTATATTCACAATTTATATATTAAAAAAAAATTGGATTTTGGTCATTTTTAGCTAAGGTGAAATTGATGCTTCGTGAATAACACCAAGATAGATTTGATGATTATAAATAGTTAGAAAAACTTTGTTAAATTATTATATTGTTTAAGTACTCAAGAGTTTTAGCAATGTATTATATTAGATATCATTTTTTTCATTTTGAATAGTTTACTTAGTACTTATTGCATCGAGTAATGCTTACAAGAATGAAGAAGTAAAATTAACCAGTCATAATCATCTACCACCGCATCATCTATATCAACTATCACCACACAAAATCCTCCTCTAATTTCATAACATTGTCACAATTGCTCACGTAAAAACCTTTCAAAACTTTATTAAAATATCAAAACTTATTTTTATATTTTATCAATTACACCATATCCTTTGCGTCAAGTAATAACAAAGTATAACATTGTGTGTATATTCCTTCTCCCAAATTTTATCCAAAATTCAAACAGTAACACCCCATCCTTTGCATAAGTTAATAAAAAACCTACCATGCTATCTATATTCCTCCCTAATTTTATCCAAAATCCAAGCGGTGTATGTGAATTTTTATCCAAAATGTGTATGTGAGTAATGTTGGAGACAGGAGAAAGCCTTGTTCACCACGATATCATTGTTAATTTTAGCTTTTATTTTCTATTTTATCATTTATGGATACTCAATTAAAGAATAATCTCTATGATATTGTATTCAAATTAAATATAATCTATAAAAAGTATTAACAATGTTTTTATTAACAAAGTTTTTTTTTAATGAATTTATAACATATCATATTTATTTTTTCTATTTCAATATTTCATCAATAATACTATTTTTATTTATTTATTTATTTTTTCTTCACAAAGTAACAATAAAACATATCATATTGTGTATATTTTTTTCTATAATTTGATTCAAAATGAGTAATATTAGAGAATGGAGAATGTAGTGTTCACCACAATATCATTGTTAATTTTAATTTTTCTTTTCTATTTTATCATTTATTGATAATCTCAATTTAATAACAAACTCTATCATGTGATATTGAGATTGAATATATCAAGTACATGAGAAGTACTCATAATGTCTTCATTCAATAAATTAGTGTTTTTACTTAATGAATTTGCAATACATCACATGTATTTATGGGATATTAAAGAATACTTCTAATTTCACTAGATATTGATAAATATTTAAAAAAATCATTTTCTTAAATCCCTTAGGATATAATTTTCTGGAATAAAATGCTTCTTATTCATTAGGGGAAATTTGAGGTTGAAAATGAGCCTCAAAGCAAAAAATATACTAACAAAATCAATTTTAAAAGAACCAACAAGATTAAAAATGAGAATGTCATCCATAGGGATAAATTGTTTTGGAGGGATAAAAAGAAATCCACTTTTTTTAATTCTATATTTGTCATATCCTCTTATATGTTTATTTAAACATTAAATGCAAAGTGTCCAGTAAACCTATAAGAAGCTAAGTGAAAATATACAACTAAAATATAGATTTCTTTCTCTCTTTTTTTAAAATTATATACTTTATTTTATTATTTTAAGTAGTATTTTGTTATTTTCTTTAAGAAGCTCATTTTAAACCTCAAAATTCTTCTACTATATACCCTTCGGAGCCTCCCTAATACTTATAAAACACTTCGCTCCCTAATACCCACATACCTACAATATATTCACTTTATTTTTCATAATTTTAAAACCAAACACTTAGCTCCCTAATACCCACATCCCTACAATATGTTCACTTTATTTTTTGTGATTTTAAAAACAACCCCTTAGCTCCCTAATTCCCACATACTCACAATATATTCAAATTATTTTTCATAATTTTAAAACCCCTTATGAATAAAAGTGATTATTGGCCAACATGGTGAAGCCCTTATGGAGTACTACTATTACTTTTTGTATAAATAGAATTTTGAGGTGACATATAAAAAAAATTAATTTTGATTGTTTTTTACTTTCAAATTATATTTTTACTTCAAATTCTACTTACCAAAATTGAAAGTTCAAAGCATAAAATATTTCTCTGTCTCTATCACTTCAAAGTGCTAGATAGAATGAGACTGTATTTAATGCACCAAACAAATTCTATAACTCTCGAACCTAATACAAAACTAGATTGACACTATTATAGCATGACAACTATGGAAGTGGATTACTTAACTAATGATAGTAAGCAGATGCTACATAGCTTAATATGATAGAACCAACAATATAAATAATAGGAAATATAAAAAAATGAATAGATTATAACTCTTTATTGGAGAATAGGTCAATTCAACCAATGGATTACAATTTGGAGCTCTAAGTCTCTCCATGATTCAAATTATTCAGAGCAATGCAATCAGAATGGTAGACAATCTCATGATTCCCTGAGCACAAAATGATATTCACTCTTCTCTTATTTATGTAGATGTAGAGTTGAACATTCTATTCTCTTGTTGCAAACTTCTCTTGGAAATTCACATGGTAGTCCAACAATCTTTGTAACTCTTTACCTCCTCCTATGCTTTATCTATGAATGTAGATGGTAGCTTGTGGTGTTGACCATTATAATTTAGTTTTTAGATATATATATCTTTCAACATTCTTGTAACAAGTGGAAATTTTATAGTCTTTTTATTTACCGTACTAAGCTAAGTACTAAATAATATGAAACACATCAATATTTGATATCCATTTGATCTAGATTGGATAATTATATTATTTTTCATCTATTTTGATGCTTTTAGAGTGGAAAAATGAGAGGAATTAGTTTTTAGGGTCATTTTAAACAACATGTATTAGTTTGGAGGGTTGGTGTGTGAAACCTTTCAAAGGAATTTTGAATCATTAAACAATGTTTTAGAGGGTTAAAAACTCTCACTTCTAGAATAACATTTCACATTAGTCTACACTTATAAAGCTTTTCAATGGTTCAATAATCTCGTCAAATGGAGTTCACATGCAAAAGTTATGCCTCCCACAAGTTGACCCACTATGTTGACCACCATGGTATAAGGGAATACCACATCAACCTCTGTTACACATACATATGGAGCTAGACATGTCTATAATTTTAAGAAGAATCTAGAAGGTCCAAACCGTAACTTTAGTTTAGGGTTGAGGGAGCCAAATATTACCCTTAGTTGGTTATTGGGCTATTTAAATATCAAGCTACTAGGAGGAATAAGGGTTCCATTGTATGCTATTTTATTATGATGCATAGTTTATCATAGAAAATGGAAGTAGGAAGTTAGAACGAAAAACCAAGGGGTTTAATATTTTGTAGCAACCTTACAAGCCATAGGTCTTAGGTACAACATAGAGAATACCTCTTTCTTTGTAATTTCACATTTTCCATACATGAGAAAAGAGAGTAAAGCAACCTCACATTGTACTTGGGTTTTCTCTAGGGAAAAAAATGTATCTATTGTGGATCGGGTGCATATTGGTTTTACAGTTCTTGCGTTTTAGCTAATTTATTAATTTAAGCCTAAAAATAGAAAATAAACAATATAAAATTTAAAAGGAATCAAAATTCACAATAAAAAATTCATTAGTTTTTCAAATTTCTTGTGATCAATTGTTCTAATAAAATATCCACAAAATTTTATAAATCATCAGTGCATGAACTCAAAAATGCTTCTAAATTAATATTGCAAAATAGATACAATTTAAATTTAATTTTGATGATACAATATTTTTTTAAGCAATTTATTTTAAATAGGATGTGAAAATAAATACATATTTTATAAGCTCTTAAGAATATATTTTGCATTTATAATTTTTCATATATATATATATTCTCCCAACCCCACTTTGTATACATGCGCTTTTTAATTATGTCTCACATTTTGATTTGTGCATGTTTGTAGAATGTAGTTATGAGTATTGAGTAGTGTAAGATAAGATTAATTTATAATTTTAAAAACCCAAAAATATTTTATAACTTTATTCTCTTTTATGGTTAAGAGTGTGGAGTCTTTCTACATTTATAAAAGGTTTAAAGGGATCAAATCCTTTAGGTGTGAGAGTGTAATTTCATTTTTAAAATATATCAAAAAAATTTATTTGAATTTGAATTTTTCAAATATATGTAATTAGGCAAATTTTATAAATTTATATTTTGTTTTGAAAATAAACTATTATATTAAAATTCAAATTTACACAATATACAAAATTGTATTTGATTTAAGAGTGATTAAATGCTAATATATAATTTGGCCTCCTTAAAGCTTAAAACTATAATATTAAACATACAACCCACAACCCTAACAAAAAAGACACCAAACCAAATATGCCATACAAAATTGTAACTCTGAGCCTTAACATACTTCATACCCACCCACCTTATTATTCTAAATGCCATAGGAACATGGATTATAATGATAGTTTGCATAAACAAAAGAAAGACCTCCCATTTTCCTTTGTATTCCCTAGTGGGATTTCACCTACTCCCTGAAGCCCTTCTAAGTTTGACTCTCATGCGAGGGGCCATGGAATTACTACAATAGAGAATCAGAAAAATTTCGAATCGTAGAATAACTTAGACTCTATGCAACTTCATCCCATCATCAATGCGCTCCAAGTCAAAGGTTTTAGAAGAATGACAAGGTTTGTGTGGGATATGCATGGTATAGGGATATGGGATTTGATCATTCCTACCTCACACTCCCTCTTGTTGAGATTTTCTTTTAATTAAATTTGGAGGAAATCTCATGAAGGTGACAACAGTAGGATTTGTTGCTAAATTGACTCCATCTATTTCTGATGTGGAGTTAATGCATCCTATATTTGTTGTGAGTGAATTTATGATTCTATTTCTACTCCCAGCTATAAAATGTAAGCCCATAGAGGGAAATGAGCATGATGAGGAATGTGAGGTGAGTGGAAGAGATGAGCATATGAGAAACTTTGCTATTATATTTCTCTAGTTGATGAATGAGATTGCCAATGCCCTGTTAGGTGGACATAGCCCAAATTGGTTGGGTGAACCACGTTAAAATCTCTGTTTTTTTTTCATGGTTGAAGGCTATGTGTGTCTTATTTGTTTTATGTTTCTGTTGTAATTACTCTAACACTTGGTATCAGAGCTGGTCGATATTAATATGCTGCTGTCGATGTGGAGGAGCAAGCAGAGCTGTGAGCTGGTTCAATGAGAAATTTGGCTGGCTTGTGTTAGCGCTGTTCTTATGTGCAGAGGCCGAGTCTGAGCTTGTGAAGCCCGGTTAGCCGTGTTTGATTCACGATGGACGAGATCCAACCTGCGTGGATTAATAGCTTAATTGATTTCCGCTGTTGAACTATGACTTGCGTCCTCTGTTCCGTGAGCTCGTGAGCTAGAAACAATACTGTGAAAGGTCAGCACTGTGAAGCCGATTGCAAAAGTCATGAGCCGTGGCCTACTGAGAGGCCGTGAGGCCAGTTTTGATGAGTGCAGAGAATAGCGGTTGAACCATGAGCTGAAAAATGAAGTTAGCACATGAGCTGAAGTATTAAGCAGCGTTGAATGGCATTGAAGACCAAAGCTACGCAAAGCAGAGTTTGGAGAAGGCTGCGTTAAAGCAACGTTGAAAGGTGAACTTGCTGCACGGTGACTTCAAGTTTTTGTTACAAATCGATTATTAAAATGCCACATTGAACCATTGAAAAATCGATATTTGATTTGGAACGTTTTTTGAAATGGGTCTTAAAAAATGATTTCAAATGGGTCTCCAGTTTACATAAAGAAGTCGATTTGAAGTTTGTATAAAGTTGTTACGAAATGCCTTTGTAAAAAAAAGTCGATTTGTTTTATTATACATTGATTTGTATTTTTTTTTTAAATGCCATTTGTATTGTTTAAAAAAAAATTGATTTGTATTATATATGATATTATAACTATATCATATTTTTTTTTTTTTTAAATTGTAATATGCCATGATATTATAAGGCAAGGGCATTTTTTTTCTTTTTGTTTTAAAGGAAAGGGATTTTTTAATCAAAACTAATTCCTTCTGAAATTGGAGTTTTTTGTGACACGAGTTATTAAACATGGCAAAAACACAAAGTGCTCGATTTGAGATCGAGAAGTTCAATGGAAAAAACAACTTCGAGATCTGGAAAGTGAAGATGTATGACCTACTCGTGCAACAAGGCGTGGCGAAGGCGTTGTTGGGAAAAGCCAAACAGCCTTACACCATGATAGATGATGAATGGAGTGACTTGGATGAAAGAGCATTGAGCGGCATTCGACTGTGTTTGGCGGATGATGTTTTGTTTAACATCGTGTCAAAGAAAACTGCTGTTGGTTTGTGGACTAAGCTTAAAAAGTTGTACATGACAAAATCCTTAACTAATAGGATTCTTCTGAAGCGACAATTGTACAGCCTGCGCATGAAGGAAGGTACGGCGATAACTGATCATATGAATACCTTTAATACTCTCCCGGTGCAGTTAGAAAGTATAGAAGTAAAATTTGAATCAGAAGATAAAGCTGTAACTTTATTATGCTCATTTCCCAAGTCATGGGATCATTTTTTTACTTCTATAAGTCTTAGTTCATCAGAAACCCTTGAGTTTGATGATGTTGTTGGAGCTTTGTTGTCTGAAGAAACAAGGAAGAGGTCAAATTCAGAAACCTCTACATCAGAAGCAATGATGGTCAGAGGTCGTTCTAAAGAAAGACGCTTCAGTAAGCATAAAAACTCGTGTTCAAAATCGAAAGGGAAGAAGAGTAAGGTAAAGTGTTGGTTTTATGGAAAATCGGGACATTTGAAGAAGGAATGTTGGAAGAGACATCAAACATCCAAAGGAGACTCTTAAATAGAGAAGAAAGAAGCAAACACGACAGATACAGGTTCGGCATCCATTTCAGGTATGAGTGATGAAGTGTTATCAGTTAGTTTGTCTAATCATGATCAACATTGGCTATTAGATTCTGGTGTGTCAAATCACATGTGCATTCATAGAGAGTGGTTTAAAACTTATAAATCAATCAATGATGGAGTTGTTTACATGGGAAATGATGTATCATGTAAAATTGTGGGAATTGGAAGCATCCAGATTAAAATGTTTGATGGGACAAATAAAATTCTAACTGATGTAAGACACGTACCTGAACTAAGAAAAAACCTCATTTCACTAGGAGTACTAGACTCTAATGGATATAAAACCTTTATTCAAGGTGGAGTAATGAAAGTTTATAAAGGAATTTTACTTGTAATGAAAGCAAAGAAGGTTGGAAATATTTTTCAGTTAGAAGGAAGAACAGAGTCAGATCATGCTTCCATAGTATCTGAAAACGACAGAAATTCTATTCGTTTATGGCATAAAAGGTTGGGCCATATGAGCGAAAGAGGATTAAAAATGTTATCTGATCGTAAGTTACTTCCTAGTTTAAAATCTTCTAAGTTAGATTTCTGCAAACATTGTCTATTTGGGAAACAAAGCAAGCAGAAGTTTAAAACTGGAAAACATACTAGTAAGGGAATCCTTGATTATATCCATTCTGATGTTTGGGGTCCATCTCCTACAACCTCATATGGAGGATCGTCATATTTTGTATATTTTATTGATGATTTATCTAGAAAAGTGTGGGTCTACATGTTAAAGAAGAAGTCTGATGTATTCACAGTTTTCAAACAGTTTAGAGAATTAGTTGAAAACATCACTGGAAGAACCATTAAATGTTTAAGAACTGAAAATGGTGGTGAGTTTACTTCAAAGGAATTTGATAATTATTGCAAGGACGTTGGGATCGAAAGACATAAAACTATTGTATATACTCCTCAGCAAAACGAAGTTGCTAAATGCATGAACATGACTCTTTTAGAGAGAGCAAGAAGTATGCTTAGTAACGCCAATTTGCAGAAGGAATTGTGGACAGAAGCGGTTTCTACAGCTTGTTACTTGGTAAATCGATCACCATCAACTGCGATAGGATGAAAAATTCCTCAAGAGGTATGGAAAGGTTATCCATGTGATTATTCTAAACTGAAAGTTTTTGGTTGTGATGCATATGCTCTAGTTCTGAAACATCAACGTTCTAAATTAGATCCTAAATAAAAAAGATATATCTTTGTTGGATATGGTGATGGGACTAAGGGATACAGGTTGTGGGATCCTACTACTCACATGATCATCATTAACAGAGATGTTAAATTTAGTGAGTCTTCACTTGAAAATCCAGATGTAGATGATAAATTGAAACAGGAGAATGTACCTAAGCTTCAACACATTCATTTGAAACCAGTTCAAATACTGATTATAGTCCAGATGAACAAGTTTCAGATTCAGATCATGAACAAGTTTCAGATGCAAATCATGAACGTGTTTCAGATGCTGATCATGAAGAAGTTCCTACAGATAATAATCAGGAAATTGTGGAAGTACCAGAAACATCTTTAAGGAGGTCTATGAGAATCAGACGTCTTCTTAAAAGGTATGATGATTATGGTACTTCAGTTTCTTTAACTGCTAACAATGATGAACCTTTGTGCTATCAGGAAGCTGTAGAAGGTTCTAACAGTGGTAAGTGGAAAGAGGCTATGAAGGACGAGATGAAGGCATTAGCCAAGAATGCCACATGGGATCTGGTTGAACTTCCTAAAGACAGGAAACTGTGGGATGTAAATGGGTTTACAAAATGAAAAGGGGTGTTGATGATACAGAGGATAGATACAAAGCGAGGTTGGTTGCAAAAGGTTTTTCTCAGAAAGCAGGCATTGACTTTCATGAGATATTTTCACCAGTTGTAAAAATTGTTTCAATTTGGATTGTGTTAGCATTAGTTGCTTTACTTGATTTAGAATTACAACAACTAGATGTTAAAACTGCATTTGTACATGGAGATTTAGATGAGGAGATTTACATGGAACAACCAGAAGGGTTTGTTCAAAATCGCAACAAGAAATTTGTCTACAGGCTCAAGAAATCATTGTATGGTCTGAAGCAGTCGCCTCGACAATTGTACAAGAAATTTGATTCTTTCATGATGAGTCAAAATTATATAAGAAGTGAATATGATCATTGTGTTTACTTTAAGAAATTAAGTAATGGCATGTTCATTATCTTAGTGTTGTATGTTGACGATATGCTTTTAGCAAGCAAAATCATAACTGAGATCAACAGGTTAAAGGCTTAGATGGCTAGGACGTTTGATATGAAAGATCTAGGAGCAACAAGACAGATTTTGGGCATGAAAATTTTCAGAGATAGGAGAAATGGTAAGCTGTGGCTATCACAACAGAAGTATATTGAGAAAATACTCTTGAGGTTTGGTATGAACAATGTGAAGCCTGTTTCAGTCCCTTTTGCTTCCTATTTTAAGCTTTCTTCAAGTTTATGTCCTAACACTAATGAAGAAAAGGAATATATGTCTCGAATTCCATATGCCAATGTAGTAGGTTGTTTGATGTATGCGATAGTCTGTACTCGACCAGATATTTCACATGCAGTTGGGGTTGTCAGCAGGTATATGGAAAATCCAGGAAAAGAACACTGGTCAGCAGTGAAATGGGTGCTTCGATATCTGAGAGGCACAAGTGATTATTGTATCACTTATAACAGGAGTAGTGAATTTGTTTGTGGATATGTTGATTCCAATTTTGCAGGTGATTTGGATAAGAGAAGGTCAACTTCAGGGAATGTCTTTACTCTTGCAGGTGGAGCTATTAGCTGGATGTCAAAGCTATAGAACATTGTTGCTTTATCCACTACTGAAGCAGAATACATAGCTGCTTCACATGCTTGCAAAGAAGCGGTTTGGTTGAAAGGTTTGTTTGGTGAGTTTGGTAGGTTACAAGACAACATCAAGTTATTTTGTGATAGTCAAAGTGAAATTCACTTGGCTAAAAATCAAAGCATATACCTATCAAGTACCATTTTGTAAGACATGTTATCACTGAAAGGGGAGTCTCTCTTGAAAAAAGTGCATACAAAGGAAAACTTTGTAGACATGTTCACGAAACCAGTTTTGTTAGAGAAGCTACGATGGTGTCTAGCTTCTCTTGGCTTGCAGAAAAGATAAAAATAATAATGGAACAGGGTATCAGGCTAATTGTTGTCAAGGTGGAGATTTTTGAGATTTTCTTTTAATTAAATTTGGAGAAAATCTCATGAAGATGACAACAATAGGATTTGTTGCTAAATTGACTCCATCTATTTCTGATGTGGAGTTAATGCATCCTATATTTGTTGTGAGTGAATTTATGATTCTGTTTCTACTCCCAGCTATAAAATGTAAGCCTGTAGAAAACAAATGAGCGTGATGAGGAATGTGAGGTGAGTGGAAGAGATGAGCAGATGAGAAACTCTGCTATTGTATTTCTCTAGTTGATGAATGAGAGCTATTGTATTTCTCTAATTGATGAATGAGATTGCCAATGCCCTGTTAGGTGGACGTAGCCCAGATTGGTTGGGTGAACCACGTTAAAATCTCTGTTTTTTTTTCATGGTTGAAGGCTGTGTGTGTCTTATTTGTTTTATGTTTCCACTGTAATTACTCTAACACCTCTCTCCCCTCATTAATACTCATTAACCTTTCAAATGGACGTGGCATGAGGTTGATTTTTATTTATTAAAGAATAAAAAGATAAAATGGCTATAACTTTTCATTTATTGTTATAATTAATTCTATATATTTTTATTTATTTTTTACAAGATGATGTATAAATTCAAGTCTATTTTGGATTGAAAATGAGCTTGGACTCCATAGAACAAAAAAATATATCTTTATATATATTATATATTATTTAATATAAAATGATGTCCTCCAGGTATATATACTAATGGAATAGGCTTAGTATCAGAAAATTATAGTTGTATAAGGATGTCCACATAAGCTTACAATCAATAGTAGTTACTTGTGTTGGAAATTTGGAACAAAATGCTAACAAGAACACTCAAATTACCCTTTAAAAAATATGCAAGTAGTAAAGATAAAAGAAAAAAGGTCTTATAAATGAAATAGGTAGCCAAGTACAAAATAGACTCTCACAAATTGAGTAAAGGAAAAAAACTCATAGGAAATAACTTCTCTAAAAAGAGAAAATATTCTAACTTTGAAAAAAGGCATTGAAGATGTAACTAAAGATCTCATTATGTTGCAATGAAAGGAAAGAGTAAAACACTCATAGACTATGAAACCTCCAATTTCCAAATATGAGAAATAAATTTGAAGAGAAGAGCTAAGTAATTTGAATTAACTTGGTCAACTTATCAAGCATAAGAGGTGGTTTGGTTATAGAGGAAAAATGAGGTGGTTTCATTCATGTATTATAAATTGTATCACTAGAATGACTATTGTGAATACAATAAAATATTGCTTGAGGCCCTTTCCACCAAATTATTTTCTCTTATCATGTCATGTGTTCTTATTGTAACATTGTATAAAAGTTCCTTTAGTCTTAATGGGCCTATTAATTCCATGATACTTTTCCATGGATGCTATTTAAAAGATAATGATGATTGTGAAGAATTTTCTCCATGGTAGTGATCATGAAAGAATAGTAACACTACCTATGCTAACAAAATTATAGATCAAAATCTATTTAGCACTACAACAAAAAAATAAGGCCATCATTATTTCATTCCCTTTATAGCCTTAGTAATCTCATTTTGTTATTTATGACATATATCGTAGGATTTTAGATTTGATATAATAATTACATGAAATTTCTAGGCTAAAAGTTTGTATCTACTCCTAATGGTGACATGTTTTGGGCACCTAAAAATCCCTTTCTTTGAGATCAACTCATTGGTAAAGAAGAATGTTATGTCACCAAATATTTGAACATATAGGCAAGAAGGGAATTCAAGGATTGGAAAAGAAAGGTCTTGTTAATGCACTAAATGATTGCGCTCTTGAATTTAATTTTTGTGAGCATTTAATATATCAAAACTAATTTTGCTCAATTTTATTCTTGTTCCCACAAATATTCTTAGTTGTTGTACTTAATTCATCCTAATTTATTTGGTCCAATTAAAGTTCCTTTAGTTTCGAAGACTTTGTATTACATGTCATTTATTGATGATTATTCCAAAAGGCTTTTAGTTGATTTAAGGAGTTTAAAGATCTCTTGGGAAATTATATTTATAGGAAGATTAAGGTGTTGAGGATTGATTTTGGTGGTAAGTTTTGTTCCATAAAGTTTGATAAAATTTGTAAGGAAAATGGTATTAATCGAAATTATGGGTGGAATTATGAACATGGATTACACTTTTTGGCCAAATGTGGCGATGAAATTTCAAGTTTTTCCTCTTTTATCGAATTTGACCCCTAAACATTCTTATAAGAATTATGAATTTTTATTTGGAGTAAAACGACAATATGTTGAGAATTATGTTGTTGTCCTAATGATATTTTTTGCAAACAAAAAAGGATTGTCTCGCATAATCTCTCAATTTTCCATTAAATGAAATATATGTCCTTGCACATTTTCACAAAACTTAAGAGATATTTGCGTGTTTATGTAGCATAACTTAGTCTAAAAATTGTGTGTGTATATATATATATATATATATATATATGCTTTCGGCGATTTTTTTCGGCCCCTGCGGCCTTCAAACCTGCAGTCTCGCATGTGACCGATGGCTTTTGTCTGTGGGGGTGGGTAGTTCTTTTCCATAGGATCCTAGGGGAAACACATGTACTTTATTCTATGTTTCCACTTTTCCACCACCTTTTCTCCCTCCTCTCCTCTGACATCCTTCGCTCGCTTCCTCCTCCATGTGCAGGAAGCTAGCCCTTTTGACGTCACCATGAGAACATATGACGTAGATCTCATTTACAGCCCGGAGAATGGTCGTGTTCTCCTAGGTCAATTTGATTTCATGTGCAGACCTAATCATTCGTTCCGCTGCTCATCTCAAGGCACTCAGACAAATGATCCTTTTCATCCCTCCTCTCCTCGGCATGATGGTGTCTTTGTACCTTCTAACAGTGACCGTACCTCTCGCTCCAGGGAGGATCCTCAAATAGTCGGCCGCAAAAAAGAAAAGGGCAGGAAAGGCATTCGGCCAAATTCTGGTATTGCTAAGATCATTGTTAGTGAGGACATTGCCATTTCATAAGTACCATACTTCCTGGAGAAAGCGCTGGTGGGTTGATTATGCAGACGTATGGCATCTTCTGAGGCAATTGATGCCTGGATTAATGAACACTGGAGACCCCCGCTGGGATACTCTCCTTCCTTCCATCTTCTTTCGCGCTGATGGCTCTTGTTCAAATTAACCTCAGCAGAAGAAAAACTAAAATTAACAGACCATTTGTGGAACTGGGGACCGGCGGGCCTGGTGCTTCAACAATGGGACGTTCATTTCAACGCTGAAAATCCCCCCCAACACTTGCAGAGAGTCTTGGTTATTTTTCCGGGCCTCCCACAAAGCTTTTGGCAACATCCCTTGCTTGAAGCCATTGGAAATAAGTTGGGAACTTTCATCGCACTTGAAGAAGACTGGGACTCAAAGTTGGACCGGAGATGTGTAGAAATCCAAGTTGAATTGGATGTCCACGAAGGTCTATATGAAGGCATTGTTCTTGAAATGTATGGTAGCTCTTGGACTCAGAAGCTCAATTATTGGAAGTTGTATTTCCGTTGTTTCTTATGTAGATAGGTTGGTCACCTTGCCATGCAGTGTCCTTAACCAGTCCTATCACATCCCAGATATAAAAAAGTATGGAAAAAGATTGACGTAGACACGAAGTCTCGGATCGTCTCTCCTGCCTCTCTGTCTGTAGACTTGGAAGAGATGAAGAATTCGCTCCATCAAAAACATGCAATTGCTTCTCCTGCTGAAAAAGGTATTCCCTCCTGTCCTCCCCCATCTCCTTCCAATTCATTTCTTCCTTTATGTGCAGATGCTGAAGGCTTTCCTTCGTCCCCCTTAGGCTCCTCTTTTCCTATTCATGTTTCCCCTGTTCTGCCCTCTCCCAGGCCTTCTCCTCCCTCTCCCCCTCAGATTAAGTCTCCTCTAGTCTCCTGTGTTCCTCCCCATCCCCTTCCTTCTCCTTCCTATCTTTCAAAGCTTCATTCTCGCTCCTCTCTTCTCTTTGACATTGCTGTGAAAGGTGGCCTGGCGACCGACCCGACACCTAAAATCATTTTAGGTCGTAAATCACACCTGTCTAAATCACAGAACCAAGCCTCGGTTGACATCAATGCAGGCAGATATAAAACTATTCAATGGGCCCTTAGAGCTGGGAAAGGCCCTAAAAAGGGTCTCTTATGATCCTTCTCTCGTTGAATTTACAGGGTATTGGGGGTGCCCCCTCTAAATTAGCCCTCAAATCGTTAATTCTAATTTTTTCCCCAGATTCCATTCTCCTACAAGAAACAAAAGTGTTGGGTTCTCGTGTTGTGGAATTTCTATCTAGTTGGCTAAAGGATTGGTCTTTTGTGTTCAGTGATGTTGTGGGGTAGGCTGGTGGCCTAGTGACAGTGTGTCGCTCCTCCATTTATATCCTTTCCTCAAATTTCCACTAGGATTTTATTTCTTCATTGTGCGTTGACCAGAAATTCGGGTATCCTTTTACATTAGTCAATATTTACGGTCCCTGCTCTGATAAGCAGACCTTCTGGTCTTCCCTGCTTTCCTCAGATCTCACCCTTCCCTGCCCTTTGATTTTGGGAGGAGACCTAAATTTTACTCTTTCTCAATAGGAGGTTTGGGGAGAGTCGAACAGAGTTGATCCGTTGGCCCATTTTTTTCTTTATTCGATGGAATCCCATAAATTGGTGGATGTTATGCCCCGTAAACTATCCCCTACTTGGAAAAATAAGTGCAAAGGTGATGAAGCTGTAGCAAAATGTTGGATAGATTTTTAATTTCGGATGATTTTTTTGATGGGATTTTTAGAGTCTAGTTGTGGGTGGAGTCGGGTGGTTTGTCAGATCATATTCCCATCATTCTTTCTATTGATATCCCTGAATCAAAACCCCCCTCTCCTTTTAAATTCAGCTTGGTGTGGCTTTTAGAGGAGGATTGCAGGTCTCTTATCACAAATTCATGGACGCATCTCTCTTCGGATCATCCCTCTCCTTTTATGAAACAATGGGCCTCAAACATGGCCATCATAAAAAAGGTAACGAAGAGATGGTTTCATAATTTTCGAGCTAGTCAATAGGAACTTTTAAAACATATCAAAGCTGATTTAGCCAATCTCTACACGAAAAAAATTGGGTGTCTCTCTGATACTGATCTTGAATCCTTAAAATATCTGGAGGCCAAATGACATGACCTTCTCTTGAAGGAGGAATAATTATGGCATTTAAAAATTCGTGAAATTTGGATTCAGGCTAGTGATAATAACACTAAGTTTTTTCATCGATATGCCTCTCACAAAAGAAGTCAGAACACATTCACGAAATTCTAAATCCATAGGGTGTCAAAGTCAGCTCTTTTAAGGACAAATCAAATGTTGGTTTACAACATTTTAAAAATGCTTTCACTACTCCTGAAGGATGCCCGATCCAGGAAATTGTACATGTCCTTAATTTGTTTCCAAGTATAATTTCGGAAGATATGAATATTCTCCTTAAAAAATAAGTTGATGATGGAGAACTTGAACATACTGTTCGATCCTTCAAAAAAGACAAGAGCCTTGGCCTGGATGGTATGACAATTGAATTCTACTTGGGTTTTTATGATCTACTAAAAGATGATTTACTGAAAGTAGTAAGGGAATCCCAAAAAATAAGAAAGGTCCTCAGCTGTCTAAATTCGACTTTTATTGCCCTCATTCCCAACAATCAAAACCCCTCAAATTTTGGAGATTTCCGTCCAATCTCTTGCTGCAATATGATCTATAAAATCATTTCTAAAATTATTGCTTAGTGCTTAAACCCCATTCTGAGTAGTATTATTTCAGAGGAATAGTTTGGTTTTCTACATAAGCATCAAATACATGATGTTGTGTCTTTGGCCCAAGAAGTCTCGCACTCTGTCCATCTTAATAAGAAATAATTCTTTGCGCTCAAACTGGATTTATCAAAAGCTTATGACAGGGTTAACTGGACCTTTCTCAGACTTTTATTAATTCAAATTGGGATGGTTATAGAGTTTGTTGAATGGATCATGGGATGTATTCAATCAGTTTCCTTTTGTGTCCTTATAAATGGTTCTCCTTCCAATTTTTTTCATCCTTCCAGAGGGTTGTGTTAAGGATGCTCTATGTATCCCTTTTTGTTCCTTCTAATTGGTAAAGCTTTAAGCCGTCTTGTAAAAGAAGCTTGTGATTCAGGATATTTCAAAGGTATTCACATAGCGGGAGATGAATTCTTGACTCATATCCTTTTCGTTGATGACATTCTCCTCTTTGGAGTTGCTACGAAAGAAAATGAAAGTACCCTTTCAAATATTCTTGACCTTTATCAAAAATCCACTGGAATGCTGATAAATCGTGAAAAGTCTTTTTTGATCCATAACATCTCTTCGAATCCCCTACTATCAGATTTTAGATCTTCAATGCCCTTTCCTCTCTCTGAGTGGGCGGTTGGTTTCAAATATTTGGGTTTCTCCCTCAAGCCCAATTCATATGTTTTCAAGGACTGGCTTTGGCTCTATCAAAATATTGAAAAACGCATCTTGCTTTGGACCAATAGATGCCTCTCCAGAGGAGGACGGTTGGTTTTACTCAAATCTGTTCTTCAGAGCATTCATGCTTACTGGGCTACCATTGCAGCCATTCCAAAAGGCATTCTTCACAAGGTCAAGAAAATATGCTTCTCCTTTCTATGGACTGCATATAAAAGGAATGAAGGTATCCCTTTAAGAAAATGGTCTTCTTTAGCTCTTCCAAAAGAGCTAGGAGATTGGGAAATAAAAAATCTGCCAATTTTCTGACTTTGTTTAGCTGAAAATATTTGTGGAGACTTGCTGAGAACCCCGGCTCTCTGTGGGGTCGAATTTTATGTGCTAAATACCTCCTTGGTATAGCTATCTCAACTTGGTTCCATTCTCAATCAAAATATCATAAGAATGGCTCTATTGGTTGGAAGGCTCTTGTACAATCCTTTCCTATGATTAGTGAATGGACTGCATGGAACATTGGTAAAGGAAATCAAGTCATAATTGGATTGGACCCATGGGTTGAGGCTGGAAATAACTTTAAACTCTCGGATAGGCTTCGAAATACTTTACTCTCAAAACAGATCCTCACCATAGTAGATGCAGCCTCATCCTTTCCTTAGGCTTGGGGTTCTTCAGGTTGGAAATCAGCAAGCTCCATACAGCTCAATGAGGAAGATTCTTTGGAATAGTCCTCTTATGTTCACCTACTGGTTAATAATTTCATTAAGACCAAGATGAGGATAACATGTTGGTTTGGACAAAAAACTCTACTAATGGATCCTACACTGCAAAGAAGGGATATAAAGCTTATATGGAGGAATCATATTTAACAACAAAAGAGGAATGGTGGGCTTTTGTTTGGAAAAAGCCTGGAAAATTAAAAGCCAAAATTATGTTATGGTTGGCTTTAAAAAATAAGCTTCTTACTTGGGAAAATCTGCAAAAATGTTGATGGGAAGGCCCGAGTCGATGTCCTCTTTGTGGATTAAATTTTGAGACAGACCCTCACCTTTTATTTTTTTTCTCTTATGCAAAGTCAGTATGGACCAAATCTGCCCCTGCTTTTTCATCAGTTTAGTTGGATGCAGCTGGGAATCTCCTAGCTTGAGAAAATCAATGGTGGAGCCTCCCTAGGGTAAGCACCTACGCTGCCCTCCCCTATTTATTCTCTTATGGGATATGGTGGGCTCGAAACTCAAATTTTTTTAATGGAAATTATATCCCAGAAGATCTAACTGCTTCTTTAATTATCCAGTGGACCAATGATCACAAGAATCCTCCAAAAGTAAAGAATTTGAGAATTATTCATCCTCCTGTCATCAACTGTGAAAAACCATGGGCTTTTTTTGATGGAGCTAGCCAAAAAAAGGATTTGGAGACACATGTGTTCATGTAATATTTTTTTCAACTCTTTAAATAAATTGAAAAACCAAGAGTACCCTTTTGAATAATACTCGTGAAAAAATATAGTGGTATTTTTTGAAATTTTTTTGTTGTGTATATTTTATGCTATTGAATTTTTATTCAACCCCTTTGAAACTGTCAAAAAAAATTCAAGTGTTATGTTTAAAATAAATTAGATGAAAACTAACATATGAATTCAAAAGTGTTGAATTCATATGCCATTGGATAGATGATTCTTTCACGAATCCAAGGTGATCAACTCCACCTAAGGATAATTTCTACCCTAAATCTGATAGGGCACAAAATGGTGGTGTAAATAAATCTGCAGAAGAGGTGTTGAAATTGCAAATTTTAGGACTTCAAGAGCTCGATCGAGTGCTTTAAACGCTCAATCAAGCACTTAAATTCAAAATTCAAATTTCTTGATCGAGCATTAAATAAACCCTCAATCGAGCATCATATTTGGTTAACCTGTTGCTCGATCAAGCTCAAAGGCTCGATTGAGCCATAAAAAATCTAACCTATTAGTGACCTTACCAACTTTTTATTAATGGCACTAATGGTGGATATTTTGGTTCAAGGGCTTGATCGATCCTTCGTTGTCAACAAATAGTTTGGTTTCTAAATTCGATTATGCAAAAAAAAGAATAAACATACTTTCATAGAGAAATAGAAGAGCCTGAAAATTACACAAATATTCACAACAAACATGGGAAATTGGAGATTTGGATCTAGAAAAAAAAAATGTCATCCATAGATGAAATACGAAAGAAATCTAGAGAAAGGATGAGAAAAAGACGTCAGAAATTGAGAGAACAAGAAGTTCATGGAATTTTATTTACAAGAGGGATTAACAAAAATAGTTGTCAAATAGGTGCTCCAAAACCTATAAACATTAGTTTGATTAATGTTTGATATCCAAAGTATGAGTTAAAAGAGAGAAAATGTGGCAAGAACTACAAAGAGAAATAATATCCCTACTTCCATTGTGCATGAACTGAGAAGACATTCGTTGTTAAACACATATTTAACAACATTAAACTTTCATAACATTCATCATTATATATAACATTTAACGGTTCTTTGAATCCTAAATGATGATCCCTACCTTTGAAAACCTCACAAGTTTCTTCTTTCAATTCTCACATGAAGGTTATGATTTTATTTTTTAAAGACATACAAAGTGTAGTGTAGATTTGTGCTTGCACAAAAAGAGTGTATTATTGCATATAACTATAATGCTCCATGAAAGACTCATGTGATTAATAAATATTATATTAATAAATACTAAATGCAAAATAAATAAATTAGCATGCATGTATTGATGATATGTTAGAAATGTTTACAAGGTTAATCTTCTTATACTGTGGCAATATAATGTCGATTAAATTCATCTAGTTGTTTCTCAACAAATGTAATCGTGAAATATATTACAAAATATGGCTCAAAATAATAATAATAAACGTTCTTTATTTTAAACTTTGCCAAAGATTTGATGAAAATAATTGAAAACATAAAATACATTGGATATCCATCTTTGCACGTGCATAAAAAAGGTTCCTTGTAGAAGTTTTTAAATCCTCTTACACCTCCTTGTGGCCTACTTGATTCTTGTTCTAAATTTTCCATGTACATTCTCCCAAGAAAACACTGAAATAATTTGTGTCAATCTTCACCACAAATGATAACAATCTACATTCATTGTTGATAAGACCTTGAAACATCTTCCTTGTTCTCTAAATCCACTAAAACCTCTATCTCTTGATTTCTTTTTGTTTTCTTATCAACAATTTCATTTTCCTTTTCATCCCACATTTCTTCCACTTTTTATTTAGAATTGTGAAATTATGTATAGTTATGATAAATTCTTTCTTTAAGAAAGATATTCTTACTATTGTTTTATGGTGATTTTAGTTACATGTTTTAAAACGTTAAATGATTTGGTGCTTCTAATGAAGATTTTTTTTTCCAACTAATTTGATTTTGTACACTATGCTTTCAAACATTAACATGCTTAAAAATTAGTTGAATAGGTTCCTTATTGTATCATGGAGTGTGTATTTATGTATTGTATCTTATAGTTGATTAAATTTGTATGAATTTATAGATATAGATTTTGTTTTATCTCATGAAATAAATTTGGCACTTCAATTTGGTAATTACTAGCTTGATTTTTCAAGAATCTCCCATTCTCTCAAATTCAAAATATTCGCCACATCATTAAGTTCTTTAATTAATACTTCCCTCTGAATGTGTTTCGTGAGTCGTGAAACTGAAAACTAGTTGAAGATCAACTCTAAAATTGATTCAGTTAACCTAAGGAGCATTTGGAACATTAACAACACACATAGAGGTCTAGTTAGATACATGTTCCAGCATAATTTAAACATAGGATTCGTTGTTACTTCTCTGCGTGACATTCTGGGGCTAGTCAATATTCCAAGTATGTAAGTATATATGATTGTTCTCCATGTACCTTCGGGTATGTCGGACAATGCTCCACGTATGAAAATTATATCGGATAGTTCTTATTGTATAGTACGAATTAGACAACACTAACATGGACTGTGCTTCCACGCACCTCTAGGTATATTCTGGAAGTCCCCACTAGGATGAAATCCAACCCTAGGTAACTGAGTTCACTACCTTGTTATCTGTGATACACCGAACACAACATTCGGGGAGATTTCTTGGACGTATTGGAAATGCTATTACGAAGTTCATAGTGACTTGGTAATCCTTATCTTCCTAGTTACCCCTTTGTTTTGTTTTGTTTCTTTAAATTTTTAAAATTAATCAGTAAATAATGGAACAAAACACCCTCATCAATTGTGTATGATACAAATATTTCCTCCTTTACATCCTAAGACAACACCTAGATGTTGAAAAAATAAGAAAACATAAACTACCAAGGGTACATCAAAAGTTATGTTGGAAATAATAAGAGGGGGGGTGAATTAGTATTCCTTTCAATTAGAGCATTAGTTAATCTTCAATTATTATCAGTGTTTGTACAATGATAGCAGTAAACAAAACGAACATAAATGCACACATTTTTTAAGCTAGAAACCCACTCCGGGACAAAAACCACCTAATGATTTTCTAATAATTCTTTAATATTCAACTCCAATTGAAAATAAAGCTCCAACTTCCTAGAATCTAGAAAAGCATTCTTCTCCAGCTCCCATTGGATGGATGCTCCAACACCCGAGATTCTTCAGTAGTCAACTGAACGGATGCTCCAACACCTAATGAGCTACAACTCACCCTAGCACCACCCTACCACCCATAATGTTTCACAAACTTGAACCTATTGGTGACTTCATGCACCAACCTAACACCACCCTACCACCCTATAGAAGAATAAAAGAAAAATGGACTCTCGTACCAGGGAAAATGGTCCACTTTACAATGATATAGAATGATGTAGAAGAAGAAGACACACTAGACCATAACCCCAACTATGACACAACCACCTAATGATGATCCTAGACCTCCCGAAATTTCCTCTTCAACTCTTGGTAGATAGACACTAGTACAATCTTTACAATAATTTATTTACAATGACTTAGTACAATGATAACTTTACAATGACTATATGTAGTGTTGCCCACTTGAAGACCTCATTTGATGAACTTCTTGCTGCTGTTCTGCACCTTGATTATTTCTCTTTTCATGCTACCCTCTGTTGCACCTTGCTTTGCTTTTCTGCCCTAGAAAGTCTGGTCCTTTGCAGCCCTTGACAACACATGATCTAGCTTTTTCTTGCATTCTAGGAGCTCAATATTGAATCTGGTGTATCTCTGTTATTTCAAATTCCCAATATGTGATTTTCGGCCCTGTAGTATTCCTCTCAATCTTCTTTCCAATTCCACAGGTCTAACCCAATTTGGATTCTTCAAGAGAGAGTTATGCCCAATCTCTCACAATTCCCTAATTATGGACTGTTTCAGTAGAGTGAATTTGTACGACGTGCCACGTGTCACTGTTTCTTCATTCAGCTCTAAAATTGATACAGCGAAAACCAAAGTCCGTGAACTATCTCCAATTTTTACAGAATTCCAATCCGATACTCAGAGAGAGAGTTATGACGATTTTTCCAAGGTCACTTCTTTGAGATGAATTTCAGGAACCTGCAAAAACACTAACTTCCACAGATCATATCCCCAAAAATGTTGTACACCTTGATCTGAAATTTTTACAGGAGCTTCCTCAGGATTTTGGCTTCACCTCATAAAAATTTCCACTTCTAAACATTCATAGAAATTTTTTTTGAGCGAAATTCCACGATGACCTGTTTCAGATAGTGAAATCCCTGCGTAAGGAGGATATGAGGATCACAATTTATATAAATGCTCAGGTTGAGAGGGGCTTCAACAAGTGAACATGGGAGGGATTTTAGGAGCTTAAAAATTATTGATTATTGACTTTTCAATGACCCATGCCACAACCCCATGGGATTTTAGCCCACTAACTAGGGTTACAAACTTCAAACATGAATATCTCTCAAACCATGAAGAATTATGTGGCGTACCATATATCAACGGAAACATCTGGACAAGTAGAAACCATAAAAAAAATTCTTGACCCAGAATATAGTAATTTGGTAGGTCAAAATTCCCATGTAATATTGGGGTAGCCCCTGGTGCTTCTTGGGTTGACATCATGACAACTGCTGATCAACAAGTTAATCCCTCTGAAACCACATCTAAATTTTATCAACTGGAGTGGTCACTTCCTATCAATACCAATCCAACCTGAAGACCCGATATTATAACATCAGATTAAATCCACACAATTGTGAATTTTGCGTTCAGTCTGGTAAAATTCTCAGATTCATACATGTTAAAACAAGGAATCTTCATCGATCCTACCAAAGTGAAAGTGATCCTTGACTTACCTGTACCATCTTCACTTGTTCAATTACAATGCCTCCAAGGGAAGGCTAACTTTCTATGGAGATTCATCCCCAATTATGCATAACTTACAAAATGATTTACTCGCTTATTGAAAAAAGGGGTTCCCTTCCATTGGGATGATACAACCCAAGAAGCTTTTGATGCTTCAAAAAATGTCCTGGTTCATGCATCATTATTGTATATACCTGACTATCAACGAGATTATTTCATGTATCTTGTTGCAACTATTAATACCATTGTTATGGTACTAGTTCAAGAGGATGAACATCCTATATACTACTTGAGTCCAAATTTGAATGATACTGAGATCAAGTACACTCACATTGAAAAGTTAGCTTCCAAATTTATTTTTATTGATTTAGGATGAATGTTTTTAACTTTCATCATATTTTGCATCACCCTTTTGTTGACATGGGGACCAATACCTTTACTGGTGCACTGTTCTTCGACCCATATTTCCCTAAGCTTGAAACCCTTTTATTTCCATGTTTCAACTTATAACCCTTGGTCCATATCAACTTTTGCTACCTAGTTTCCTACTATCAAATCATATCATGACCTTCCACCCATGTTGATTTCTTAAATAAACATGTGATTCGTTATGATGATTATTCACTTCACTTACTAGTATATTTTGTATTCCACTATGTAGGGATGGAAATTGAACAACCACATGAGGGAGAAGATGTGTCCCATCAATTTGATTAACCAGATGATGATCAAGATGTGCCCTATGGACCTAATCAACCACTAGAGGAACATGTGCCCTATCAAGTTGGTCAATTGTCACTAGGGGAACAACATGTACCATGTCAAGCTAATGTGCCAATGGAGGAAGACGATTTTCCCTATCAAGTTGATCAACCACTCGAAGAATAAATTGTTTCCTCTCAAGTTGACAAGGATAACATTGATTTGTAGTAGTTTGGAAAGGGGTGGACTGTTTGTAGAAAATTTGGATGTGAGCACAATAGAGGACTTTAGGGAGCCTATCCTTGCTCACACTATCAGAGACCATGTAAATAACATCATTCGATAACATTTGGAGAAACAATCCATTATATCCCAAGCTCAAATACTACACGGGTTGATAAAACATAAGAAACTAAAACATGCCACAAAGCTTTTGGGTGTCCAAGATGCTAAAAGAAAGAAGACACATATGAATATAACTGAAAATATATTGAAGGCATTTACTATGTTTGGAAAATAAATAAAACTTGATGTTCGATCTGTGCATAGGGAAATTACAATTGTTATTGTTGCACCAAGTACATCAAGACAACAAAAGTTGGAAAAAATGTCAAAATTGTTCCATGTCTTGAGAAAAACCTTGAACAAGCATACCAAATTCAAGGTTCGAGTGGATGATAATGATGAATCTACTTGTTGGGCTCTTATCACCAAGAAACCATACCAAGACAAAATTACAACAAGGATCAGAGCATTTGTGGTAGAGTTTTGGGAGAGTCATTCCCGTGCTATTCCAGATAGAAAGCATGTCATACGAAATCACATAACTAAAGGTCAGTATCTAGAACACGCTAAGTGCATTGTAGAAATGACAAAAATTCAATGTTCGAGGAATTTCAAGAAAGCAATCTCCCTGTGAATATATCCATGAGAATGTTTTAGAAGAGCACATTATGTTAACTAGTTATACAACTATGTTAAATGTTATATATATGTGTGTGTGTGTGAGAAATGTTATAACTATAACTAAGTATATATATATATATATATATAATACTTTACAACTCTATATATTATAAATAGTTATATTAAGTGTTATACTTTACAACTCTATATATTATAAATAGTTATATTAAGTGTTATATATATATATAACAAAATATAAAATTATATATAACATTATAATTGTTATATATAACTTTATGATGTTATATATAATTTTATGTTTTCTTATATATATTATAAATTTTAATTAAATAAAAAATTAAAAGTAAAAACTTTTGGATTTTTAATTTAGTTAAAATATTTTTTTTAAGTACAATTAATTTTTTAAAACAAATTACTATATTTATTATTAAAAAATACTTATTCAAATATAAATTTAAAATAAAATAAAATTTCTTACTTGATTTAGTAGATGTTCACCATGAGCAACCATATTCATCATGTCAAATTAAAGTTCCTAATTTATTTATTTATTGGAGTTCTATAGTTTAATTTTTTATGTTTTGAAAAAAAATTGGGCATATTTCTCATCAAATTTGTTCGAAATCTAAAATGCATTTTTAATAACAATAAATCATTTTTTTTTAAATTTATTTCATGAAAATCCTCAAAAAAAAACTTTTTTTTTTTTTTAACTGTAACGGATATTTTTATTGATGTAGAAAAATGGCTATAGCCAGATCAAGCTTACAATTCACTGCTTCTGTCATTACAATTCTCAGCTTTTGCGTGGATAGATGCCCATTTAGGGAATAGGTGCCATTTTCGGTGCCCCTTCATTTATGCTGATCATGCTTGTTTCTAGTGTGCATCCTGTATTTGCCAATGTGTCTGCTTCTTTGTTTAAATCTCTGAGGATATGGAAGATTTGAGCTGTGGAGAATTCCTGTAGGATTCTACTCACTCTTTTGAGCTGCTTGTTTAGTACTGGGTTCTTGGGCGCTTTTTTGTTTATCAAGGATTTTATCACCAATTCAGAGTCTCCAAATATTAATATGTCTCTTACGTTTCCTTTTCTGGCCAGTTGACAAGCTTTTAGAAGGCTGAGGACTTCGGCCTGATTGTTGGTTTTAAACCCAAGACCCCAGCTGAAGTCCTCCTTTCTCCCATTCGGAAGATAAACAACCCCGCCTGCCCCAGACCTGGCTGGGTTGCCTTTCGAGGCTCCGTCAAAGAAGATAGTGCATTTACCTTGTGCTTTCCACCACTTCTGAAAACTTTCCAAGGTGTCTCTAATCTGCCAATTTTCCTTTTGAATTGGGCGAGTAATTGCTGAAGTTCTCAACATGGGGGAGAAGCCATCCAGCCATGCCCTTTCCTCCTTTCTTATGAAGTTATCATCTTTGACAATGGAATGTCGTAAAGTTTCTAGAAGTAGATTCTTGGCCTGATCAGCAGCATTCTCTGTTGTTGTTTCTTTTTTATTGAAGACTATATCATTCCTGGCGAGCCACAGCTTCCAGCAAAGATATTTAGGGGCTGCAATCCACACCTTAAGCCAGAGAGATTTTTCAGTGATTTTGAGGTGGTATCGAGCTCTCCAAGACGAAAACATGTCAGTGATCGAACAATGGGAAGGAGGGATCACATTCAGACCTGTCAGGAAGCTAGTCCAAGCCTTCTGAGCATACTCACAATCGATGAACATGTGTACTGAGGTTTCCAAGGCTTTTTTGCAGAGCACGCAGCGGTGAGGACCTGCTATGTTTCTTTTGCACAGGTTGTCACCAGTCAGAATTTTATTATGAAATAAGGTCCAGAAAAAGAAGTTAATCTTAGGAATGCTGAAGGATTCCCAGATCAGCTTCCACACTGATTCCGGATGCTGGGAGGCCTTTTTGCCTTGCAGCTGAAAGTAACCTTGCTTTACTGTGTACACACCTGTTTTCCCCCATCCCCAAGAGTCAGCCTCTTCCTTATGCACTGGTGTAAAATCTGAAATGGCTTCTGTGAGGAGATTCAGCTGATTTTTTAGTTGTGCTGGAATGATGGGTAGTCTCCATCGCTGCCAGTAGCCCATGAAGTCCCACTCGACGATGTCCTCGACTTTTCTTATTCCTCTTGATCTTAACCAGGCTCTTAAATCGACAATTTCGTTATTAGCTGATAGTGGAGGGTGCCCCATTATTCGATCTTTCCACAGCAGAGTGCTTTTACCGTTTCCTGGAATTTTATACAACTGTGATCTGAAGAATTCGAGCCCTTTACAACAAAGCCTCCATGCCTGCGTTCCTTTCATAGCTTGCGTTGGACTGAAGTTGGAAAGCGAATGATTGTTAAGGTACTTCTGTTTAAAAATTTGACTGACAGGGTGCAGCGGCTCTGTGATAAGCTGCCACAGCAGTTTGCATCCCATTGCTAGATTAGCGTGCTGTGGGTCACGTATTTGAAGTCCGCCCTCTGCATAGGGACGCTTCGTTGTTTCCCAGTTAATTAGATGGAAACGGTTGCTGTTACCCTTTCCGCCTTTCCAAAGGAAATTTCGTATAATGCTTGAGATCTGGTCAGCAATTTGCTTTGGAGCCAACTGCAGCGAGGTTTGGAAGGTTGGAATAGCAGATAGAACAGCGCGAATTAAGGTGAGCTTGCCACCTGTAGAAATCCATACTCCACCCCACGCATCGATCTTGTTCTTAAACTTTGATATCGTCTCCTCCCACAGGTGGTTACGATTTGAACCCAGCGTCAAAGGAAGGCCTAAGTACTTTATTCTATCCCACTCAGCATAGCCTTTGAATCCAAGCACACTGGCAATCCTCTCAATCGAATGCTGGTCTATATTCCATCCATAGACAGCACTTTTCCTCTCACTAATTAACGCTCCTGTGCAGTTGCAGTACTTTTTGAGAATGTTTTTGAAGGCGTTGGCCATTCGCATGGAGGCTCCTCCGAGGAGGAGGGAATCATCAGCGAAAAGCGCGTGGTTCACCGGAGCAACGCCTTGCGCAATTCTAATCCCTGGTATGGATCCAGTATGCTTCTCCTGAGACAGCTTTCTGCTTAGCGAATCAGCTATCAGAATGTAGAGGTAGGGGGAAAGAGGGCAGCCCTGCCTCAGTCCCCTAGTGGTTAAAAAGAACTCAGCAGGTCTGCCATTCACCATTGGGGCTATCCAAATGTTTTCAGTACAAGCTTTGATGAGGTTTATAAATTCATGTTTGAATCCGAAGGCTGCAAGGACCCTGTACAAAAAGGAACGATTCACTCTGTCGAAGGCGTTACACATATCCAACTTAATAATCATACCTTGTTCTTTCCTGCTTTGACTGGAGTGCAGAGCTTCTTGTATTTGTATGACATTGTCCAGTAGCTGTCTGCCCTAGACAAATCCTCCTTGGGCCGGAGAGATGAGCTTTTGTAGAAGAGGCTTAATTCTGTTAGCCAACAGTTTGGCCACAATTTTATATGATGAGTTGCAGAGTGAAATCGGCCTATATCTGTCAAAGGAGCTAGGATTTGTATCCTTGGGGATTAAAGCGAGGAAGGTAGAGTTTATACCTCCACCCACTTTTGCCTTCCTCAAGAATCCTCTTATCATTCTGAAGAGGTCTTCTTTGATAATCTCCCAACATATTCTATAAAAATGTACTGAAAAGCCATCGGGCCCTGGTGATTTGTATGGTTCCATAGTCCAGACTATTTGAGTTATCTCTTCTTCAGTGACAGGCCTCATCAGAGAGTCATTGTCTTCCATGTTGACCAAATTTGGTATGGTTGAGAGAAATTCTGTTGCATCCTCCTCATTCCCATTTCTTTCTGCACTTAGAAGGTTCTGAAAATGAATAACAGCTGCATCTTTGATTTGAGAAAATCCTTTATACACCTGTCCATTAGAGTTGGTGATTTCTGCTATATGGTTGCGTGAAAGGCGAGCCCTACACTGTCTATGAAAGTATGTGGTATTTCTGTCTCCTGATTTAAGCCACAGACTTCTAGACTTTAAGCGCCAGTGTTCTTCTTCGTTTCTAAAAGAACAGTATGTATTCCTTTGAGCAGATTTTTCGTTTGCTAGATCTATGGGGGAGGGATCCTTCTCCTCCATATCAAATTGTAATCCTTCCAACAGCAGAACTGCCTCCTTTCGCTGGCTGGTGGGGGTGTGCCTGGGATGCTTTATCCAATCCTTGAGAGCTTTTTTTGTGTTCTTCATTTTTTGTTCCCACACATAGCTTGGGGAAACGAAAACATCTTCCCTCCAAGCTGTTTGAACTGTTTCAAAAAAGCCTTCCATTCCTGCCCAGAGAGGATTAAAACGAAAAGGAAGGGGACCTAGGTCTTCTTCTTCTTTTAGGCATAAAAGGATTGGCTTGTGATCCGATGTAAGCTTTGGGAGTATCTTGGAAAAGACTATTCTGTTTTCCATCATTAAGGAACTGCTGATTAGGTATCTATCAAGCCTAGCAGAGATATGATTTACTCCTGTTCTATTGTTAGTCCATGTATATTTGCCTTTCATGGGTTTGGGGTCAACTAAATCCCACTGTAGAATCAGATTTCCCACTGTATTAAGAAAAGGATCCCTAGAGTAATTTCCTCCTCTTTTTTCTGTGGAGTCCAGAATAATATTCAGATCACCACCTATGATCATATTTTTGGGGTTGATCTGCTCTATAAATTCCAAGAGTGACCTCCAGCACTCTCTCTTTTCTTCATAATGCACAGGAACATACAAATTAAACAGGGCGAGAGAGAGGTTACTTGCAATATTTCGCAGCTCTGTGAAGATCCAATGCTGGGTCTCAGTAGATCGAACTAATGTGAAGGAGTTTTTTGACCAAAGAGTGCCAATACCTCCAGCCGAACCCCTTGCACTGACTGCCTTTCCTGAATCATACTTCCATTTCATGGTGCTAGTATTTAGGAGAGTTTCTCCTTCTATTTTGGTCTCTTGGAGCATTAGGATGTCCGCTGTTTCCATCTTCAATAAATCCTTGATTGCCTCTGCCTTATTGGGATTACCCAGACCCCTGCAGTTCCAAGAGACCAACTGCATCATTTACCACTTGATTGAGTGGGACCTCCTCCCTTGGGCGCCCTTGGTCTAGTATTTCTCCCAATGGACATTTCAATAGTAGTTTGGCTGCCTAGGGTTTTCTGCCGTTCCGATTCTTCTTCCCTTGTTTCCTTGTTTGTTCTTCTTCCCACTTTTTTTGTTGGCCTTTCGAAGGTTTCCTCATCAGAAGAGCACGTGTTTTCTTGAGTCTTCTTCTTTTGTTTTATGATATCAGCGTAAGAAGGAGAAGAAGTATTACTAGAGTTTGGGATTAGAATGTTACCTGTCTCTTGCATGTCTGCATTATTCGTCTGTTGAGGTTCTTCCTGCTCGATCTCTGGAGTATCTGTCTGCGGGGTAAGGGATTCGAAGGGGTTTTTGTCTCCAGCAATGATGTTGTTTTCCCTGCTTCCACTGGGTTGATTGCTTGCTCCTTCTTGCCCTGCTTTTTTCCCTGTCTCTTTTACTCTGTTTTTGTTGTTTTTCCTGCTGCTTGCAGTCCTCTTTGCTTGCTTCCACTGCTCGCCTTTATCTTTCTCTGCTATTTCTTCGTTTTTTTTTTTACAATATCTTGCAAAGTGCCCATATTCGTGGCAATGACGGCATTTAAAAGGCAGTTGTTCGTAATCTAACTCTTGAATGTGCGACCAGTCAGCCACCGAAAGATTGATGGCTTCAGGGAGCCCAACCTCCAGGTCAACTTCCACACAGATGCGTGCGCAAGAGTATTGATCCTTTCTCGGGGCCTGGTCAATATACCTGCCGAGGGCATTCCCTATGGATTGCAAAGCACTCTGACTCCAACAATGAAGGGGGAGGTGCGGGAGGCACACCCAAACAGGAACGGCTGTGGGCACATCTTGAGCAGGGTCGAAATCGGGGGACCATTTGTTCAGGTATAACCCTTGGGGGCCCATGAAGTAAGGTCCGCTTCTGAATATCAAGCTTCGGTCTTCCACGTTGTCGAACACAAAAACGAAAAACCCTTTTCCTACGAAGTGACTTTTTATACCTTCCTTCACCAGTGGGATCCAGTTTCGCCTGACCCAATCATCAACAGCCTTCGGGGATGGCCATAGCCCTGTAAACTGGCCGATGAGGCCCCTTTCAGCAAGGTTTAACGCTGATCTGCATGTTTCATCTGTCGGTAGAGACACCTTAGGGATGGTGTCCAGCCTCTTTACGAACTTTTGTTGCGAGACCGAGGGTGGCCTCTTGATGGCTGCAGCAACTAGGGAGCGAAAAGCTTCAATATCTGAAGGCTGAGAATCACCTTCGGTCGACATGTTCAATGGTGAAGGTGCAGGGGTCAGAGCAGGGTCCCCATGCACCGAGACAACAGCTCCCGGAGCTAGCAAACCAAAGGAGATGGGGGCAGGCACGATGGCCTGGGTCAAGCCAGGCGAATGACCCGCGCACAGGGCCTCCCAAGCACACCAGGTCAGACGGAACAGGGCCGAGCCCAGCCAGAAACAGAACGGGCGCCCAGAACAAAGACGAAAGAATAAGAGCTAGAACAGAACAGAGCCCCGCCTGTCTAAAACTCAGCTCTCACCAGCGGCCACCCCGGCAGCGAAGGTCTCCACACCCAGCTCGGGCAGGGCAGAGCCGAGCCCTGCAGGAGACTGTGCGAGCGCGAAAAAATTTCAAATACAGAGGAGCGGCGCTAAAAAATCCAGATTTTAATTATGGGATTTTCATACTCTCAAAAAAAAAAAAAAAAAAAAAAAAAAAAAAAAAAAAAAAAAAACTTTACAACTTGAAATAATTACAAATAAAATTTATCATAAAAAATATTTATAATAAACATGTTAATATTGTAGATAACATATACAATGAAATAAAATTAAATTAAAATTAAAACCTAAATTATAGTTTTTTTTTGGTGATTTTCAAGGGTTTTCTTGGTGGGTTTTTAAGTTATTTTTTGTGTTTTTCAAGGGTTTTCTCGGTGGTTCTTTGTGGTTTTCATGGTGACTTTCAAGATTTTTTTTTTTTGTATTTTTTGTATGCTAGGTTTTTATCAAATTAATTTATTTTATTTTGCGATTTTTTTTATAAATAAAAGTGACAAAAATGACAAGAAACCTACCTCAGCTTGAGCCTCTAGTTCATTCGTGAGGTTGATGGATAGCTGGATTGAGTTCCTCCATCTCGGTCAAGCTTAGAAATCTTCCATCAAAACCTTTTTCCTCTTGTGGTCCAAGCAAAATAACTTGCGCGGACCGCAACTGGAGTATTTGAAGTAGAAACAACACTTGATCAAGCTATATCTTTTGATCGAGGCAATTTCTCGATCGAGTTATTGTTAGGCACCTCAACATCTCGATTGAGTGCTTAAAAATTTCTCAATCGAGCGCTTAAAATTGCTTGATCGAGAATCCATTTAAAAAAAAAAAAAAAAAAAAAAACACCCTCATTTCGCCATAAATTGTAACCCAACTCCACACTTTGACCCTTATGGTGGATGTGGAGCCTGATTATCTTCTTGATTCAAAGGCCTTGTTTTAGTCTTGTTTGGATCCCAATCCCCGACCGGGGGGGGGGGGGGGGGGGTTGTGAGAGGGCTTGCCCCCCGTGATGTGGATTTGGGGGTAATTCCCCCAAAGATAAAAATAGATGAAAATTTTCCTTGTAAAATATTTAATTTCGTAGTCAATCTAGGTCGTTCATTAGGCAGATGATCTCACAGTAGAAGTTATGTTAATTTAGGATTTTTTCCCTATAAAGCAACCCTTGGTTTATATGATGGAATTGTATTGTGGTGGGGTATTATTATTCCGAGAGAGAAAGAGAGAGGAGATTGTGTGAAAGTGAAGAGGAAATTACAATAGATCTGTTGTAGGTTGTATCTCTTCATTTTGTTAGGTAATATAAAAAGAAGGATCGGTTGTTTCTTCGTGGAGATAGCCCAAATTGGGTGAACCACATATATTTGTGCATGTCTCTCTTGTTCTATGCATTTCTGTATTTGTGTTTTTGCAATATTTTTGTATTTGATTGCTCCATTAATTAATTTCTAACGCCTTATACAACTCCATATATGCCTCAACAAAATGGAATTACAAAATGAATGAACAAAACATTAATGGAAAGAGCTAGGAGTATTCTTGGTGGTAACAACTTAATGGAGAAGCTTTGGATAAAATTAGTTATTGTTGCATGTTAATTTATTAACATGTCTCCCACGTCAACTCTTTTGGATAAGACCTCCAAGGATGTTTGCACAAGCAATCAGTCCTCATTTCAACATCTTCATGCTTTTGGTTGTGAGGTATATGCTCATGTGCCTAAGGATAAGTGGTCAACATAGATAGAATGGCTATGAAATGTATGCTCATTTTCTATGGCATTGGTGTGAAAGGGTACACGATTTAGCATCTTGTAGCTATAATTTTTTTGTATAGAAGAAATGTTATTTTTAAAGAAGTTAAGCCCTCTCGTAATGGAATATATAGAAGAGGATGAGAAGAAGTTGGTGATCCATCTACCACCCAAGATTGAGAAATATGAAAAGAAATGAACAAACATTTCACAATGGACTTTATTAGGAAGAGAGTTCAAAGAGTTTGAAAGTGGAGGAAGAAAATCCACCTCCTACTTTAGGGAGGTCCATGTTGCAGAGAAGAAAACTAGACATGTATAATTATATTTCATCCGATTTTATTTATGTGCTAACAATAATGAGCCTAGAACCAAAAAAGAGGCATTGGAAATAGAAGACAAGGAGCCTTGGAGATTGACCATGGATTATTAAATGGTTGTAGTTAGAGAGAATGATACATGGGACTCACTACCATCACCTAATGGACGTAAACCCTTTACATGTAAATGGATATTAAAAAAATATTAGTTTAGAAGGAAATGTTGAAAAGAAAAAGGAAAGTTTCATTCTAAAATAATGTTCTTATGTTAAGAGGATATATTTTGGTGAGGTTTTATCCTCTATTACTTAATTAACATATATTAGGCTCCTATTATTTGTAGAAGCAACTTTTGTTTTAGATATAGAATAAATAGATGTGAAAAAAAATCATTCCCATGCTGTGACTTTAAGGATGAGATCTATATGACATAGCCATAGCACTACAATGAAAAAGTTGAAGATTTATTGTTTTGTAGGATTTAAAAATAAATAAATAAATAATATAATTGTATTAAATAGTCTCATAGAATGTGACACCAAAAGTTTGAATATTTTGTGTAGTGATTTGGATTTCTATGATTCAAATATAATCTTTATGTGTGTTACAAACATGATGGTGGCCATTTCCTTGTTATCACTCTACATGTATATGGTGTGATAATCTATGCCAATGTAAGAATGTGGTTTGTGATATGAGGTATCAACTTTCAACATAACTTGATATCAAGGACTTGGGGACTGTAAAATATATACTAAGATTATATTTTAGGAGTGATAGATAAAATTAGAAAAATTTGGTTGACCTACAGTAAGTATGTAAACTTTATGTTACAACATTTCTCCATGGTAGAACATTTAGTATTTCATTTTTTGTGGAAACTAATATTTTGTTTGAGTAATGTCCTCTCCTACGAGCAAAGATGGAGCATATGGCTTATCTTTCTTGTGTAAATGCAGTTGGTAGTTTAATGTATGATATGGTCTATGATAGACTTGCCATTTCCCAAGCAGTAATATTCTTGAGTCAATTCATGGTTAACTCTAAACATGAAAATTTGGATATAATGAAGAGGGTCTTCAACTATTTGCAAGGTACTTTTGAATATTCCACTTTCTATCATAGTGATATTTAGGGGACCCACACTTGATGGATATACAAACTAATTTAGGTTTTGATTCGGAAAGGGATGTAGATATAAGGAAATCAATGAGTGGATACATGTTTCAATTATTTGGTGGAGCATTCAGTTGGATGACCAAAAAAATTGTGGTCAATTTTTTTATTGGAGGTATATTACATAATAGCTACTCATGCCTATAACAATGTCATTAGGCTTATGAATTTTTTTTTAGAAATTTGGATAAGTTAGAGATCTATTACAATTCAATATAATATTATGATGCCATTTGTCTAGCTAAAAACCTTACCTTTCAGGGTAATAACTATTCTTATGACTGGTAATACCTATTCTTATGGGTTGCCCTCTGCGTTTTTGAATTGGTTGAGCGTGCACTTGACCTGCCTACATCCTCCCAGCCGCCATGGCAACAGGAGGGGGACCCAAGGCTCCCCTTCCTCCTCCTCTGGAAGTTCTCGCATTCAAGAAACTAGTAGCGTCTAGCATCAAACACCCTCTGAAAGGCTCTCAACAAAAGTTTGTGAAGAATTTGGACAACACCCCATTGGTGGCCTTTCCAATCAAAGAAACATGTCAATCTGTGTTGAACCTAGCTGAAAGAGGGCTTATTGGAAAGTTTACTAGCCTATGGCACTCTCCCAAAGCCATGGAAGATTGGGTGCAGAGGAACTGGACTCCATTAGTATCGGAAGGCATCAAAAGCCACTTTGTAGGCAAAGGATACTTTTTATTTGTATTTGAAAACGTGGAAGACAGAAGCCTCATTTTCAAAAATGGACCATATTTTATGGGTCCTCGGGGACTATATTTAAACAAATGGACCCCTGACTTCAATCCTACTCAAGACGTGCCTTCAACTATTCCAGTGTGGGTACGTCTCCCTCATTTCCCATTGCATTTCTCGAACCAGAAGTCTCTTCAAACCATTGGAAATACCCTCAGAAATTATATTGATCAAGCAGTGATAAAAGACCAATACTCATGCGCACATATATGTGTTGAGGTATATTTGGAAGTTGGGCTTCCTGAAGCTATAAAAATAATGGTTGTTGGTTTGACCCATATCCAGGAGTTGGATTACGAGCAGCTTCTGTTTAAATGCAGGCACTGCCATGGCTATGGCCATTTTGCAAGGCACTACAAAAAGAAGGTGGAAGAAAAAAGTGAGAATTCAAAAGGAGAGCAATGGACCCTAGTTCAGAAAGCAGCCCCGACAAAAGCTAAAGGAAAAGGAGCCTCAAAATGGATCAACACATCAACAATAGAGCAGACACTTGGGGAAGATAGCTATGTTCCCCCATTGGTAGAAGCCACAAAACCTATTAAAGAGATTATCACTCCAACAGACCGTTCAGAAACAACATTAGAAGGCATAAAACAACAGAACACTTCCCCCTCTTTGGGAAAAGGTAATGAATAAATAGTCCTCTCCGGAGCAATCATATATACTTTCTCCCCTCCCTCATACGATGAAATGATAAAAAAGAATCCATTGGAAAACTCTTTCTTCTCGGAGGATGAAACCTTTGAGAGGCCTTCGAAAAGAGTGGGAATAAAATCACATAAAGAAGCTAGGGAAGAAGAAGCAGAAAGGAAAAATACTCAAGGAAGCCAATCCACAATCAAAATGTCCATCGGGAGAAACACCAGAACAAGGCCTCCCAAGGGAGGAGCTACCAATCCCTCCAACATTAAATAATGAGATTAGTCTCTTATAATTGCAGAGGCTTGGGGAAACCAATGAAAGTTGAAGCTATCAAAGATATATTGAAGATGGAACCTCCTGAAATCCTCATGCTTCAAGAGACTAAAATCAAAGGAGACACCCTTCTCGACATTAGCAAATCGAAATGGAAGAAAAATGCAGGAAAGGCCGTAAGTGCAAGGGGCTCCTGAGGTGGAATTTATACTCTGTGGTTGGAGGAACAATTTCAATTGGAGAACTCCTTTGAGACCCAACACTGGATTTTCACTGAGCTAAGGCACTCCACAGGTAAGTTAACCTTTGTTCTTTTTAATCTTTATGCTCCCGTGCTCTACGCTGAAAAAAGAGATTGTTGGCAATCTCTTTCTGAATTTTTAGATCTTCACTCTCCCAAGAACATCATATTAGTTAGAGATCTAAATAATGTTTTGGACTCGAAAGAAAAAATAGGAGGAAGTAGTAGTAGGGACCAAATGCTCCCCTTGGTGGAAGATCTTGTACACCAATGGGACCTCTTGGACTTCAAACCAATGAGAGGACTCTTCACTTGGTCCAACAATAGAGTAGGGGAAGAACACATCTCTGCACGCCTAGACAGGTTTCTTGTTCAATGTTCGTTGCTACTAGAACAGAGGCTCATCTCCTCCAAAATCCTTCCCAAGTTAACCTCTTATCATAAGCCTATCATGCTCCTCTTGGAAGAGGAAGAAAACTTGGGCCCAATCCCATTCTAGTTAAGCCCTCTTTTGGAGTGAGAGAGATGGGTTCTATGAAACTGTTCATTTGGCTTGGTCCATATCTGTCATAGGATCCCCAAGTTATGTGCAGGAGAAGAAAATCAAGGCTACAAAACATGGATTGAAAGAGTGGATTAGAAAGCCCACTAATACCCCTACCAGTCAAAGAAAAGAAGCAATCCAGCTACTAGAAGACCTGCAAATGGAAATAGAAAGAAGAGAGGGCACCACTGTAGAGCTTGAAAAGGAACCAATCGCCCAAAGAAATTCCTATCACTCCTTCCGCATTGAAGAAGAATATTTGAGGATAAAGTCTCACAGCCTATGGCTAAAATATGGAGACCGAAATACTTCTTTCTTCCATCAACAGTACAGAGCTCGCCTCTCCCGTAATCACATCTCAGAAATCATCACTCCTGAAGGGTTGGTCTGCAAAGGTTTCGAAAAAATCAAAGCAGTTGCTGAGTCTCATTTCCAAAATGTTTATAGAAAAGAGAGTGATGGCATTGAAGAGGACACAAAGTAATTTCTATCTCACATTCCCTCCCTTGTCAACAGATAAGACAATACTAACCTCATGAAGCCTTTCACTGATGAATAAATTTGCAAAGTCATATGGTCAATGGAACCAGATAAGGCCCTTGGGCCTTATGGATTTTCAATTCATTTCTACAGAATATTTTGGGATATTATCAAAGTTGATCTGTTGAGAATGATCAAAGGATTCCAAAATAAATCTAAGGTGGGGGTCTCACTAATTCCACCTTCTTAGCCTTAATCCCTAAAGAGGTGAATCATGGATCCTTTGAAAGATTCAGGCCCATCTCCCTCTGCAATGCTTCGTACAAAATCCTCGCTAAGCTCCCCGCCAACAGAAAAGCCATTGTTGGGGAACTTCATCTCCCTCTCTCAAGGAGGGTTTGTCAAAGGTAGACACATTTTGGATAATTTCATCCGGGTTCAGGAAGCAATGCATTCCATCCATCAACATAAGGAGAAAGGGACTTTGATCAAGCTTGATATGGAAAATTCCTTTGACATGTTCAACCTTTCGTTTCTCTATAAAGTCCTTACCTTTTGTTTCTCCACTAAATTTGTCAACCTGATCAAAGCTTGCACATACAAGCCTTGGATAGCCCCTCTTGTTAATGGAAGAGTTGCCAATTATTTTCAAGCTTCGAGGGGATTAAGGAAAGGTTTCCCTCTCTCCCCATTCCAGTAGATTTTAATGGCAGATACTCTCAATAGAAAACTAACAATAGGAAAGCACGCGGGGCAGTTCCAGGCATAAGATTATTGAAAGGTTTGGATCCAATCAACCATGCTCTCTTTGCAGATGATTCTCTCCTGCTAGGAAGAGTCACCATGAGGATCGTAAATGCCATCAAATCAATTCTCCACACCTTTTGTAATGCATCGAGTGCACTCATCACGACAAGAAGAGTGTAGTGTATGGGTGGAATGATGACCAACAAACCATCCACATAATCACACATCATCACTTGGGCTACATTGGACATGCCAATTGGGAAAAAATAAAATACCTCGGGTTTCCCTTAACGCTCGGAGTTAATAAGAATGCATTGTGGGGCAAATTCATTTGCAAAATAAAATAAAAAATAGCCTCTTGGGGAGGCCATTGGCTCACCAATCGCAGAAAATTAATTCTCATCAAATTTGTTCTCTCGTCCTTGCCAATTTATCAGACCTCCTTTCTGATGTCCCCTAAGTCAATTGTTGAGTAGGTAACAAAGCTAATCCGAGACTTCCTTTGGCGAGTTGGGAAAGGAAATCAGAAGAAGTTCAATTTGGTCAATTGGGAAATGGTAAAAGGTCCAATTTCGGAAGGCGGACTCGAGATCAGAGATCCCACACTCACAAATATTTCCTTGGGCTACAAACTCCTGTGGAATTTATATTCAGATCCTCAACATCCGATCAGTCAAATCCTAAAAAATAAGTATGTTAAAGGAACTCCTTTGAGAAATTTTCAGGTCGAAAACACTCCCAAAGGTTCGTTGATCTGGAATCTTTGCTAGAGAGGAACAAATTTCTTCCAAAAACACCTCTACCACATTCCTGGAAATGGGAATTTTTTGTTGTTGTTGTGGCATGATAGTATAATGGGACATCTGCCCCTTGCCAACTCTGAAGATATAAAAGGGATCCGTGAGTGGCTTTCTCAGCAAGGCATCCTCAGAATTGAAGACATATCTACATGGGATGAGACAAGGAATTGTCATTCCTAGTCCTTTCCCAGAGTCCCTGATCATCTGCAAACCCAACAGAACATGATCAAAGAGGATCTATCTAACTCAGCTCCGGTCCATAAGCAGGCTTCAGATTCCTGGGGCTGGGGAAGCACAGGAACATACACTACTTCAAATGGATTTCGGTACCTGCAATCGATAGGAAAATCAGCCTTCGAGCTTTTGGAAACAAGTTTGGTATCCCTTTAGTATTCACAAAATTAATTTCTTCTTCTGGGTTCTAATGCATAAGAAGATATTGATAGGGGAAAATCTCATTAAAAGAAGTATTATCGGACCTCATAGATGAGTGCTTTACAGAAATTCTCTTGAAACAATAGATCATCTCTTTGTGGACTACTCCTTTGCCAAAGATGTGTGGAATTTCATCCTTCATGGTCTCAATGTCTCAGCCTCAAACTAGATCTCTGTGGTTGATCTTTTTTCCACTTAGAAGATGCGTTATCCTCATGAAATTTCTAGTCGGTCTCTATGGTCCCGAGTATGGAAAAACATCCCCAAATACGCCTGCTGGAAATTATAGATTGCTAGAAATGAGCATATATTCAATAACACTTCTTGGACTCCTTCAATGGTGGTAGCCAAAGTCAAAGCACTCCTTCTTAAGATAGCATCTCAACACTCTCATAAACCTGAAAGCTCACTCCTCCCTGAAGAAAAGAATTGGATGTGAACCTTTGTTTATCGAGATAGAAATCAAACCTCAGCTAGCCCCTTCATCAATGCAAGATGGCGCTTATGGGATCCGGACGAAATATTTCAAGTATGGTGGAGGAAGCAGGGTAAAGCAACAATCTTCTTCAACGGAGCCTCCAAAGGAAATCCCGGGACTGCGGGTGTCGGGGGTGTGCTCTATTCCTCGGATGGTATAATAAGAGATAGCTTCAGCTGGGGTCTTGGGCAAAGAACAAATAACCAGGAAGAAATACTTGGTGTGATTAAAGCATGCCAAATAGCTCGCGAGAAAGGTATTAGAGAATTTCAAGCTTACAATGACTTAGAAATTTTGATAAAGATGTTAAACTCGGAGGACCAGTTCAAAAACCCAATCCTAAATAAGAGCCTTTGAAGGCTGAAGTACATGCTGTTAGACTTCTCCTCATACCAATTTTTTCACATTCTCAGAGGTTCGAACAAGGAAGCAAACATCAACGCAAACAAAGGTTGCCTCCTTCCGCAAGGAGCCTTCAACAAAAATGATGAAACTCCTTCTCAAATCTTTATTCCCTGAAGTCCCTCATGTCATGGAAAGCTGGCTTGAAGCTATGTAATGATGGTTGATTCGGCCCTGGCCCAACTAGTTTTTAACTATAAATATATATAATCGTTACAGTTTAAAAAGCAAAAAAACTTACCTTTCATGTGAAGACGAAGTATATGGACGTGGTAGAAAATGGAAAGGTGATACTTGACAAAATTAACACTTCGTAAAATGTTACAGTGCATTAATGGATCCAATGGACGTAAGTAAATTTGAGTAGTGTAGTGAGGCTATAGGCCTTCTAACCCTTAGCAATTAGCTTGTAATTTGATGCATTACAAGTCCCTTATACCTTTGCAAGATATATGACAAGTGGGAAAATGTTGGGACAAGTGTGTCATACATCTTATTGTAGTGGATTAAGGAATAATTGCAAAGCTATTAGAGGGAATAAATGTAAAGAAGTGGAATTGATTAGTGACCTAGAATAAATGAAAATCACTAGTAGACATTGATGCTAAATAGCAATAGTTGGCCAATTAATTGTTGACATTTCTATCTTGTATAATTGGAAGAATTGGAAAACAATAAATGGTTTATGGGTTTTATTATGTCTATTTACTGAATTCTAGGATTGAGAAAATTAGAGTGTTAGTTCTAACTTATTGTAGGTTGTTGAAATTTCTCTGGAATCCTTATGTTATTGTTGAGCACTCTTGTTGAGAGCACAATGACTCTTTAATCATCTTAACTATTTAATTCTTGAATTATACAATAAACATGTTTTAGAATATTTGAAGTTTCTTCTTATTTTCTATGAGAAATCATTATCTAATAGTGATATACTTTTGTGAACCATTTAATTGTTGAATAATACAATAAACATGTTTTAGAATATGGGAAGTTTCTTCTTATTTTCTATGAAAATTCATTATCTAATAGTGATATACTTTTGTGTTCTTATCAATGTAACTATGTTTATATTATTTCTTCACAATTTTTTCTCATTAATGTTTGTAAGAAATGTATTTTGCACTTCTATTTTTTTCAATTTTTTGATTTATATTCTTTATTAAAAAATGATAAATAACATACATTATATGTATCTACATTTAATTGTGCAATTGTAATATTATATAGAAATAAGTTTTTATTTTTTAATTCTTCTTCTTCATTTTAACAATGAGAAAACATAATATAACTTAATTTTCAAGCCAAGGCACAACCATCACGGATTACTATCCACAAATACATGTTAGCCCATCACCATTATTCAAGAGAAATAATGAAACTTGGAGTAACTCATTAGTAGTCCAAAAAATATAAGCTCTCACTCCTACTAAATTCATCTTATATTGTTAAGATATTTCATTACAAACTCCTAACCAAACAATAATATTTTAAGATCATACTTCAGACCAACTTTTTATTAAATAAAAAGGTTCACGTGTTATTATTAAATAATACTTTAAAAAAATCTCTCATATTCAAATATGAAACGTACAAAACATACCAATTTTATTATTTCATATTTGATATTCATTATAATTATAAAAAATAAAGATTCCTTTTAAAACGGAGGCTGATCTCATTATTCCATTTTAAATATTCATTGTAATTATAAAAATAAAGATGCATTTCTGATATCAGGTCTCACTCCGCCTTCAAATTATTTGAACTATATTATCATTTACGTTATTTTTAAATATTAAAACTATATTATCATGCATTTCAAACAATGCCTTAGTCCGCCTTCAAACTATTTGGTCAAAACTATATTTTTTTTTGGAAAAAAACAACACTGTGTATTAATATAATACCAGTACATTTAAACATACATTACATCCTCAAGTATATTCTTTTAAATATAAAACTATATTCTTTATTAGAATAAATATAATTTATATTGGATTCCTAAAATAATAAGATGGGACGATGCAGCAATCATGAGATATATAATTTATTGGACTAGTTTAGATCAGATTGTATTCTTTTAATAATTTATTTTCTCATAAAAATCAATACTATTTCAATTTAAAACATGCATTTTATTATAGATTCAAGTGTCTTCAACGAGTTTAAAATATGAATTTCAGTCCATCATAAAAATTAAAAAGAATATTGCTTTAAGTGGAATTTATCTTTTAAATTTTAATTTTGGTTTTTCCTCTTTTAATTAATATTTTGTAATTATTTAATGAAAATATATTTGTTTTTATGTTTTTTTTTATAAAGTTAAATCATTGATGAAGATGATGACATGCTGATTCAAAGCATATAAGGACATGATTCAAAGCATATAAGGACATGGTGACGTAAAAGATTTCTATTTCATTTTTTTATTTTTTTAATTATAGGTGTATAATAATTATATAAAATTGTTATGTGTATATATAAGGTTGGAATTTCAAAACAGGGTTATTTGTTATAGTTTTTACAATTTTAGATGGTTTTATAAATTTTCAAATTGTATTTAATGGTAAAATTACTTTATAACGGATAACGGATAATTTGCTCGTCAAATTCCATTTATATATAATAATTAAAATATTTTTTTGCTTATAAAAATAATTAATTAGAGATTATTGTTATGAAGTATTATTAAAATATTTTTTATTTATGAAAGTAGTTTAATTAGAAATTGTTATTATGAAGTATTATATAAACCATTAGATTCAAGATTTTAAATATTCTATAACTTAAACAAACAAAATAATAATAATAATAATAGTACATTTAAAATATATATATATATATATATATATATATATATATATATATATATATATATATATATTTAAATTTAGAAACTTATGAATTTGTTGAAATCATAAATTTTAATTTTCATTTTTTATAATTTAAATATTTTTAGAGCTTTTTAGATGTTAAATTTATTATGCATATAAATATGTTTTAAATAACTCGAAACTATAGTTTTATGAAGAAAAAAACCAAAAACTAATATGAAAAATTAAAAAAAAATAAAACTAAAACTTAAAATAATTAAAAAGAAACTTTAAAAAATGAGGGCAATATTATTCGAGTTGTTTTTAGTGCGACTTTTTGAACGCTTTTCTAGTGGATTTTTCTGGTCTAATTTCTCTAAAACTCAATAGGAATTCATTGAAAACTGAAGTTTGATGGGTATTCTTGCACAATCGAAATGCCCTAGGAGTTTTATAGGGTGTGGAATCCATAAATACAGCCAAAAAACTAGTTTAAATAACAAGAATCAAGATTTTACCTCAATTTTTTTCACCAGATTCCAACATTGGAAACTCCAAAAAGTCGTACTAAAGACAACTCTAATATTATTTTGTATGGATTGCAGTGGAAAATAAGAAATATCTTGCATTATAAATTTGAATGCATTACAAGGAAATCTAAAATAATTTCAAATTCTAGAATTAACATCTCAATATATTGTTTTCATCACTTTTTATTCAAATTCATCCTTCTCAAAGACTCTAGGGTAGTTCGATTGTGAAGATTTCACTCATCAAATTTATGATTTCAATGAATTCTGACTGGATTCTAGTGTTAGAAAATTCAAAAAGAGTGAGAGAAAGATTGCACAACATAAGTCACACACACTATGAAAAATTTTGGAGAACGAACTAGGGTTTTCGCCCGCCGTCGCTCCCTTGTACCCTATTTGCAAGGGTTTCTGGTTCGAGATTTGAAGCCTGCAACTCCTCCCCGTCGTCTCTCCTTCCTCAATTTGTGCCTCCCTTACCCTCACATTCTGCTCGCAACTCTCCCTCCATCGTTTTTCTCCCACCACCGCTCCCTTGAAACCTATTTTTTGCGTGGGGGCCATTAGCTGATCCTGAGGGGCTCATAGCGTGCAACTCTTCCTTGTTGGCCCTCCTTCCTCTATTCATGCCTCCCTTACCCTCTCTTTCTACTCGCTGCTCTCCCTCCAGCATTTTCTCCTGCAATCGCTCCCTTGTAGCCTGTTTTTCTGCGAGGGTTTTATGTTGGTGTGTGGGGACTTGTGTGTACCTATGGTTTGAGATCTCAAAGGCTTTACAATGTTTTCTGCTTACCCTAAGTATTTCTAGGGTTTTAACAGACATCAGAATGACAATTCAGGGAGGGTTTTTCCGATGTAGCGTGATTAAAGGCAACTATGGCCATGGCAAAGATATCAGAGGTTGCAAGGTTTATTGTGGTGGTCGATGAGGTGCTCGAAGGTGCAGGAAAAAATGGCCGCCTTATATAAGAACATGGGGAGGTCGTCGTGTCTGTGGTATTTCACTGAGCAGTTGTTGTTATGGACTCCTCTTCTCTGGTGGGCGTTTCTCTCCTCAGGGGCTTCTCCTTGCATGTGATGGTCGCTGCTCACTACTGGGGTTAATGTGGCCTCTCCCTTGCTTATGGGTTTCCTTTCAGGGTTTTCTACCCTTGCTTCTATGCTGCCCTGTTTCCGGGCGTGATGGGTTTCTTTGTTACCCTGTTTCTAGGCGTATTTCTTTGATGCCCTATTTCTGGGCGTGATGGGTACCTGGGCAGTCTGTCCACTGGTACTATATATTGTGGGTTTTTACCCTCTTGGAGATTTTCATCACTTTTGTTTTTTTGGCACATTTTGGACTTGTGTTGATGCTCCATGTTGGGTTATTTCGTGGTGGGCTTGAATGCCCTTATTTTGTTTCTGCAACCTCTCTTGCAAGGGTTTTTGGCATATTGGTTTGTTTCTGGTATGTTCTTCAACTATGGATGTTAGTCTGTTTTGTAATGCCTATGGGCATGTGCTATGTATTTCAAGGTTATTTTGGCACATATGCTATATGCATGACCATCACATCTTTTAATCAAATAAAAGTTGTTTTAAAAAAAAAAAATCACACACTATATTCTTTATTGATCACAATGGTTACATATATAAGATTTACGTCATTGACTTTGACTAATCTAGATCTAAGAAAGTAAATCTAGATAGCTAACACAACTCACACCCAAGGACTTACAATGACAGCGTATAACAACCTAAAACACATAGAAGCATTACTTCTAACATCTAAGGAAATAAACCAAAAACAAATTCAAAATCTCTCACTTATAAACAACTCGTCAATGTAACTAATCTTCATCAGATGACCAATTATGTTCCATCTCCTTTGCATCCCGACAACGCAGAAATCATTTTAAGCTCGACTCATAAATTCATGATACTCATTTTATGTTCCATAATGAAATGATATTTTAACGTCCACGAAACTAAAAATAATCTATAAAAACTAGAAAAATATTAAAGTAAGAAATCCAATTTCCAAATAATCCACGAAAAAACCCATGAGCTAAACACCTAACTCAACACACATACAAGTCTAAGCCCAAGATCGAGTGCCAAGTCGAACTCCCAAGGGTGCCAACATTATGCACTTCTACCTTACCCCATAAAAGGCGACAATTCAATTTCAATATCATACTGCCCCAAGGTAGAGTTGCCTGCATAAGCATACGTCTAGTGTCAGAATTCCAATTCCAGTTGACAGTCTACATTCAATATTTCTGTTATTGAAAGGAAGCCTGTATATACCAGTCTTGGCAATTTCTTTCTTCTATTTTGAGATCGTTGCCAATGATTCCCAATACTCATTGCCAGCCGCACCGTTGATCCTCTGATCTAATTCCACAAATTTTATAGAGGCGGCCTCTATCCCATTATTCATCAGATTCCTTAACAAAGCTTACCAGTTCCATGATCTTGAGAATTGCTTTCGTTATGGATAGTTTATCTTCTGCTAATTCTCTCAAACATGCAGCTATTCTATTTAATCTCATCGCTTCACTATTTATTACCAGTTTTCCCTCTGTTACATCGCAGATTTACTCATGGGCATGCAATAATGCCTCTACTTACGCCGATGGAAGTACTTTCTCGAGCAATTTGATGAGGGTAATGGATGTTCTAGTGAAAAACACACCTCAAACAGGGTTCAACACTTGTTCCTATGGTCAAATTCCCAACAGAATCTATGGCCTTCTCCAGTGCACAGGTAACATATCTCAGAACAACTGTTCAATTTGTTCACAAAAAGCAAATGATAGCGTTCTACAAATTTGCGGAAACAGCGTAGGAAGTCGAGTATGGCTGGATAACTGCTTCGTCCGGTACGAGAGCTATAGCTTCTTTTCAAAGCTAGACACCCAGGGGATATATTTGGAGAACAAAGAGGATATTGATACAGGTAATCTATATAAGTTTAGGACCGTAACTTCAAATCTCATTTCCAACCTGTCCAATAAAGCTTATGTTCCTGGAAGCAACGGATTCGCTGAAGGATCAGCTCCATATTCTGTTAATGGCTCTGTTTACGGTCTAGTTCAGTGTTGGAGAGATCTATCCATTAAGGACTGCAGATCATGTCTGCAAATAGCAACAGAAGCCCTCTATACTTGCTGTTCTCTGAAGCAAGGAGCTCAAGCACTGTTGGGAAACTGCAGGGTCCGATATGAAATATACCCTGTTTTTGGTACTAGTCCAGCTGCATTCTCTGGGCTAAACCCTGCCACAGAACCTGCCCAGACTACTCCGGCTACTGGAACTTCACAGACCAAGTCAGGTAATGTACACAAAATCTCTTTCTGCTGAATTTAGATTTATGATTTGGGATTATACAGTTTGGTTGCTCCATCTTCTGTAAATAACATTACTATGTATTCATGCTCTACTATACAGAAGGTTCCCCTGCAAAAACATTGCCCATAATATTGGGTTTTGTAGGCGGTGGGATTCTAGCGTTAATGGTAATTCTGTTTGTGATGAGGAGAAAACTAAATTCTGCCATTTCATGGGGGACAGTGATTCATTATGTGCAGAAGGAAGGTAGAATTGCAACTTTGGCCTCTGTTTTCCACAATTAAATGTTATCCAAAGACATTAGAATTTAGAAGCATCATACTAACTATTTATTCTAAACAGAAATCCCTGAGATAGAGTCCACGCTACTAGGGCAGAAGCAAATTTTTTTCACTTTAGATACACTCAGAGAAGCAACTGATAATTTTGATGAAAAGAACATGCTTGGACAAGAGGGCTTTGGCCATGTATTCAAGGTATGTATGTACCCATTGTCTTAAAACCATGAAATTGTATGACATGACATGATCTTTGAGAGAGGATAGAGGAAGAATCGGTTTGCTCAGAGGCTCTATTTTTTTTTATGTGCTTGGTTGTTTTAGGGATTAACCAGAGATGGAAAGGAAATAGCAGTGAAGAAATTGTCTATAACATCTGGGCAGGGAAAACAAGAATTTATGAATGAGGTGAAGCTTTTGGCCATTCAGCACCGAAATCTTGTAAAGCTGTTTGGCTGTTGTGTTGAGGGACAAGAAAGATTACTTGTTTATGAGTATATGCCAAACAAGAGTCTTGACACTTTTCTCTTTGGTATGTCATTTTGGCTTCAGGGAACTCTGATAATTCTTGAATGTAGGGAGGTTGATTATTTGAATGCTTTCAAATTTGCTAACATTGAAATTCAAATACAGAGCCAGAGAAGAAGAGACATCTTGATTGGAAAAAGCGTCATAACATCATAATGGGAATAGCTCGGGGTCTTCTTTATCTGCACGAAGATTCACACATGCGAATCATTCATAGAGACATTAAAGCAAATAACATTTTGCTGGATGAGGAATTGAATCCGAAGATAGCAGACTTCGGGTTTTTTCAGCATGAAAAAATACAACTGGTTTATATAATGTACCAGAGCAAAACAGTTTTCAATCTTCAGATGTTCAACATCAATTTAGGGCTACAATTTGTGAGGGCTAACCTCATACTTGTTCAGTAAACAAAATTGAAAAAACATGGAGACTTCCAATGAAGAATTACCACAAACAGAAAGTAGCTACATAGCAAATAAAGCGGGACAGTAATCACTGATATCTTTTTTCCATGGACAGCTGGAAGGCTCCACACAGAATCAACTGCACACAATAACAACTGAAAAGCTCCAGCTGTGTAAACTAAGTCTCTTTTTTCAGCATGTGGTTGAGCAGTTATGCAAGATTGATCACTCCTTCAGCTATTGTTCCCTGCGAAATGATGTACTCATAATTCATGTATCCAAAAATACTCTCCAGTCCCTTCTTTGAAAGCCGGTATGCTTCCTTGTTTTTATCCCTGTACACATGACAAAAGGAGATAAAAGTGAACTTTTCCCTCAGTATATGAATACGTTCAATCCAGTGAGTTATCAGTCCAGGGTTTAGATTAGATTTGTTGTTCATATGATCGATTAATATTTTAGAATCTCCAAAGATCCATAGGTTTTCGACACACAGAAGTGACGCCACCCATAGAAGTCCCCAAAGAGCCATGCATTCTGCTCTCGTGTTAGTACCTATACCACCATTCCAGAAGAATTTGTATTGGCAATTTGGAGAAAGCATTAGCCAAACACCACAACCGCAATTATTATTTTGTGCAGCCCCATCAAAATATCCTGCCGGGAAATGTAAATCATGAGGTATGTTCCTCCTGGAAAAATCCACAGGCTGCTTCTCAGAAGTCCTTTGCCTCTCCCAGCAAATTAAGATTTGGTTATAGGTTTTATCCGGCCAGCAAGGTCTCCCTTCAAAAATCATTCTGTTTCTGTTTATCCAAATATTCCAGTGAAAAAGTATGGGTATGGCTCTAAAAGTTTTCCCCTACTGAACCACCATCTAATACAATCCACAGTGTTTGAGTACTCCGGGATTGGGAAATTCCATTTATAACACAGCATTTCCAAGACTTTCTTAGCAAAGGGGCACAGATAGAAAAGGTGTTGGTTATCTTCGCCATCTGTACCGCATAACAAACAATAACTCGGACCCTGCCAACCCCTTTTTTGCAAGTTATTCCAAGTATTGTTTTTATCTCTCCAAACGAGCCATAGAAAAATAATCTTTTTTATTTCGACCTTGACCTTCCATATGATCTTAAACCAGCTGTCTGCACCTAAAAGAAGCTTTGATTCTATGAGGGTCTGATAAATATCTTTTACCTTCGGGCCACTCTCAATTTTTTTATCTCTCCAAATAAGCCTATCACCCCCAGGGATTTTACACAGTCCCAAATGTCTGAGAGAAATAGAAAGCTTTGTCCAAGATTGTTCCCATCTATGATTCATACCTGTGTCCTTGAAAGACTTCCAAATCGGGGTCCCATTCTCCCAGTTAGCAATAATCTGTTTTAAGTAAAAAAATCCACCTTGGTTTAGTGCCAGGATTAATGCTCCATCAATGTCATGAAAATTTCCAAATCCCAACATGTTGGTGCTGCCAATTAGGACTTTTGAGCCATCCCCAAAGAACCAATTTAAGTTTCCTTGTACAGTGGGCCAGATTGAACTGAAGCCCTTCCAAATATTTGATTGCTTCTTTTGTGCCTTCCATCCCTTAGTGGCTATTGATTCCATAGACTCCTGTCCCAAATATTTCCCTCTAATGATATCTTGCCATTTTCCCTTGTAATTTAGGCCCCTCCACAATGATTTGATGAGCAAGGATTTACCAAAGATCTCCAAATCCTTTATGCCCCATCCACCTTTATCTTTCGGAATTGCAATTGTATCCCATCTAGCTAAGTGCATGCATCTCTTATCTCCTCTTCCTCCCCAAATAAACTGAGCCATAATCTTTCTAATGTCATTTAAAATCTGTTTTGGGATCACATATAGATGTGCCCAGAAAACAGTTTGTTGTTGAAAAACTGCTTGTGTTAATATCAATCTGCCCCCCTTTGATAGCCATTTTGCTGACCACATGCTGAATTTCTTTTTGTACTTTCCAATAATCCATCTCCAATCTTCGACTGTGTATTTCAATGGTTTCAACCTAAATCCCAAGTATACCAGTCCTCCGGAAAGATCAGCTCTTCCACATTTAAAAAAGGAAATTATATCGTTTATTACCCCTTCCTCTCCACCTGCACAATATAAGCAAGACTTGCCTTCGCTGATCAACATACCTATAGCCTCACAGAAAACCAGAAAGATGTTTTGAAGTATCTGCCAGCAATTTCTCCGTAACATTCCAAAGATTAAAATGTCGTCTACAAACAGGCTATGGGAGGCGTTCATATTAGTGCCAACATTAATCCCACAGAAAGAGCCATCAATAACTTCCTTTCTCAATTTCAGGCTCATAGCATCCGTCATTAGAATAAACAAAAGCGGTGATAAAGCGCACCCCTGGCGGAGCCCCCTACTAGGAAAGAAGAAATCTGAGGCTGTACCATTGATGATTACTGCCATGGATAAATTGGTGGAGCAGCCCATCACCCACTCCACAGCCTCGCTGTCTAAACCAATCCTGTAAAGAACAAGTCTCATATATACCCAATCCATTCGATCGAAAGCCTTATTAAGATCGATCTTTAATACCACAGCAGCCTTCTTCTCGGATTGAATGGAGTGTATGATCTCTTGTGTGGTCGCCACAGCATCATGAATACTTCGTTGTTTCAAGAAACCTGATTATTCAGGCGTAATAAATTTGGACAGGACACCCTTCATTCTTTCAGCTATAACCTTGGAGATGATTTTATATAAAGTATTGCATAAAGATATAGGTCTGTAATCGTTGAAGGAGATAGGTCCTTTTTTCTTGGGTATGAAGGCCAGAAAAGTGGAATTAATGGCACCTTTTATCTTGCCACTTATCCGAGCTTCCTCCACCATTTCAGTGAGTAGCGCTATGAAATCTTCCAAAAAGTGTATGAAAAAATCCGGCGTCCAACCGTCCGGACCCGGACTTTTGTCAGTACCAAATGATTTTAGCACTACAGTTACCTCTTCCGGCGTGACCTTTTTCTTGAAACACCTCAAATCCTGCTGATCGAACATTACTGGGTACTGCTGTATCATTTCCATCTGTGCATCCGAGACCTGCACCTCCCTTCTATTATATAGAGCGCCAAAATATTTCCCCGCTGCCCTCTTAATTTCTTCAGTAGCGTGAACAATTTTATCGCCATCTTCAATGCACCAAATGGTATTTGCCCGTCTCCTCCCGGATGCATATTTATGAAAAAACTTGGTATTTTGGTCTCCGGCATCCAACCATATGGCTCGGCTTTTCAAACGCCAAGCCATCTCCTTCCTGAAAATATATGTTTTTAATTCTTCCTCTAATACTTTTAGCCTTTCCCAATAATCCAGCTTGTCTACCTTCTTCAATGTCAAAAGAGTATCCAAGCTTTCTCTGCCTGTATATTCCGAATTCTGTCATTTGTTTCCTGGATTTTCCTTTTTCCCACAGTTGAACAACCTTCTTAATTTCTTTCATGGAATCTGTTAAATGATCCATCGCAGATACACCAGCTTGCCTCTGATATAAATTAAGCTGGTTTTTAATAAGGGTGTTAAAACTCTCGTCTTCAAGCCAAGATCTGTTAAATTTGAAGGGATACCCCTTATGTTTCCTCTCAAATTCCCAGGTAAGAGAAATCGGCCTGTGGTCTGACAGAGTCAAATCATCTACAGAGGCCAAAACCCCCCCCATAACAGCTTTCAAATCAAAACTGATCATAAATCTATCGAGCCTCTTTCCAATAAACTCAATCCCGCTTCTGCCATTTAGCCATGTAGGAGAGTTTTTTTCCATTTTAATATCAATCAAATCAGCCTGAACAAAAATGTCTCTAATGGCGTTGGCAGCAGGGTCAATTCTCTTCTTCACACCCCAGCTATCATCTGCATTCAGAGCCACATTGAAATCACCTGCAATGATGACATTGCGCAGTTCCAATAGTCCACACCGTTCCATTTTTACCCAGAAAGAGAGCTTGTCGCGGTATGGAGCATATAAGTTTACCACATGGATTCTCTGACCATATCCCCTACCAAAACCTGTAAGCAGCATTCCACCAAAAAAACCGAAGGCTTTTAGAGAGAACCACCTTGGATCCCACATTGCTGCGAGTCCCCTGGATAGTCCATTTGCACTTTTAGCAGCAATGTGCCATTCTGGTAACATTTTCCGGAAGTAATCATAGGTGCATTCTGCAGAATTCATGGTTTCTTGAAAAAGAAGTAAGTAAGGCTTAGAAATAAAAATGTAATCCTTCAATAATAAAAATTTCCCAAAGTCCCCCAGCCCCCTGACATTTAAAGCAATGATCTTCATGGGGGAACCTCGGAAGTCTGGGTCAACGCTCCAAGGACCCTTTCTATAGCTAAAGATACAGGGATGTCCCGAAAAGAGCTTTCCGACAGAATATCCTTTAGATCTGACACAAGTGCCAGTTTTTTCTTCCTCTTAGATTTATCTCTGCCTCTCCTAACAGTAACATTAGATCTTGAGGAGGGGCTGATAATAAAGGAGGGGGAATGTGACCCCGTTTTCACAATGATAGGTTCCAGGGCGACCTCTTGATTTAGTAATAAACATTCAATATCAGATCCGACAAAATTGTGTGGGGACAAAGGTTCACAAGGGTTAACATTAAGGTCTGGAGATCCCACCTTGGGGGAGAGAGTAGGGTTCACTTCAAGCAGATGTCTAGTGCCCATAGGATTCGATGCAATCCCCAATGTCGATATTGACGGAATATGCAATGAAAGGCGAGTATTTTTATCAGGTGAAAGGGATTGGGGCACATTGCCCAGGTCCCTGTGACAAAGTTTTGGGGGAAGCATGGCGAGCATAGAGTCATCCATTTTAGTTGGGCCCGAATCTTTATCACAGAGTTCCAAGGACCCCCCTGTCCCACTCTTAGTGCTATCCTCTCCCAGTCCTAAAGCCTCCTCCTCGTTATACTGACCATTACTCAAAAAATCTAGATCTGTTACAAGTGTCTTGGGAGGCAGCATACCATATTGTGAATCCCTAGAAAAAAGGCCAGAACAAGTTCTATTCTCAACATCCATTTCAAAGGAGGTTGCCACGGATTGAGAAGTAGACTTACCCGGAAGAGTCGCCACACTGGCAGAGGGCTTACAAAGGGTCGTTCCGTCCTTAGGGAGCTTTGGCCGCGTCATCAAGTTCTGCCCATAATTTCCTTTATCCCTCCCGCGAACACACTGTTTTCGCAAATGTCCAGTCTCATGACAAATGTGGCAGCGGAATGGCATTTTCCAAAAATCGATGGTCTGTCTGTGAGTTCTGCCATCCCAATGCAGATCAACGTGGGCCGGTAAACCCCCTGAAAATGATGCCTCCACCAAAACCCATGCGATTCTTTTGTCGTAAGCCTCACTGCATCGTGGATCGACGAATCTGCATACACCAATGCTATCACCGATGGCACACAGTACTTTGTAGTTCCAAAAGTGGAGAGGTAGACCATATAATTTCATCCACATAATATGATTTACAGGTGCATTTGTGCGTGGATGAAAGGACGCATCCCATCGGTGCAAAGCCAAAAAGCACCGCCCTTTGACCCAGGTTCGACGTAGGACATCAATAACATCCTCATCCTTCTGTAAATGAAAACAGTGCCAACCCGCTTCTAACTTGCTAACCCGGGGAACGTATCCTAACAGCTTCTCCCACTCCTGTATTAGCCACTCGATCAATTTGCTGCTCTGTTGTCCATCGAACTTCCAAAGCCCAACAACTGCTCTCTTTGATAACCCCTCAACTTCCTCCCACAAAACATCAGACCCAAAGCTGAGGAGGCGAACTTCCGGGTTAGTTTTGAAGGATTTAAACTTCTGAGCAGCCTTTTTTTTGGAGAAGACAGACCGGTAGCCTGCAAAGAGGGGTGTAAGTTACCTGTGATAGTGCCCGGTCAGTTCGGTCGAAGGGTGGTTTTGGCCGGTCCTTATCAATCGCGCCCGAAGTATGGCCTTCCTCTGCCACCCTGATGGCATGCAGGAAGGACAAGTCGAGCAGCGCCAAGTCACATTCATTTATATATTGGGAGAGTTCTGCCATCTAGACTATCCACGTAATCTCTTGTATCTCCAATATACTTACAACCATCTATAATCCCCCGTCCACGTAGGAAAACGAACACCACATCATGGCGGAGGCAAGATATCAAATTGAGGTTGACAGGGTAGCAGCCACTCCTATGGCGTACCAGAAATAACCAATTTACCACTCCTGTCCCATAGCGTAAACGGCTATGAGCCGCCCAAGTACAGGGGAAAGGGAGAGGGCGAATCACCTCCAGAGGTGCACCATTACGGCTTGATCTTCCACTCCCGCAAAAAAGATATCCCTGTCCAAATCAAAAGCTCCGTAGGAATGCGGAAGAACGTTCGGGAAGATGAATTTGAAAAAACCGGTAGGTTATTGGAAGGAATAACCGCCGGAAAAGCCGAATGGTCGATGTCCACACAGAGATAGGCAGAAGCAAATCATGGAGGGAATTCTGCTGCTGGTTGAAAATCCGCTCAGAGCCAACACTCTCTTTTGCCTGATTTCTTGACGCAGGTGATAGCACCTTTGCTTGGCATGCAGTTCAATCCATGCATTTCACTCGTCTCCTTGCAAACTCAGCGCATCCCCAACAAGACCTGCATCACGGGTTACCTTGTGTAACAAAATTCTATAAGTAACTTTTGCTCAGAATGGCGCGGCCATTACACAGTAAGAGCCGCGACTATTTGAAATCAATGTAAGGCAAGAAAATGGCGCGGATATGGTCTTCGTTCTCGCGCCAATCCTTTGATTTGGCGCGTTGGGCGAAAATCGTAGCGTCATGGAGCACTCTGCAGATTTCCGCTTCCGGAGTCTCTCGCTCACATCTTGGTTGTAAACCCTGGAGCCTCTGTCCAAGCCTGATAAATCCGCCAGATTCTTCTGGGTCCCGGGACTCACAGTAGCAGACTTTCTTATTGATCTGCGTACTTTTAACTTGCAGTCGGCCAGATACTTCTGCGTCTCACCTCTCTACTCCTATATCGCTCCATATACAGTCAACAGAGCTCCATATACTCAGCTCTATATACAGTCGACATAGCTCCATATGCAATCCCTCCCTCCTCTGGCACTCTCGATAACCGACCCCATACGCGCAGTCTTCACATCAATACGATCTGCTCTCCTCCTCCATGCGTAGTCAACACTCCTCGGTCCTCCACTCCAGTCTTCATACACTCTCAATAGTCCACAATCCACGCTCTTCCTCGGCGCAATCCCTCAAATCCCACTGCTCCATACACAGTCTCAACTTCGCCCTCAACTTCCCACCGTGGCTTTCAGAAATTGCAAATGCTCCTTCAGCAGAAACTAGTAGTCTATAGTGCTACTTTTTGACTCTGTGATAAAACCATGTGCAATATAACAGTGAAGGCTATCGATGGTGGGTGACTCGTGATAAATTTTCGAAAGTATTGAACGCCAGCGCCGGTGGGTGACTTCATGCAAATGAGTTCAACCCAGCACGTTTTAGTGAGGGAATTGCAAAGGCTGTGAAACATCCATCGGGTTAGCAAGACTGTTTCCTGAAGATGAAACTCATATCCAAACAAGAGTTGCAGGGACATAGTATGAATATTTCCCTCTTTCCTTTCTTTATCCAATTTCTTGACAGAAAATTACCCAATTTCTTGACGGAATCCAATTTCTTGACAGAAAATTAAATGTCTGCAATTGTGCGATGTTAAGCACCCCACTCATCATTTGAATGGTTTGTCACTGGAAAATGCAGCGGTTACATGTCGCCAGAGTACGCAATGGGGGGAAAGCTATCGGTGAAAGCTGATGTATATAGCTTTGGAGTGTTAGTCCTGGAGATCGTGAGTGGAAGGAAGAGCAGTGACCTTAAATTTCCTGATGAAGCACAAAGCTTACTAGAATGGGTAACAACACTTGGACTTGATTAGAATGGTGATTTTTCATAATTATAGATCAGATGTTAAGTGACCATGCATTTACAATTCATGAAAATGTGATACAGGCATGGAGATTATACAAGCAAGGGCGTCTTCTGGATATGGTAGATTCTACGGTAAGGGAAACATGCCGGAGGGAGGAAGCATTAATATGCATTCACGTTGGGCTTGTATGTACAGAGGCTGATCCGGGCATCCGTCCTGCTATCTCTAATGCGGTACTCATGATCTCCAGCTCTTCTGTGACATTGCTGGATCACAAAAAGCCGGTGTTTGTGAAAAGTAGTGAGAATAGCTACAGAGGATCTACAGCCGGAAGCTTTAATTGGGGGATTTACCAGTCACGATCGTCTGCTACTGCATCATCTGTGTCATATACCTCTACACAAAATTCTCCTCCGATTCTTTAACGATGTCACCATTACTCACTTGGAAACCAGGAGGTTATGATCTCGGAATGTATCCATCCCATATTGATCACTGGAAGGGGAACTAGCTTAGATCCATTTAATATCATGGTTTCAGGGAATCAAATCAGTGCGAATCTTCATTTTGGTGTAGAGAATTTGAAGAAAGGTTTGCACTTGGAGAGATTTGATCCTTCAAGGCTCACGATAGATCCAGTTTTAGATGGATCTAAGCTAGTTTTCCCCTTGAGAGCAATGATGTCACATTTTTAGATGCTCATTATTATGTATATATTTGAGATAAAATTCAAAATTCACATTATCTAACACTGGATCTATCATGGGCAAAGGAATAAATCTTTCCAGGTGCAAACCTTTTTTTTGGTGTGTAGAATTTGAAGAAAGGTTTGCACTTCAAGACATTTGATCCCTTGTGTTTGATGGATCTAAGCTGGTTCCATTGAGGACAATGATGTCACATTTTTAGATTATCATTATTATGTATATGTTTGAGATAAAATTGGAAATTCACATTATGTTTTCTTTGCTTGGCATGACCATATCATTCTCTTATTTATTTTGGTCTGTGTTGCATTCCTTGAATGGTTTGTATGTTAGTGTTTGGATACTTTGAGTGGTTTGTGTGTTTATGTGTTTGGATCTGGATGGTAATGTTTGTGAATGTTACAATTGTTGTGTTATATTTTTAGGTGTGTATGTAATTGTTTATTAGTAATTAGTTTGTGATGAAGAAGGGAGATAACAGTGTCAATAGTTTGCAGGAGGATTGATATTACACATCTATTTCATTTAATTTTTGGTATAACAACTTTTGACAACGAATTAATTCTAAATAGTGTTCCTCCAAATATTACAAAATATATCTTAAATAGTAGTTTTAATAATTTAATGTGTCAGATTACTATTGAAATAATTTGTTTCTTTATTTATCTTTGAAATAATTTATTTCCCTAAAAAATATTTTGATGATCTTTTTTTTGCTATAGTTTATTTTGCAAAGTCTAGAAATAATGTATTTTTGGAATTTTTTAATAAAGGGTCAGATTTATAAAATCTTTACAATATTTGTTTCTCCAAACAATTATCACATCTCCTTCAATAATATTTTGATTTGTTTTGATGTTTATAAATATACATTTTCCTCTTACAAATATTTTGAATACATTGTTGTATGCAATTACTCTATTAGTAATTTTGAATATATGTAATTATCTATTAGTAATTACTTGGTGATGAAGAAGGGAGACGATCTTGTCAAGGGATAATTTGCACTTTGGAGAGCATTGATTCTGCACATCTTTTTCATTTTAATTCTAGATATCACAACTTTTGACAGCTAATTATTTCTTAATAGTGTCCCTCTACATATTACTAAATATATCTTGAAAAACATAGTTTTTAATAATTTACAGCCTCAAGATTAACAACATCTAATGCATATAATGCAAGAAATCAAATAGGATTAGAAAACAACATGTACACTCAAATCAATGCATCTAGTGCAAGCAATCAAATGAGATTAGAAATTAACATCTACACTGAAATACATGCATCTAGTGCAAGCAATCAAATAGTATTAGAAATCCACATCTATAGTGAAATCCATGCATCTAGTGCAAGCAATGAAACACTATTCGAAATCCACATCTACATAGAAAGCATTGCATCTAGTGCAAGCAATCAAATATAATTAGAAACCAACATCTACACTAAAATAAATGCATCTAGTGCAAGCAATCAAATAGGATTAGAAATCGTAATCTACACTAAAACAATGCATCTAGTGCAAGAAATGTTCTTCCCTCTCTCCCCCATCCATCTAATTTTGAAAAATATTTTTAATAATTTACAGTCTCAAGATTAACAACATATAATCCATCTAATGAAAGAAATCAAATAGGATTATAAAACAACATCTATACTGAAATCAATGCATATAATGCAAGCAATAATTTTTTTTTAGAAACCAACATCTAATGCCTCTAGTGCAAGCAATCAAATATAATTAGAAATTAAAATTTACACTAAAATCAATGCATCTAGTGCAAGCAATCAAATAAGATTAGAAATCACTATCTACATGCTTAAATCGTTGCATCTAGAGCAAGCAATCAAATAGGATTAGAAATCAACATCTAAACTGAAATCAATGCATTTAGTGCAAACGATCAAATATAATTAGAAATCAACATCTACATGGAAATCAATGCACCTAGTGCAAGCAATCAAATAGGATTAGAAATCATCATCTACGTTGAAATCAATGCATATAGTACAAGAAATATTCTTCCCTATATCCCCCCTCCATTATATCTATATCTCACTACATATCGCTTTCTTTGTTTCTCTATCTGTCTCTTCTTCCCTCTCTTCACCTCCCATCTATATCTCTATCTCCAATTGCCTCTCCTTTGTCTCTCTATATCACCCCAAACATGCACACTCTTTCTCCATATATATATATATATATATATATCCCTCCCTCTTCCTCTCACTCTATCTTCCCCTTCACTCTTTCTCTTCCTTGTATATCTCTCTTCCCTCGTGCTCTCGTGCTCTCCCTCTCTCTCTATCTTCTTATCACTCCCTCTCCCTCTCTCCAACTTTCTCTCTCTATGTATTTCTTCTTACCTCCCTCTCTCTTTCCCTCCAACTCCATCTCTCGCTCCCTCCCTCTCTCCTTCTCTCTCTCTTCCTTCCACTCTCTCCCTTTCTCTCTCACCTCCCTCTATCTCTCTCCCCCATCTCTCTCTCTTCAGCCTCCAAATTTGTCACTATCTCCCTCCCTCTCTCCTTCTCTCTCTTTCTCTTCCCCCTTCCTTTCATCTCTCCTTCTTTGTCTCTCTATCTCACCCCAAAACATACACACACTCTCTCCATATGTCCCTTGTCACTCCCTCTCTCTCTCTCCACTCTTCTCTCTCTATGTCTTTCTTTTTCATTTTACCTCCATCTTTCCCTTGTCACTCCCTCTATCTCTCCACTTCTATCACTTTATGTTTTTCTTCTTCCCTCCATATATATATATATATATATATATATATATAATAAATTGAATATCATATTAAATTTAATATTATATTAATCCAAAGTTATTAAATTTAGTAATATTAAGATTAAATTTAGTATTGTTTTTTATGGAATGATAGCAAAACTTATAATAAAACTACATCAAAATAATATTTTCAATTATTAGAATTTTGATGTGGAAATATTTATGCCTTTAAAGACTTTAATATATCCATATGATATGGTTTTTCCCTTTAATAATTCATTTTACAAATATTGAATCAAAAGAAATATTAAAAGATTTTGGAGCAGGATTTTCCATTCTTTGTGTTGAATTAACTTTTTTCCCTTGATTTAAAAGATGCTATTAGCTTCCATTCTTTGTGTTGAATTAACCTTTTTCCTTTAATTTAAAAGATGCTATTAACTTCAGTAAATCTGATTAAAGATGTTTAATGTTTTACTTAATTTGGAATTTCAATATGATGAAATTTTTTGTTAATAGTAAATTTATGATCCATTCAAATTCATATATGATAAAAGAACTATTAAAAACATGAAATAATTTATTATCGATTCAAATTATATATCATAATATATAGTTATATTTTAGAATTTTCTCACCAACAGTTTTTGTTCACGAGGATGTTTTCTTCTCAAATAAACATTAATTTTAAATTAATTGCTTTTCAAAATGATAGATTCATACATAAAGTTTGACCAAAATGTCAACCATTTAAATTTGGGGTCAAATTGTCCATTAGGTTTGATTTCCTAATTTGTGTGTATTGCTTTTATTCTTTATATTTTCTTCCATTTCTTCTTTGGATCAAATCATCTCTAGGTTTTATTATGTTAGCCACCTATAAATTTTGTTATACCAAGAGGTGGTTAGACTTTGTCTTCAAGCCTTCAAGAGATAGTTTCCTTTGAAAACCTATCATCTTTTGAAGTCTTATGATGTGCTTCTTTTCTTTCAATTAATTTTCACTGCTGTTCCATTATTATCTTAAAAAAGCCTGCTGATCACCAAGAGGAAAACTGCTTGAAAACCCACTTTTTCCCTTCATTTTACCCCTCTTTTCACTCATGAATAACCCCATTTTTCATCCCCTTATTTCTCCATAAAACCCCTCAAAAACCCTTTTTATAACTTCTAAATCATTCCAAACACCCTTTTAAACCATTTTTTCCCCTTTCATTTGGTTTAAAAACTCCTTATTCCTCTTTCGGAACCCTCCAATTGGCTTAAAAACTCTGTTTTTAGCCTAAAAACACTATTTTCTGCATATATAGAACTTTAACCCCTGAGGGCTTAACTCCTATAAACCTCCGCTTCATAAGACTCTAGCCCCACAATCGGGCACTTAAAGGACTTAAAAACCTTTTCATAAACTTTACTTTCCTTTATATTTCCGAAAAATCCGACTTTCCTTCGTTATTTCATAAAACCCGACGAAGTGATTTGGAGCAAATCCTGACCGTCGATTTGAAACCGATCAACAATCATCGGCCAATTCCAACTTACCCTTTGTTATTTCCCCCTCCTCCGATGCGATTCTACAATTGGATCTCGATCGTCGATCTGCTCTACCATGCCTAGATCTGACGGTCCCAATCGCTCCGTTCCAAAGCCTGCCCTTCCGCCTTTGACCTTCGCAGTTAATTCCTAACCGTCGATCTAGTTTTGAGATCGACGGCTCTTACTCAATCGCAACATTTCTTCATGGTGTTTCCCCTTTCCCTTCTCCGATTGAAAACCTGTGATTCAATCTGGACCATCGAATCCACCAGAACTGACGGCCCAAATTAATCGCCCTCCACCATGGCCCTCCGACATTAAATTCGTCAATTCATCCTGACTGTTGATCTCTCTAAGATCTAACGGTCCGCGCGTAATCGCATCGCAAGTTTTGTTGTGTGCCTTCCTCTATCCTCCACCGATTTGCAAGCTTGCGATCATATCTAGGCTGCCCGTTTCATAAATCTAACGGTCCAGATCAAACCCGAATCCATTTGTTATTTCATAAACCCCGCTGTGTAAATCATTCAGTGAATATCCACCGTTGATCTCTGCAGATCAACGATCCACAATTACTCGATCTCCGCCCGACCCCTGCCTCATATTCCGTTCCATTTACCCTAAGATTAAATATGAGTCGGTCATTCTAAAGATCTAACGTTCCAGATGTGACCCGGTAGACCCAACTCCTTTGGGACCTACCTTCCCCATCGATGAATCTTGACCGTCCATTCCTGTGATTCGACGGTCCAGATCAAAACCGCCTTAACCCTTCCCACCTTCTTCCGCTCGCGCAACTTGTCTTATCGCGCTCTCATCTCCACCATTGGATCTGCCCGCCTTTCATCCAACGGCCAAGACTTCGTATCGCGTAATTTTGAGTCCGAAAGTCAACTCCTAAAAATTACGCGATATGGGCGGTTTCTAAAGGACACATGTCGAACAGGGACCCATATCGCGTTTTTTTTGGGAAATTTTGAAAACTGCCTTTAAGCAGCGCGACACCAATGGTTTTTATGGCCAAAACCACCCTTCCCATTTCCATTACATTTTCTTATAATAAATCTCCGCCATTGATCTTTGTTGGCTAATCCAATCCGACGGCCCAAAATATTTCCGCAACCCCAAATTTCATTAAACCCATTTCGCCTCCGCCAAAGGTTTTTTGCCCCTTTTCATTATATTTTCCTCCATTTTCGTTATTATGTTAACCCCTCTGCATTATAAAAACCCGATTAATCTCGGTCGTTGATCAATCTAATCTAATGGCTTGGACTTAATCTCCTTACCGTTTACCCAACCGCCTCCCCATCTGACCCCAACAAGCAATCCTCGCCGTTGGTGGCTTTCATCCAACGGTCACGATCTAACCTAAACCTTTGAAGCAGTTTAAACCTATCCCCGCAGGATTTTCTTAATTTTTCTTTGTTTGTGCAGGTTTTAATGGTTTTTCCATTGTTTTAAAAGAAAATCAAAGGCCGGGGATGACGATCCCTCAGGCCATTATTCATAAGGAAGATCATTATGCAGGGTTTCACATCGCGATTTACCGGTGCCTCATGATCACTGGTGACATTATAAAACCCTCTGTAACGCCTACGCAGCAACAAAACACAACAAACATTAATCAAACAAAGAGTATCAGTGTTAAAGGATCTAATCAAAGCAGAGATGAAGAATTAAAGATTGTTAACACAATTTTGAAGGATTACGGCCTAAATTCGACTATCTAAAAGCCTTATCCACTCCATTAAAGACAGTAAGAAGAACAGAATACAGAGATTAAGCCAAATTAGGCCTAGAACACAGGATTCAAGCAAATTAACAGTGTTTTAGGGGAAAAAACAATCAGATCTATCTGTCCGAGAAGCCTCCACTGCCACATCAGAGGCTAATTGAATCCTATCCAGCTGCCAAAAATACACCTGCAGCCTCAAAGCAATCAAAGAAGGCCTAGTTATTGCCAAAACATAAGATATTTGCATAAAGACACCTGAACAGTTATTACCAAAGAAAGAATAAATTCTAAAACTGTCAATGAAGTTATTGTAAAGGATAAATAGGCCTCGAAGTCAATCTTTTTACCCATTTAAGCCTTATAAGACATAAACAGAGTAAATGATACAGAGTTGTAATTCGATGCATTCCTACCTCATGCCTTGCATGGTTTTCAAGGCTAGGAATTGCATTTAGTGTAGAACTTATTACACTTCAATCCTAAAACTCTTCCACCTCCTCATTTCTTCTATAAATACTTCTGAAGAAGATGAGAATTTGTTGGTTGGTTGATCACTAGTTGCAATACTGAAACTCTCTGAAATAATACATAGACTGTTTGAAGTTGAAGAAGAAATTGAAGTCTTGGAAGCTTGATGATGTTGTGGCATGCTTGTTCTTGAGAAGGCTCTATCATTGGATCCTTGAGCTTGGCTATTAGTGATGTATTATGAATTGTTTGTTGTTTTTCTTGTTGTCATTATGTTTCATAATTTCTTACTACAGTAGGAAAAAAAGATTAGGCTAAGAAATGACTCCTGGAAGCACCTTAGACCTCTTTATCCTTCACTGTTCTATGTTTTCTTCTGCTGAGGTATTTTAGAGTCTTCAATATTTCTCTTTAGTCCCCATGCTTGTTTATTTCTCTAATAGTTCAAATAGTTGGTTTCAGCATGATTATGGTTTGCCCTGCTTGTCTGCTGCCACTTGAAAATTGTTTTTGAAGTCTCCTTTTAAAGTACCATTGTTTGTAGTTTGCCAAAGAGGTCTGTTTTGATCATACCCTTTGTTCCTACTAGAACATTTGTTTCAAAAGTCTTTATAGTTGTAATCATGGATGTTTAGGATTTCCCTCTTCTATGCTTGAAATTATTAGTGAATCTTTCATGTTTTCTAAATTCCTTTGAAATAAAACCTTTGAGGAAATAGGGAGTTCCCCGAATCTTAGATTTCATTTTGAAAGTTGTGTTGAAGTCATTATTTGCTTAAAGTGTGTTTGTAAAATTCATGGTTAGCCCTGTCTATTAAATACCACTTTATGTTCAATTTATGTTTTCAAGTTCCCTTAGTTGAGAATTAAACTACTCTTTTTCAAAATCATTAATGTTCACCTCATTCGCAAAACTAAAGAATCATGTGGCCAAGTTAGATTTGTCCTTTGATATCCCATATCCTTTTGTGAGCTTGTTACCAACTTCATTTCGACTCCATTGCCCAATGAATCAGTTACTTCCTCTTTCGACTTATCTTTCCTAGACCTTTCATGTTCTACAGTATCAATCCAACCAAACAAACAAAAAAAACACTTGCACTTAATAACTAGTCTAAAATCAATACTTAAAAGCAAACAAGAGATACCTTTGCAAAAAATTTGAGAGATCCCTCTCTGAGAACAGGAGGACTAGATCTTGGAACTCTAAAGATTGGTTCTGATGTTGCCTTGTCTTTTGACTTGCCAATCTATCAAAACATGGGACTACAACATATTAGATTTTTCTAAAAGTTGCATTGCACATGTATTAAACTTTATGAAGGGTTTAGATGATTGCATTTTTTAATTGTTATTGAAATATTGAAAAGGTCTAATCCAAAACCATAAAACATTAGATGCAAATATTATTGAGATAATGATAGAACTCTGATTCACTAAAGAAAACAACCCAACCCCAGGTGCCGGTCAAAGGCATGGTGCAACAAAGTCGGGGAAAAGAGATGGAATACCATAATAGCTTTCCAACCCAAAGAAAAGGTTAGTCTGCTTTTTCGGTAAGGTCAGCGCCTACGTTCTCGGTAAGGTGACCATACCCCTTTCTCCATTTTCCTGGTAAAGCTTTCACATATATACCATATGATATGTATTATTATATATATACCACATAATATGTTTATATATATATATTTCGTTTTTTTCTTTACTTTTCAACTATGTTATTATGTGTTTTCTTTTTTCTTTCTTTTTCTCTTTCCTTTTATCTCTCTATCTCATCCCAAAACATACACACACCCTTCATCTCTCCCTTGTCACTCCCTCTATCTCTCCACCTCTATGAGTTTATATCTTTGTTCTTCCCTCCATATATATATCTAGAGTTAATATATATCATGATATATTAATATATATTATAATTTAACAAATTGAATATCATATTAAATTTAATACTCTATTAATCCAAAGTTATTAAATTTAATAATATTAATATTAGATTTAATAATGTTTTTATGGCATGATAATAAAAATTATAATAAAGCTATGTATCATATTAATATTTTCAAATATTAGAACTTTGATGTGGAAATATTTGTCTTTAAAGACTTTAATATATCCATATGATATAGTTTTTCCCTTTAAGAAATTATTTTACAATATTTCATCAAAAGAAATATTAAAATATTTTAGAGCATGATTTTCCATTCTTTGCGTTGAATTAATGTTTTTTCTTTGATTTAAAAGATGCTAAATTTGAGTATAGATGTTTAACATTTTATCTAATTGCTAATTTTAATGTGGCATATTTTTTTGTTAAAGGTAAATTTACAATCCATTCAAATTCACGTATATGGTAAAGGAACTATTAAGAGAATAAGATTATTTCAAATTATATATAATAATACATAGTTGTATTTTAATAATTAATCTTAATCCATTAATAAAATTAACAAGTTATATATAATTTAAGATTTTCCAACATTGATAAAAAAATATTTTTATTATTTTTAAGGACGTGACATACTTACACATCGTGGTCATACTGGGGGCAATACTATTCTCTGTTGCACCAAGTGGCAACATAATTTCTCGGTAAGATTTATGATCGATGGAATTAAAAATATTTACATTAATAATTTTCACAATATATGATTGATGGAATTAAAAATATTTACATTAATAATTTTTACAATGTAATAAGTTTGGTCTAAAATTCAGAATACCAAGAAATAAAATAATTTACATGGACACTTTCCACTTCTTTAATTTTTAAATCTGTTTGTATTTTTTAATTTTTAAATATATTATTATTAATTTCTAATTATATGCTATTTCTTTAAATACAAGTGGTGGCAATGTTATTGCTCTTGTTTTTTTTACACACTCTCAACTTTTATTTATTGTGCATGAATAACATGTGCTTATGTGTGAAATATAATTACTGAATTTATATTTCATAATATAAGTTACACTTACAATTCTTAAAAAATTGAAGTTATAAAAATAAATTATATTATTAAAAAAATTATAAATTTGCAAAACTGAAAAAATGTATTATATAATTGATATATTATAAGATTTAGGTTAGTATATAAGTTATAAAATTTAGGTTAGTAATATAAGTTAAATAGTTGACAAACAATGTATAAGTTAACTTGTTGAAGAAGTTGGTATTACAAGGCTCTAATCCTAGCACTCTATATGTCCAATTGATCTTTCTCACCCACTCAAAGACTTCTGCTCAATTTCTAGCATGCCCAATTTTGATGTTTTATTGTACTCTAATGTCTAGTATGTTGGTAAATGTTTAGAATTGGTAGGGGAATCAACTCTCTGAAACAAACTTAACTGTAAGTTAACAAAATACTTTTCATTAATGAAAAAGAATGCTCAAGTACATCGGAAATGGAAATGGAAACAACAAGTTCCTATCTCTTAATAGCTTATATTCTCCTGCAAAAAAATTGAATCCTATTACGCCTTTAGGCTTCCTTATTAGACAAAAGTGACTAAGGGGAAGCCTCCTTGGAAAGAGGGTTGCTTCCCTCCAAAATTTCTAAAAAGGTGATCTAACTCCCTCGAATCCTTGCAATCCTTGAGTGCATGAACTACTAGTAGATATTTGAACTATGGCTGAGTGATTTTATGGATCAAGTCGAGTTGTAGGTGAGTAAATATAGGGGGAAATCTTCCTATATCTTCTTCAACCACCTCCAACTTATATGTGCATAGTAAATGCACTGAAATTCACTCTTTTCCTACACATTAATCACATTAGGCCACAAGATATGATAATCATCTAGTATTCCTAATAGACACATAATAGTAAAAAAGATTATGACCTTTATGTTGATATCAAGCTTTGAAAAAATAGTCTAAATAAAGCTATTGACATTGATTACCTTCTATAAACATAAGCATGGAAGATCAAATGCACCATGAAGGAGGAGGTAGCTCCAATTTGTAATCCATATTGGCGACACTAAATAAAATCTTGGAGGGACCATAGTACTTGGATGAAAATTTATTTTCCTTCATTTGTTGCTCGAGGGATATTAGATTTTATCATTGAAACCTCATAAATAGCCAATCCCCACTTCAAAGTTCCTTCCACTATAATGTTGAATTGATTATTGTTTCATCATATTTTGTAATATATCCAAGTTGTCCTTCACTAGTTGGGGAACCACTCACTTGTTGCTGCTAGATGCAATACTCCAATTCTTAAACCTTAGCCTTCCCTCTTAAAGGTGATGTGATCAATAAACACAAATGAAATCTATAAAGTGCTATAAATAAGTAATTTTTTAGGGTTCTAACCTCTCTAAACTCACAACTATATAGATATATTACTATGTATTGCTATGTATGGAATTCAGATTTAGTAAATAAGGCTTTTAGTAGTGTGAAAGTAACAAATATCAGACAAATTACCATAAGGTCCCACCTACTAGAAAATTCCTTCTAAAAAATATTTCTAGGGTGAGAATGCTCTATATATAGATGTAAAAGCTTTGTAAAAGACATCTTAAAAAATCATTTGTAATTAGAGCTATGCACTACTTGAGCACCGAGTACCGCCCCCCCCCCCCCCCCTTGAAGCAAGTGAAAATTGCTTCCATATCTATAAAGGTATAATATCTTGGTTCATAGTTGTCTATTGCACTTGTAGATTTGTTTCTTTCTGCACTAGACCTAAGAAATATGATTCTATTATTTATACTTTGAATAATTATAATTTTCATGTCACAAGTGGGACAAGAGCATATTTTTAGGGTTTTTTCTATTTTCTGACATAGAGACATGTTCCAACATCTACAAATAGCAATGATATGTCATTTAGAAATTAAAATTATGGTTGAGTAAGTAGAAATGCAATATTTATATGAGGTTTCACTTTTATGGAAACCCTTGTATTCCATATTAGTACCCCTTCAAGTGGTACCAATACGACAAAACTTGTATAAAGAGTGCCACATAACCTCAAATATATTAGAAGTCTTGTAAGCATCATTAAACTAGCTTTAGGTTAGCCAATCAACTACCTCACTACTATAGTGGCACTAAGAACAACAATTGGGAATATTATTCTCTAGTACTTGATTAGTTTGATAGTACAAGTAAGGGTACGATTGAACCTCTTTACTTAGAGACCTAAGATATTTAGAAAAGTAATACTATTGGACCTCACACTTATATCATAGACCTATAGCATAGGGCACTCCATTTTCCTTAGGACCTTTGAATCCATACTCATTGCTTCTAGTCTAGAAAACTCATAAAATGAGGGGTTGTGTTAAAATTTAAACATTTAATCACTAGAAATTATGTTGCTTACAAATAATGAATGAAATTCCTATAAATTTGACTATATAAATAATTATATCATTTTGTTAGCACGAGTTTCTCTAAGGAGTAATATAACATCACAAAGTTAACCCAAAAAAAAAAAAAAGGTGGTCTCTTAAATATCCTTATTTCGGACGTATTGTAATAGACGCTTTGCATTGCACTAATTGTTGCAATACCACTCTCCCATAGCCCTTTTTTTTGTGCACCCACTTACATCATTACCCATCTCCAATCTAAGTAGCCTAGAAAGTATATCTGGTAAGCATTTTTTGTGTGGACCCACTTGCCGCACTACCTTGTACATATCTCATTAGACCCAATAACAATCATAATCACATTGGTACCATACTCAAGTAACCTTTTGTTTTAAACTCATCCCAATGGCATAGTTTTAGCTCCTATGTTGCGTATGTGGAAATAATATGTTATAAATTGGAAAGGAAATTAGATTGTACCAAATCTACTACAAAGAAAAAAAATTATAATTAATGCCAAGATCAAGAAATTAGTCCATCATTAATTTTTTTTTTTAAATTTTCTTTAAAGCTAATTAAAATTAATTTTTAAATCTTTTAAAGAAATTTATGAGAGATTTTGGTTTTAATTAACAATATATTGAAAAATATCCTCATTAATTTATCTTTTTCTTTTAAACATTATTAATAATTTGTATTTTAATTAAAAATAAAAATTAAACATTATTAATTTATCCTCATTTACTTATCTTTTTCTTTTAACATTATTAATAATGAGTATTTTTATTAAAATTTAAAATATTAATTATTATTAATTTTATTCACATATTATACTGTAAATTTTATTTTTAATATTTATTTAATAAATTTAAGAGAAATAAAATTTGTATTTAAAAAATTCTCTCAATACTTAAATACAAAGAGTGAAGGGAGATCTACTTGAAAGGTTTATGAGGCACAATACTTGCTAAGGTTTTGCAAATGGGGTAGCAAGCTAAGAGGGCTTGATTGTGGTGAAAACTTCACAGTTAAGCTCGCCTGAGTCTGAGGTGATCTAGGATGGGTAACCTCCCGGGAAGCCCTGGTTACTGGGTGCAAGTCCCGGAAGTGATGATTGACGTTATGTGATTCATTTCACTAGTTTCAATCCCACTTCTTCACCCCTATGAGCATCACTTGATGCAATGAGTGCTAAGTGAACTATTCAAAAACCATGAGAAATTAGTAAGTTACTACCACCTCTCATGGAAATGGTCATAGATGAATGACTTACTTAACGCAGTTGAATCCCAAAAAATGATATATAATATAATGCACTGTGAAAACCCCTCATTACTTAAATACAAAGAGTGAAGGGAGCTCTACTTGAATGGTTCATGAGGCACAATACTTGCAACAAATGGGGTAACAAGCTAAGTGGGCTTGATTGTGGTGAAAACTCCACAATTAATCATGCTTGAGCCAGAGGCGATCCAGGATGAGTGACCTCCCTGGAAGTTTGGTTACGGGGTGCAAGTCTCAGAAGTGATTATTGAGGCTATGTGATTCATTTCACTAGTTTGAATCCCACTTCTTCACCCCTGTGAGCATCACCCTATGCAATGAGTGCTAAGTGGACTATTCAAAATCCATGAGAAATTAATCAATTAAAACTACCTCTCATAAAAATGATCATAGATGAATGACTTACTTAACCCAGTTAAATTTCAAAAAATAATATGTACTAGAAATTGCACCACATGTTGCAAAAGAAACGTCGTAAGGAAATAGCATAGGAAAGAGTAACTTAGAAGAAATAAGTTGTTGCAGAGAAGGAACCATTGTGAAGGAATGAAAGACATTTTTTGCTTCCATGGAAGCAGGTCGTGGAGGTTTCAAAGATATTGATGATAAGAGTTATCAACCAGAAAATTTTGTTATATATAAAACATATATATAAACCAATATATAAACCAACATAATATAGATATTGAAATAGGCAATTGTGGGTGAAAACATATATATAAACCAACATAATATGTTCACATATATAAATTTTTTGTTATAGATATTGAAATAGGAAATTGGGGGTGAAAATCTTTTAGTGATTAATAATCCTCTGAAACAAGCATGAAATGAGCATGTAACTCAAATAAGATATTTTAAATACATTCAAGTACAATCTATCTAGCATATATGTAAATAAAGTGAATTTTTATTAACAGAAATAGAGTTTACTCCAAGTTCATCTACATCTTCGAATAAATTTTATATTGTATATGAATAACAATAGTCTTGGTATACAAGAAAGTGAATGCCATTTTAATATGGAGACATTTTTGGAAGGAGATATTGTTCTTTATGTTATGGTTTATTTTCTTAACTCCAAACTTGGTTTATTCTTTCTCTATATACATAAGAAACAAAAAAATACAAAGTAATTTCACAATTTTAAGTTATAGTTTTATATTTTATAATTACAAATCTAGTTTCTTATTAAACTATTTTACACACATCTATTAATTCAAATAAATTATATTGTGAATATATTTTCTCTTATTATTTGATTAAAAAAATATTTTACTCCCTACTAATTAAAACAACTATATTAATAAAATCGGATAGATTATGTATGTAGTTACACACTGTTATGTAGGTACAAACTATCACAACTAAGTAATTAAAGGTAAATTTACTGTTATTTAAGAAATGAGAATTATGAACATTCATCATTATTGATCAAGATAAATCATTTCCTGTGAAATAATTTAATAAACTATATTCCACATGAATACCATGGGCCAATACCATGGGTTGTTTTATACACCTAAAATCAATCTAACTTATTAAAAAGAAAAAAAAAACTAACATTATAAAAAATATATATATAAAACTATTTACTTGTGGATCTAATGGCCTAAAACATTTCAATCGTCTAGCATTTGATCCAATGGCTCAGACATGGACACATTGGTAGCTAGGAAAGTTGTTTTCAAATAAGGTCAATACCATGGGCTGTTTTAATAGTTTATTATTATTTTTGTTTTTTATTTAATCTACTTTTATATTTATTTTTATGTAATTTGACATAGTCAACATGTTAAATATGGCATTACAACATTTCTATTATACACCTAAAATCAATCTAACTTATTAAAAAAAGAAGAAGGAAAAAACTAACCTTATAAAAAAATAAATATAAAACTATTTACTTGTGGATCTAATGGCCTAAAACATTTCAATCGTGTAACATTTGATTCGATGGCTCACACATGGACACATTGGCAACTAGAAAAGTTGTTTCAAATGGCAGCACACAGTGGCAACTTTCACCGTAATAATCAAATTTCTTTTTTACATTTAAAAATAAATAAATAATATATATTAATATTATAGAGAATAAGTGTAATAAAATTTTAGATAATAAATAAAAAATTTAAAGTCGTTATAATAATATAGCATTATTGTTTTAATATAATATTATTAATTCAATTCAGTTGGAAAGAATAAAATCATTTAAAAAAAAACCCATTAAATTTATATAAATTTTTAATTATTAAAATTTGTAATATTAAAATATAATAAATAATTAAAATAAGAGTTTTATGATATTTTCTAACCATTTAATATTCAATGAATTCTAAAGGAAAAATATAAAACGACATGGGTAAGCGTTATACGCACGGGATCGAATCTGTACACATGTACCTTTGAGAATTTTCACAGGATCGAATATTCGGATTCATGACTGCAAATTTCCACCAATCGGTGCAAATTTCTATCAATCGATCACAAGTCAAATTATATAAAATTTAATAATGAGTTGCTTTTTTGAGTTTTTGGTGTTGGAATTTTGTTAAAAAATTAAGGTGAAATCTTGATTTGTATTATTTAAATTGGTTTTTAGCATCTTATATTTAAGACAGTATCATTTAGAGACAAATGACATGGAATCAAAATACAAGTGTGCATCCTCGACTTGCAGTAACTTTGGATCAGATCACAAATCACTGTTCAATCTAATTATTATTACCGGTAATTTAATTAGTTAGTTTTTTTTTTTTGAAATTATAAAAATTTTAGCAAGATTTTAATAAAATTTAGCCAAAATTTCTATAAATTCAATTTATAATTTTCAAACTTCAAGATTTTGGATTTTCATAAATTTTTGATAGTACTAAATCTATTTCCATCATCAAAAAATAATTTAAACAAAATTAATACTAGATTTTTTGAAAATATGCCGCTAGATAAACCTATCCTTATTATATCAACCCCGCGAGCTCTGTGCTCTGTGTTCTGTGAGACTTGCTTCCAGCCACAGTTTTCCACGTTTAAGCACAGGGGGTGACATTGAATATGACGTGAACAACTTCGATGATTATTGGTTAGAAGACAGAGGATGGATGTCGGTTGGAAGCCATCAACCACCTGCACAAACTGCATGCCTTCAAATTGACTAATTTTTTTGGAGTTGTCTACGGAATACTTGGAATCTGGGTTATTCTGTGAGTTTTTTATAATATTATAATCTAAATAATTTATAAAATAATTTAAAAATTTTGTGTGAGAAATATTCATAATATTTGTAAGTTATTTTGTAAATTTTTTATAACGTCATAGTCTAAATAAGTTACAGAATAACCTAAAAATTTCGTGTGAGAAATATTCATAATATCTTTTGCGTAATGGATTTGTAATATATCACATCTCTGTATGTTCTATCTTCTTAATTATATCCAAAATCTAAACTAAGTATTTGACAAATATTGGAGAGGAGAATGTATTCTTCAACACAATATTATTGTTAATTTTTATTTTTATTTTTAATTTTATTATTTATGCATGTTTTCAATTTAATAATAATAATGATTTTTATTAAAATAAAATATAAAAAGAAGAAATACAAGATAAAATAACAATATCATCCCTAGTGGTGCATAGAAGAAATTTTCAAGCGTCATTGAATGAAAATTACTCATTTTAGATGTCACCCCTAATGCCCACATACCTACAATATATTCACTTTATTTTTTATAATTTTAAAACCTCCTTAGGAATAAATGTGACAAGGTATTTCTTAACAAAGAAATAGAAATAGAAGCCCCTATGGAGTATTACTATAAATTTCTATAGAAATAGAACTTTGAAGTGACATAAAAGAAAAAGAAAAAATATTAAATTTTGAAAAAAAAAATTATACCAAACTATTTTTAGTTAAGTGAATTTTGAAAAAAATTATACTTTAAGCTATAACTGAATGTTTTAAGCATAAAAATTTTCTCTAAGTGAGAGATAGAAGTATTTAATCCACTAAACAAGTTCTATAAATCACTAACACACTACAGAACTCTCTCACTTCAAAGTGATAGATAAAAGTATTTAATCCACAAACAAGTTCTACAAATCACTAACACACTACAGAACTGGATTCACACTATTATAGCACGAAAACTATGGAAGTGGATTACTTAACCCATGATAGTAAGTAAATGGTACATAGCCAAATATGATAGAACTAATAATGTCAATAATAGGAAATAGACAAAAAGAAAATAAATTTATACACTCCAAGGGAAATTAAGAGCATAGCTAGGGCTTGCAGGGGAAAAAAGAGGGACATCAATGGCTAAAAGGACTTTCAATAGAATGCAACCATGAAAAGCATGATAATGGCCAAGGGACTAAAAGACCATAAATATGGACAAAGGAGAGGCCAAGGTAAACAAAGTGGGAGGGGATCTCGTAATAAAGAAAATCCTAACATTGATCATAGAGCATTTACAAGTCAGGTTAAGTACTTAATTATACAAAACTTGGGAATAAAAAACATTTACATGCTAATAATGTATCTTGCATTGTTATTAGTGGTGGTAGTTTGTAACATATATACACTTAAATATTTATCATGCAAGTGAAATACATTGACCAATTTCCATATTGTTGTGAAGCCTTATCATGCATCAACATAATAGTGTTTCCTTGTATATTAATAACAATATGTAAAAAAACAATAAAGAGAATAACACTTAATCGAGATTCTTGTAGTTCTTCACAATTTACACTTTTCATAAAACAATATGTATGCTGCACTTTCGATAACTTCTCTCAAGTACACTTGCATCACACGAGAAATTATCTCTATTACACTTGCATCACACGAGAGTCACTGACATAAAACCAGTGAAGGACAAAAGAATTGTTAAAAACTGAATCTATTAACTATTGATTAAATGGCTCTCCAGGTGAGAACCTGGAGAGTGTACAAACACTCATGCAAGCATTGACTATTGAGTCAGATATGCCTCAAATATATAGGCCTTCATACTAACGGGATGGTTTCAACCACTCCCTAGATATTAGGATATGAGGTCTAAGATTAGAGTCTCAAACCTATCCTCATCATAACAACAATCTAAGTCTAGATTTCTCCATTACTTCCAAAACTCCCCCTAAATGGAGAAAGGGTACTGAACAATAACATATGCTTGTTGGTCTCAGTCTCAGCTAGGCTTACATAAAAATATAAAAACTTGATAACAGAGGTTTTCATTTTTGCCTTTTTGCTTGTGAGTCCATACTTGTTCATTCTGAGGTGAGGCTTCATCTTCACTTTCCCCGCCATGAGATAGTGATGTATCCTAACCTCATTTCTCAAAATTATGACAGGCTTAACAGGAGAATGTTTTCTCTCACTATTTCTGGTGTCATGCATGTGAACTTTGGCGAAGCTATCTTCAACATTTATGGATGCAACTTCTATGTTGATTTCATAAAGACACGGTGTTTTATGCCATGCTTCAAGAAACTTCAATTGCTCTTCAAACTTTGTTGCTGTTGACATCTGCACACACAAAAATATTCATGAGATCATCACAATTTAACTTCTCTCCAGCTTTGTCTTCTTCTGCCACGTCTTTGCAAACAACTTCATGTGGCTCGTCCAATTGATCTTCAACACTTTGTTCCTCTTTACATCCTTCCTAAAGATCAACTCGTGAATCTTCAATATCGGGATCTTTCACAATATATTGTGCCTTTGGTCATCAAAAGAACCACATTGTTTTTCTGAAATTACTTTTGACTCAAAAATACTACCCATGCTAATACCTCCAAATGACCACATGAGAAAGAGATCATCATCATCAGAATAAAAAATATCTAAAAATATAGACATGTTGGGAAAGTCCATCTTATCTGGTTTTGTCTTGATTCCATATTTCTTTTCAACTCCACTCGATCATCTAACGAGCTCCAATAACCCCGTTACCACGCAGGCGGGAAACTTCTTCCTTTGGCAGCTCTTCAACTGTAGAACCTTGTACACTGTGGCTTCTATGCCATACAGGTCTTAGTGCCCTCGGCTCTTGCAACGAGAAACAAAACAACCTCTCAACAAGCTGGAAACGCTATCGATATCCAATTCTGATGCCTGTAATTAGCAATTTCTAATATGACACATATTTTTGAAGATGGGTTCAAATCATCAAAAACTTTCGCATTTTCATTATGGCATATAATAAATTAGAAGAAAATTGACCCAATTGGTTTTGGGATCTCCACAACCTACAACATTTCTCAACAGTAAAATTTCAAAATGAATCTGCTAGATCACACAAGCAGCAACACCCGATCATTCCTATCCAACTATTCCTTCTACGACCTCAGCAAATCAGCGAATCACATCTGGCAGTCGGATCCACAGCTTGGATTCGCCAGGATCACAACTCAGATTCACCAGGATCATAGCTCAGATTCGTCAAGATCACAACTTGGATTAACGTACTACCTCCTACCGGTCTTCCTTATGCGGATATTTAAAGAGAAATGAGAATAAAAGCACAAAACCGGCTCTGCATATCTTGACGTTGGCGAGATCTTGACCTTGTAATTCAAATAGAGAAATTTACCAACAAAATTCCTGCAAACAAGATCTTTTCTCTCTTCCCTCAAATCTAGAATCAGATTCCAATAGTTTCAAAAATCTTCTGCTATGCAGCAGCTGTTTGATCTATGCAGTAGCACGTTTCTCATCTCAAGATAATAGTGTGGATATGAATCTCCTCCAAGCCGATCTTGATCTACAACAACATAGAGAACAAATTCCTTAATACACTATCACTGCAAACGTCCCGCTCCCTATTGTCCAGAATTTACCCTTGACTTTCGAAGGAAGCTCATTCAAACCGCACACAAACAGATCAAAAAAAAATCTGATCTGATTCGTGCAACAGATCCACGTGAGATCGTATCGTAATTCTGAGAAGATGGAACTGGATCTGTAGTAACTATATCAGCCTCGTGTCTTCGAACTATCAATCATCTCGACGTAGGTGGAAAATGCAGCATCCATATCCTTGGACGCAATCAGTACTTCTGCTACTACAAAGGACCACTCTTTTGTTAATCGACTGCAATAGGAATAATAGCTCACAAAGCTAGAGGGCACACCATATTTTCCTCACACCACTAGATTCGACGCAGATCAGACTAGATTATAATAATCCACACACTCACATATCTAAACAGCATAGGTCCACTCAGCTTCGACCTAAAGCTCTGATACCATGTTAAAAATTGAATTTATTAACTATTGATTAAATGGTTCTCCAAGTGAGAACCTGGAGAATGTACAAACACTCATGCAAACATTGACTATTGAGTCAGATGTACCTTAAATATATAGGCTTTCACACTAACAAGATGATTTATCACTAAAAAATGCAGTGATTACATGGCACTAGAATACACAAGGGGGGAAAGCTATCGGTTAAAGCTGATGTATATATCTTTGGAGTGTTAGTCCTCGAGATCGTGAGTGGAAGGAAGAGCAGTGACCTTAAATTTCCCGATGAAGCACAAAGCTTACTAGAATGGGTAAATTTCCTGATCAAGGGTGATTTTTCATAATTATAGATCAGATGTTAAGTGACCATGCATTTACAATTCCTGAAAATGTGATACAGGCATGGAGATTATACAAGCAAGGTTGTCTTCTGGATATGGTAGATTCTACGGTAAGGGAAACATGTTGGAGGGAGGAAGCATTAAGATGCGTTCACGTTGGGCTTGTATGTACGCAGGCCGATCCAGGCATCCGTCCTGCTATCTCTCATGCGATACTCATGATCTCCAGCCCTTCTATGACATTGTTGAATCCAAAAAATCCGACGTTTGTGAAAAGTAGTGAGAATAGCTACACAGGATCCACAACGAGCATCTTTAATTGGGGGATTTACCAGTCACGGTCGTCTGCTACCGCATCATCTGTGTCATCTAACTCTACACAAAATTCTCCTCCGATTCCAAAACCAGGTGGTTATGATGATCTTATCGGAATGTATCCATCCAGCCAAAGAAAGTTCCAAATATTGAACATCGGAATGGAATAAAAAACAAAATTTGGTATTCCAATGTTTTATTGTATTCCAATGTTTGGTATGCTGGTAAATGTTTAGAATTGGTAGGGGACTCAACTCTGTGAAACAAACTTAGTTGTAGGTCAATAAAAGAATTTTCATTAATGAAAAACAATTCTCAAGTACATTAGAAATGGAAATGGAAACAATAAGTTCTTAGCTCTGGCTAATAGTCTATATTCTCATGCAAAAAAATTGAATCTTATTGAGCCTTTAGGCTTCCTTATTTATACAAAAGTGACTAAGGAGAAGCCTCCTTGAAAAGAGGGTTGTTTCTCTAAAAAATCCTAAAAAGGTGGATCTAGCTCCTTGAGATCCTTGCAATCCTTGGGTGCATCATCTGCCAGCAGATCTTCGATGTGTGGGTGAGTGATTTTAGAGAGCAAGTATAGTTGTAGCAGAGTAAATGTAGGGGACCATCAGTTATTGGTAGAGGTTTAACATAATCCTACTCTTCAAAAAATTTCCCCTTCAATGTTGATGAGTTATGGATGCTTTTGCATAAAAAACTTGTCTTCACAAGTCATCTATTTTGTTGGGTTTTCCATTTGATGATAAACCTAGTGATCAAGAAGGGTCCTTAATTTCTCAAGCCATGTTTCAATTACTATTTCAAGCTCTAATTTTACTTTTATGTTTACATCAAGCTTTGGAAAAATAGTCTAAATAAAGATATTGACACTAATTACCTTCTGTAAACATAAGCATGGAAGATCAGATGCACCATGAAGAAGGAGGTAGCTCCAATTTGTAATCCATATTGGCAACATTCAATAACATCTTAGAGGAACCATAGTACTTGGATGAAATTTATTTTCCTTCATTTTTTGCTTGGGGGATATTAGATTTTATCATTGAAACCTCATAAATAGTCAATCCCCACTTCAAAGTTCCTTTCACTATAATGTTCAATTGATTATTGTTTCATCGTATTTTTTATTATATACAAGTTGTCCTTTACTAATTGGGGAACCACTTGTTGTTCCTAGATGAAATCCTCCCATTCCTAAACCTTAGTTTTCCCTCTTAAAGGTGATGTGATCAATGCACAAAAAAATATATTTATAGAGTGCTACAAATAGGTAAAATGTTAGGGTTCTAACCTCTCTAAACTCACAAGTAGATAGGTATATTACTATTTATTGCTATGTATGGAAGTCAAATTTAGTAAATAAGGCTTTTAGTAGTGTGAAAGTAAAAAATATCATAATAATTACCAAAGTTCCAACCTACTACAAAATTCCTTCAACAAAATATTTCTAAGCCTAAAATGTTATAAGATGTAAACACTTTGTAAAAGACATCTTAAAAAATAATTTGTAATTAGAGTTGTGCTCTACTATAGGTCCACCCCCCAAAATAAGCAAGTGAAAATTGCTTCCATATCTAAAAAGGTATAATATCTTCGTTCATAATTGTCTATTGTGCTTGTAGATTTGTTTCTTTTTGCACACTAGACCTAAGAAATATTTTTTATTTATACTTTGAATAATTATAATTTTCATGTCACAAGTGGGACAAGAGCATATTTTTAGGGTTTTTTTTAATGTTTTTCAAGATATAGACATGGTATGCCATCTAAAAATAACAATGATATGTCACTTAGCAAGTAAACTTATGGTTGAGGAAATATACATGAAAAAAAATATAAAAGGTTTCATTTTGTTGGAAACACTTGTATCCCATATTAGTACCCCTTCAAGTGTTACCACTTGTATACAAAGTTTTATTTCCACATAACCTCAAATATATTAGAAGTCTTGTAAGCATGATTAAACTAGCTTTAAGTTAGCCAATCAACTACCTTACTACTATAGTGGCATTAGGAACAACAATTGGGAATATTATTCTCTAGTACTTGATTAGTTTGATAATACAAGTAAGGGTATGATTCAATCTCCTTACTTAGAAACCTAAGATATTTATTCAAGTAATACTATTGGACCTCACACTTATATCAAAAAACTATAGCATAGGGCACTCCATTTTCCTTAGGACCTTTGAATCCCTACTCATTGCTTCTAGTCTAAAAACTCATAAAATGAGGAGTTGTGTTAAAATTTGAACATTTAATCACTGGAAATCATGATTCTTGCAAATGGTGAATAGAAATCCTATAAATTTGACTATATAAAGCATTATATCATTTTTTTCCACAATTTTCTTTGGGGGTAATATAACATTACAAAGTTAACAAATAAAAGGTGGTATCTTCAACACCCTTATTTTAGACATATCTCAATAGACTCTTTGCATTTCACTAATTGATGCAATACAACTATCCCATCATCCTTAATTTTTGTGCACCCACTTACATCATTACCCATTTCCATTCTAAGTAGCCTAAAAAGTAGAAATATTCACATTGGTGCTGCTATCTGGCAAACATTTTTTTATGTGGACCCACTTGTCGCACTACCTTGTACCTATCTCACGAGGCCCAATAACAATCATGATCACATTGGTACCATACTCGAGTAACCTTTTGTTAACCCCATCCCAATGGCTACCCAAAACCATAGTTTTGGCTCTTATGTTGTATGTTTGGAAAGAATATGTTATAAATTGGAAAGGAAATTAGATTGTACCAAATTTACTATAAAATAAAAAAATTCTATAGAATTAGATTACCGGGGAGCAATACTATACCACGTGGGTTCATATTGTGGGATATATATTGAGGAAAAAATGACATAATATATCTAGGATATAATAGGGGGTAAAGGGTTTTTATATTGGAAGATACAAAAAATGGAGTTCAAAGTTAATGAAAAACTATAAAGGGGTATAAAATATGTTAATGGAAAATTGGATACCTACAATATCTAGTGAAAGTAGGGTTTTTTAAACTGGGAAGGTGTATTGGGTTAGCATTGGTAAGGGGTTAAATAATGTGACTTTTAGAGGTATTTTCCAATATGTAGTTAAAACAAGGGTATTATTTAGTATGCCAAGAACACACCTCATATGTCATGTCAAAGGTTCATTGAGTAAATTGACCATAGTGACCATTAATAAATGGATATGGCTAATGAGATTCGTAATGGTTCCAATGTGTATCTAAATTCTTCAACCAATATCCTTAATTCATTTAAATCATTTGTACTTTGGATTTGAGAATAAGATTTTTTTCTAAATTATATTTTCTTGTAAGTGTATCCTAGAATTTTTTTTTTGTTGATAAAGCTCGAGATTATCAATGATTTTTTTTTTTTATTGAGCTTTGATTTATAACCATGGTGATTGTGTTTAAATTAATATGAAGAAAAAAAAGGTGTCCATGAATTTACTATTGAAAATGTGATACAGGCCTCGAGATTATACAAGCAAGGGAGTCCTCTGGATATGGTTGGTTCTACAATAAGGGGTACATGATGACAGGGCCATGGTCGTATGCCACAACATCATCTGTGTCAACTGCCTCCACACAAAATGTTCCTCTGGTTCGCTAACGCTGTTACAATTACTCACTTGAAAACTTTATTAAAATATCAAAACTTATCTTTATTTTCTTAAATCCCTTAGAAAACATTTTTTATAAAATTCTTCTTATTCATTAGAGAAATTTTGAGGTCGAAAATCAAAACAAATAATATACGAACATAATCAATTTTAAAAGAACCAACAAGATTAAAAATAAGAATGACATCCTAGGGGTAAATAGTTTTGGAGGGAAAAGAAAAAATCCACTTTTTTTTAATACTATTTTTGTCATATCCTCTTATATTTTTATTCAAATGTCAAATTTAAGCACTCATTGAATGCAAAGTGTCTAGTAAAACTATAAGGAGATAAGTAAAAAAATACAATTAAAAATTAGATTTCTTTCTTTTTCTTTAAAAAATTATGTCTTATTTTATTATTTTAACTAGTATTTTGTTTTCCTTAGGGGTGCCATTTTAGACCTCAAAATTCTACTACTATATACCCCTTCTAGCCTTCCTAATACTTATAAAACCCTTCGTCCCTAATGGCCACATAGCTACAATATATTCACTTTATTTTTCATAATTTTAAAACCCCCTTATGAATAAGCGTGATCTCAACATGGTGAAGCCCTTATGGAGTAGTACCATTGCTTTTTATATAAATAGAACATTGAAGTGACATATAACAAAAAATGAATCTTGATTTTTTTTACTTTCAAGTTCTATTTTTACTTCAAATTCTAGTTACAAAAATTGAAGGTTCCAAGCATAAAATCTTTCTCCTTCTCTATCACTTCAAAGTGCTAGATAGAATGGGAGTGTATTTAATGCACCAAACTAGATTGACACTATTATAGCATGACAAATATGGAAGTGGATTACTTAACAAATGATAGTAAGCAAATGCTACATAGCTAAATATGATAGAAACATAAATAACATGAAATAGAAAAAAACTGATAGATTCTAACTCTTTATTGGAGTATAGGTCAATTCAACCAATGGATTACAAATTGGAGGTCTAATTCTCTCCATGATTCACATTATTCAGAGCAATGAAATCAAAATGGTAGACGATTTCAAGATTCCCTCAACACAACATGATATTCACTCTTCTCTTCTATATGTAGATGTAGAGTTGAACCTTCTCTTCTCTTGTTGCAAAATGCTCTTGGAATATTCAATTCACATGGTAGTCCAACAATATTTGTAACTCTTTACCTCCTCCTATACTTTATTTATGAATGCAGAGGGTAGCTTGTGTTGTTCACCATTGTAATTTTGTTTTTAGATATATATATTTTAGCATTCTTGTAACATGTGGCAATTCTACAGTCTCTTTATTTACCGTACTAAGCTAAGTACTAAATAATATGAAACACGTCAAGATTTGATATCCATTTATCAATATTGGATCATTATAACATTTTTCATCTATTTTGATGCTTTTAGAGTGGAAAAATGAGAGAAATTAGTTTGTAGGGTCATTTTAAACAACATGTCTTAGTTTGGAGGGTTGGTGTTCAAAACCTTTCAAAGTAATTTTGAGTCATTAAAAAATCTTTTGGGGGTAAAAAAGCTTTCACTTATAGAAGACCATTTCACACTATTCTACACTTATAAATATTTTCAATGGTACAAGAATCTCGTCAAATGGAGTTCACATGCAAAAGTTATGCCTCCCACAAGTTGACCCACTATGTTCACCACCATGGTACAAGATAATACCACATCAACATCGGTTACACATACATATGGATCTAGCCATGTCTACAATTTTAAGAAGACTCTAGAAGGTCCAAAACATAACTTTATTTTAGGACTGAGGGAGTCAAATCTTACCCCTAGTTGGTTATTGGGCTATGTTAAATATCAAGTTGGTAGGAGGAATAAGGGTTACATTCTATGCTATTTTATTTTGATCCATATTTTATCATAGAAAATGAAAGTGGGAAGTTAGAGTGAAAAACAAATGGGTTTAATATTTTGTAGGAGCCTTACGAGTCATAGGTCTTAGGTACAATATAGATAATACCTCATTCTTCGTACTTGCACATTTTCCATACACGAGAAAAAAGAGTAGAGGAACCTCACATTCTAGTTGGGTTTTCTCCAAGGAAAAAAATGTATCTATTTTGGATCAGGTGCATATTGCCTTTACATTTCTTGCATTTTAGCTAATTTATTAATTTAAGCATAAAAATAGAAAATAAACAATATGTGATTTAAAAGGAAACAAAATTCACAATAAAAATTTCATTAGTTTTTCAAATTTCTTGTGATGAATTGTTCTAATAGAATATCCACAAAATTTTATAAATCACTATTTGAGCTTAAGAATACTTCTAAATTAATGTTGCAAAATGGATACCATTTATATTTAATTTTAATCATAAAATATTTTTTTGATGAGAAACTTGTTTTAAATATGATGGGAAAACAAATACATATTTTATAATCTCTTAAGCCTATTTTTTTGCATTTAGAAAATTTCTTATATTTTTCTTCTTATACATATATTTTCATTACTTATATTTTATAACATTTTAATATATTTGTTTACACTTGTAAAATATCTTCTCCGCTCCCTCTTCCTCTTCCTCTTCCTCTTCCCCCTCTCTTTATATGTGCTTTTTAATTATGTCCCAAATTTTGATTTGTGCGTGTTTGTAGGATATAGTTATGAGAATTGAGTCATGTAAGATAGGATTAATTTAGAATTTTAACCAGGCCATGGTTAAAAAACAAAAAGTAGTTTATAACTTTATCCTCTTTTATGGTTAAGCATTTGGAGTCTTCTTTCATATGAGGATTAAAATGAGACCTTTTTGAATCCTACATTTATGAAAGGTTTAAAGTGATCAACTCCTTTAGTTGTGAGAGTGTAATTTAATCTTTAAAATATGTAGCGAGGACAATTTCATATGTTATATAGAGGCATAAGTTTAATTCCAGAAACACCACTCACCCCACCACGACCTCATTAATGCCACAACACCCACCAAAAATCACATACCATCCATTGTAGGAAAACATAGAATTCCTGAGGTACTGAAGATTCACCAACTTTATCAATTGAAGTCATAGTAGAAGAAGAAGATCCTACGTCCCCAACAGAAGGATTAATTTTCCTAACTTAAACTGGAGAACAATTTCTAGCTCAAGAACTAGAATTCCCTAGTGAATAAGAGGAAGAAGAAACCTATTTTAACATACCATTGATAAGAACCAGAAGAACTATAAGAAGAACTAGAAAACCCAAATTTGGAACCTTACATTAGTTCTGAAGAATCTACAATGGTTGTGGAAGGAGAAGGAGAAGTACACAATGTAAATGGTCAACATCTTAGGATTGGAGGTGGAAGAGGTAGAGGAAGAGGAAGAGGAGGATGAGTTAGAAGAGAACCAGATCCTATTGGGTTTCCTATCTTCGATTAAGATACCACAGTTACAATGAAAAATTTCTCACCCTCTCTCCTTCCTAACTTCCACGGATTAAGAAGTAAGGATCCTGAAACATTTATTTTTGAGTTTGAAGTTTTATGTAGATCTTGTTGAAATTCAACAATAAAATTCACCACACAATAGTGTGGGATTCCAGTCACACATGAGTGAGGAATTCAGTGACACATTAGTGCTAAATGTGGGCATCTAATTTTTAAATAAATTGGACAATAAATTGTAACCCTATCTCTTAATAACTTGCAATAGTTAACTAAGTGTGATAGACTTAGTTAGCTCAAGAATTTTGATTTTAGGGTCAAAGGTGAGGCATATAGAGTGATTCTATTATTTATAGGGTCCAGTTGTAGTTGAAGCACTAGTTTGGTGTGAGCGCAATCAACTAACTCAAATTAATTGAGTTAAAATCAGTTCAACTAGTTCTAACTAAGTGATGAGATAGTGGAAGGTCAAGTGAATTAAAATAGATTGAATTCACAAGTATTGATCTACCAAGTAACTAATGATTCAATATTAATAACTGTATGCATGTCAATTCTGATGACGACCTAGTTGAGACAAAGGTTAAATGTAAATAAAATATCAGTTGTATTATTAGCGAATTGCCCGAGCACAATTATAAAGCCACGAGATGCCCATGATGTATTTCACATTCAAGGAAGGTTGGAATTCTTATTAAATAGGAATTATTTTGCCTAAGGATTGTGTGATCAAGGCAAGCTGAAGGTGGGCAGGAAATTGGCTATGTATTGGTCCAATTTTCCTAGATCGGTGTGAGACGATTGGTAGAGTGTATGAGGTTCTTAAGAGCACACATGCATTGTATTGTTTCATGGTTCCTTGGTTGAATATAAAATAAATATGGAGGGGTTTTGAGTAGTTTCTTTCCCCAGGAAAATCTTGTGTTGTGCGATTGATTTACTTCTTTCCCTTACTTGCATGTGATTGAACAATCGTGATTTATAGTCCACAAATATTGTCGAAGGATTTAGTATCTTGTTTTAGTAAATTTCATGATTGGATTGAATCCAATGGTGTAATTTCTACATGGAATCAGAGCGTCTGGAATCACAATAGTGGAGAAGAAATTGAGTTTGTGTTTGTTGACCCTCAATTTTGGTCAATTTTGCTGATTATAAATCCACCTTTTACCATCATATTCCAAATTATATCATCCATATATACCTCATTTTAGCCTTATTATGCATATTCAGGTAATTAAATTACGTTTTTCAATTTTTTTAGAGATTTTTGTAAAACTTGGGTTTTAAGAGTATTTTTGGACTGCATCGAAAATTCCTGAAATAGCTTCATGGAAGTCATACGTGCAGGAAACCTGGCACGAGATGAGAATATATTTGGAAATATTGGGAACCACGTATGGAAAAATGCCTATTGGTTCGGTCAAACTGAGCTAAAACAAGCCTAGTCAACACTGGTCAAACTTGACCTGTTTTTCATAAATCCCTAGGAAAAAGGGTAGAATTAGTATTTTTTGGGATTTTCCTGATTTTGTGAAACTGAATGGATGGGGTTGACCTAGATGGATGGTATTATGATGGATAGGACTGTTAGAGAAATTATAGCTCAGTTTGTTTATTATTTGTCTATTTAAACTAAGCTTATGGATCATTCAAGCATGTAGAATTTGTGTAAATTAGTATTGAGACTTTTGAGGACTTTGAGATCATTTGAAGAACCAATTCCACTTTCTATTTGATGTTCATGTTGTGGATGATTGATTAATTTTGTTGTAGTTGAGAAGTTCTTCAAGTGTGTAATGAAAGGGTGGAGGCCCCCCACACCAAGCTAAGTACACTTTGGTTAAATTAGCATAATTTTCATGCAATAGTTTTTGCTTCAAATTTATTATTCAGTAATTTAGATGTGTGAAGATTTCTCATGGTTTCTGGATGATTATTGGTTTAATTCTAATTTTCATATGAAGGGACAAACAATAATTTAAGTTAAATTATCCTTCTATCTAATCATGAACAACAACTAAAATTCCCCCTATTTTCCTTTCTTGAGTTATTTCTAGAATTTCCAGTTTTAATGCAGTGGTAACAATGATGGAATAGAACTCTAAAGAAGAAAAATATGGACCTCCTAAGTTAGGAGCCTCTTCTCATACTTTCTATACATCATAAACTATTATTTTTCAATGTCTCTTCATGAAGGTAGTACTGTAGGGAAGGACAACCAGGATCTCCTAAGTTAGGAGCCTCTTCCTTCGCTTACTACATATTGAATCAGAAAATTCTTAGTTAAATTTATATTTGTAATATGCATTTCCATAAATCTTAGAATTTAGAATATATTTTTAATATGCGTTTCTTTCAACTTCTACACTTTGTCTTCTAAAATTGACTTCATCTGAAATCCATACATTTTGGACATGATTGCAAGTTTACAAACCCGGATTGATAAGTAAAATATACGTGTTAGTTTACTTAGCAAATTGACCCAAAATTTTTGGCATCGTTGCAGGGGAATCATACTTCAATATAGTCAATTAGGAAGATTCCAAAAAAAAAAAAACACAACAAAAACAACAACAAAATTTAGTTTATATATATATATATATATATATATATATATATATATATATATATATTTTATTTTATTTTTTAATTTTTTTTTTCAGTTATGTTTCTTTATGCCTAGAGAAAGAGATAAAAAAGGTATATTTACTAAACAAACACCCCCAAAAATTCAACCACCCATAGGAGTAGGACCACCAAGTCTAATTACACCAGTTGCTGGGAGACCAACTTTAGAGGAATAGGAAGAAAAACAAAGATCGGGACAAATATTGACTCTTATTGAAATACAAACCTTGTTAGCCTATGAAGCGAAAAGAAAACAAACACCAAAAGAAACACTTTTTATAGAAAAACAAAAGGAGACAAGGAAACGAATTGTTAAACAATTAGAGCAACCAGTTCTTGAACAAATTGAGAAACTTGAGGAAACACCAATTAAACCTCTTATTGAAACATTACAAACAACTAAAAGTAAAATGACAGAGGAAGGAGAAGGATATAATATACCAATAATGACTCCGGAACAAAGAATTCAGTATGAGAGGCAACAAAAAGAATGATAGAGAAAAAGAGAGGAATAAAGGAGAATAGAAGCAGAGAGAAAAGGAAAAGAAGATGCAAAAAGAGAATATGACAATACGAGACGTAATGATATAGAACCAAACAATGATCATGAAGATACCTTTGGCTTCCCAATTCTAGATACAAGAGAAATTGTTGGAGAGGAGGTAAAAATGAATACTATTCTACCTTCTGTTTTGCCCAATTTTTAGGGAATGTCTAATGAAGATCCTGATTCATTCATGTTTGAGTTTGATATATTATTTCATACTTATGGATGCCCAGATGACACAAAAAAACTTTGTCTTTTTCATGCTACTCTTAAAGCAGCAACACTAAAATGGTTTATGGGATTAGGAGAACACACTATTGCCTCTTGGGATGACATGAAGAGAAATTTTCTTAAGAAGTATCAAGCTTGTTGGAGGCCTAGAGATTCAAAAGAATATATTTTCAGGATGTCTCAACAAGAATATGAGAGTTTGGGAGAACACTTAGAATGATTCCTTTACAATCTACAAAAATCCAAACAACACTCTTTGAATCCTGATACCATTCGCATAATTTTTCTTAAATGATAAGAGATGAATACCTTGATATTCTCAATGTAATGGGCAAAGGAGACATCTCAAATTTTCCATTTGATGAGATTGCTGACCTATGTCAAAAATATTCTAGGGGAAGTGCAAAGAGTGGAAAAAGAGATGTTAATTCAAGAGCTTCTAAATCAACAGCAGGAGGAGTAACAAGAGAAGAAGTAGGGAGTTTGTTAGAAAAAATTAAAATTGATCTTTTGAGCACTTTAGGAACACAAGTTTATGTTTTGAAAGCCAAAAAAACAATATGAACAAGATTAGATCCTATCAATATTTTGTCCTAAGTGTATAAAGAAGCATCCACTAAGAGAATTTCCTTTGGATAATATTCAGGTGTGTCCACTTTGTATAGAAAATCATTCAACTAAAAATTGTCCAAAGCTTAAATAATTGCAAGTAAATTCAATGGAAGAAGTACAAGGGATTTATTCTCTTTACTATATGGCACCAAGGAGACCTTGGCAGCCAAGGTTTCCTCAGCAATTTTCTCAACAAATCCCTCATAATTATCAATATATTCCTCAAACTTCATGGAATACTCTGATGCCATGGCAGGCTTGGCCTCCATAACAATAGCAAAACCAAATTGGAAAAGGTTGGTGAGGATGTAGTTATGGGACCCAGCCACCTCAACAAATCTATCTTGAACAACAATAACAACAGCCATATCAACAACCACATCCTCAACAACAATAACAATGGCCATATCAACAACCATTTCAATATCAAAAATTCCAACAACATCCTCAAACAATGCCATTTCCACAACAAAATCCTACACCATTACAACTCAACCACAACAGCTTTAGTTTCCTTCTAACCAACCCCCTCCTAGACCAACTCAATTACCAGCTTAGCCAGTAGAAAATCCGAGTAACAAGGTGGAAATACCAGCATATAATGTGGAAGAAGCAACATATTTTCATACATATTATATTCTTCCTATACAATATGTCCACTTAAGGTCTGTGAAAGTATTACACAAATATTCTCCACCAATCATAGAAGAACAAACTGAACAAGGAGAAAAATATGAAAAGTCTAATCTAGAAAATCAAATTCAGAAAGGAAAAACTATTATGACTCAAACACCACCTTATCTAGAGAGGTTAGTAGAGCAGAAGACTCCAATTTCCCTTCCTGAATTCGATATTTTTGATGAATTAAATAATTCTTATGTCAAAATTCCTTTGCTGCAAGCTATCAAAGATATTCCAACCTATGCAAAAAAATAAAGGAGTTATTTATTAAGAAAATTGGCAGAAAGAAAAGAGATGCACCCACAATCCAATTCATTGGCAAATTAGCTAGTCTCATGCTTGCAAAAACAACAATTGAAAAGTTTATTGATCCCGGGATACCTATGGTTACCATTTCAATCAATGATTTTTTAGTTCCAAACACTTTAATTGATTTGGGAGCTTCTATAAATGTCATGAAAATGGAAACTATGAAATATTTAAGATTTCCCAATATTCGACCTACTACTACAATTTTAGAGCTAGCAGATAGTTCTAAAGTTGTAACAGAGGGAATATTAGAAGACATCATTGTTTATTTGGATTCATGGGAATATCCTGTAGAATTTATAATATTTCAACCAAAAACAAACCTAGGAGGCCATCCTTTAATTCTAGGTAGACCATGGTCAGCCACAGCAGATGCCTTCATTGGATGCAGATCAGGAAGTATGATCATAACACATGGAGATGAAAGGAAACATGTTGCACTCTATCCTCCAACACAGTATCCTTCTTTATTATCATGGATTGATGAACAACAACAACAAGAAACTTAATCTGTTCTAAGTATTAATCAAGTCTTTAATTTTAGAGAAGAGGAAGAAAATGAGGATCTAATAGACCTTTTCATCTTAGAACCTGATATTTTTGAGCAGCTAAGAATAACACAATATGAATCTACAAATCATGTTTTGAATCAATGTTTTCCGGAAAATTTTACTATTCAACCATTGCAAAATTAATTTGAAAGCATTTTTCTTGTTAGCTGAATTACCATTTCACAAAGCAAAATCATTGAAATCAATCCCGGGAAGAGTATAAATATTGGTAATTACCTACAATCATCACAATAACAAAAATTAATTGCATTATTACATAAATATTCAAAAGCTTTTTCCTGGGATTATACATACATGCAAGGAATTCATCCAAATACATGTATTCACCATATCTATACTGATGATCATATCAAACCAGTTAGACAACCACAAAGAATAATGAATCCTACACTAGTAAAAAATGATGAAATTAATGACTAGGTGACTAAAAAAGTTAATCACCGCAATTATTTCTTGTGAATTACTACTAAATTTGAGCAATTTTAAGTGATCGAACTAAAAATGACTAACTTAAATGACTAATTTAGTCTAGGAATAAAATATACAACTAGATAATAAGTGACTAAACTAAAAGCGACTAACTTAAATGACTAATTTATTTTAGGGATAAAATATATGAGTAGATAATAAGTGACTAAACTAAAAGTGACTAACTTAAATGACTAATTTAGTCTAGGATTAAAATATATGACTAGATAATAAGTGACGAAATTAATAATAATTAATGTAAATAACTATTATAGCCCAAGAATAAAAACACGACCAAATAACAAGTACAACAAGTATATGAATTAGTCATTTCTGTGAGTAATTTTTAGTTGTATCACTCCATAAATAGAAAATTGCAATTTTGATACCGAAGTGTTACATTTCACTACAGGGGTCTCTGAATCCATTTGCGGTGTTGAAATTTAGAGAAAAAGGGGTCTCTGAATTTACAGTGTTAAAATTATGAATACCCTTTTGTCTCTAAAGTTTAACACTACAAATGGATTCATCTTCAATTAACATAATTGCATGTATCATCTATCTACTTTACACTAATGCCTTCATTATCATTTTAGTAAAGATAATATTTAGATAGCCAAATTAATATTTATATTTATGTGTAAACTTTGGCCATAAATTAGTTTAATTTTTAAACTTCATTGATTTATGTTAAAAGTGTGAGCTCATTTAAATCTAGTATTAAATTGTCATATTTGCATTAGATGAATATTAAATAGATAAACCTAAAATATAGATTTATAGACCTATTTAGTAAATAACTATGAACCTTTATTAATTTAGGTATGAACCTTAATTATTTTTTTAAATGTTGTATGAACCTTTGTTTTTTTGTAAGTCAATGTTCTATTCATGTAGGAAAAAAAGAAGTACATAATGCAGCTTACAAAATAGGTGGTCTCACCCCGACCAGGTTTGTTGACCAAAATTTGCACCAGTCTCCAAACGACAAAAATACAAAAGAGAGACTAGGGACATTCTCCATAAATGGTTCCAGGGCTAGAGGCACCAAAACACAGATAAAACATAAATAACACCAGATAGCATACTAGTTGAATGACGTGATGGATGCAGGGTTGTACGGGGTTGTTCCTGGAGGCGGTGGAGGAAAAAAGTCACATTGAACGTGCCCTTCAAAGAGCGCCAACCAAGTGTCTATCTTTTTTACTTTCTCATGAGTGAGTTAATTTTGGCCTCGCCAAACCACTACCAGTATCTTCCAGACTTGGCATTGTAAATAGTGCATTCGGTCCAATGTTGCCATCTACTATGCATGCTCCTCAAACACATAGGCTTGCATAAATTTTGGTGGGTAGCAACCACTAGTAAGTCTACACATTTACAATTTTACCCCTACACAAGTGTTGATAAGTCTTAGTAAATATGTTTAGTTACATATTATTCCTATCCATTTTTTATGCATAGACTTGCTTAAATGATGGGAAGTAAAGGATTGTAAATATGTTATTTACTTCCTTCAAAGCTTAAGATTGAAAAATCACTACAAATATATCTAAAAATAACACATGGGTTATATTACAACCATATCCATAAATTATGGCATAAAATATGTGAGTGAATCCACATGAAATTATCTTCTCTAAAGGCTGTAATAAGGCCAAATTACCGTCCAATCAAATGTTTGAAAATTTTCCTAATAATATTGAAAAATAAATATTTATTTTTCAATGTTGAACATTACAAGTCAATACTAAACTAATAGTTGTCAACAAACAAATTGATTACTAGAGCCCTCCCTTGGTAGAGACTAATAAAGCATTAAAAAACTTCTAAAATATTATGCGTTGAAAGAATTTGTCATCTTTATGACACCAAGAAAGTTATAAATAAATATTACTTTCTCTTGAAATGTCCTATACACACCCACATTAGTTCACAATTCAAACTATCATTATTTTAACTTATTAATTCATCACAATTATAAATGTAGAAATACTTATCTTTTTTATATATAATATTTTTACAATAAAAAATTAAATTATATATTTAAAAATATAAACTAAATATTTAAACCCAAGATACCTACCATTATTTTAACTTATTAATTCATCACAACTATAAATTTAGAAATACTTATCATTTTTTTATATATACTTTTTTTTACAATGAAAAATTAAATTATATATTTAAAAATATAAACTAAATATTTAAACCCAAGGTACCAATGTACCAATGGAACACAACTTTTACACTAAACTTCCCAAAAGGCGCTCTCTTTACAACTCTGTACACCCACTCAATTCCATCCCACATGAAAGAGCACAATGCATGGGAAGAAAATATACAAACACAAAGAAGAGGGCACACTGAACAGGAAGAAAATATACAAACACAAAGAAGAAATCACACTGTGCGGGAAGAAAATATACAAACACAAAGAAGAGAGCACACTACAACAAATTCCTGGAGTCCTCTTACTATCAAATTTTCCTCCATATTCCCCTCAACGATCGCCACGGTCCAGGAATGCCTTGGAGCTTCTTCCCTGCCAAATTTAGAGGCAAGACAACCCCCATTTTCCCTTAACAACAATCCATAAACCATGGACGAAGAGGTAGCAGGATTCGATTATCACAAAATTAGAATCAAGTTGGATTGTCCCGAAGTGGAGATTTTGTTTATATCCAGTTCCAATCTTTCTTATTTCTTGATTCAAATGTGGGGAAAAGAATCCCGAGAAGAAGACACACCACTTTCCAGTGGACTCGTAACGGAAAGCCGTAGTAGGAATCAGGCATAGAATGGAGTAGTTCCATCAAGACCACCACTGGATTTCGTTCCATCAATTCCTGCCAAAGAGCCCAATTCCCGTGCCGACTAGAGAATCCCGCTGGAACAAGTAAGTATGCAAGAACCCAATTTTGTTGTTTTTTGAATGTCGGTTCAAATCCCGTTTTGAAGTGGCCTAGATAGATGCCCATCTAAATTTCAATAACTTTTTGGATCAGTCGTCTGTTATGTTATGCAATCTGAATTTTTCCCAACATAATAGTCAGTGAGAATTACCTTAGAAGTTTTAGAAGTTCTACAACTGTTTATGTTTATATAAATTGCTTAATCATAATGTACCAAGTTTTATATGGTGAATCCCTGAGCTGGAGTTATTAAAGTAAATTTTCCTCATAAGAATAATGTATCAACTTATCATAGCGAAATTATTTTGCACTATCAGAGGAAAAATTTCCCAGCACCCCAATCACCAAGAAGGCAAGACATTTTCCATGTTATTGTTTTTGAATTTTTTTTTAAGATATCCATCTGCAAAAACCTGGATATATGAAAATAATTTCAAGAGAATTAACATGGAAAATGTCTTTCCTTTCCTAGGTATCCAAAGATTTTGTAGCCAATTATGCTGACATGCCATACTTCTGCACACAATTATTGTAATATGCCAAATGTGTGCATCTTGTTATGTTAAGAGAAATTAAAAATCAGATACGTAAGCTGTTCCTAGCAACAAAGTAGAAGAGCAATACACTCCTGAAGTGGATTTTCTGTTTGGAGATGGTGAAACTTAGGGCTCAAACCTAATTCCATGCTTTTTAGGTATTCGTGTTCTAACTTTGTCTTGGAAATCCACTCATAAATTTTGATCAATGCCATCCATGTTCTTAGAATTTCGCTCATAGCAATCTTGGCGCTCCGAGGCATTGACGAATGGATCGTTCTACATTGATGTGGCTTCTCTAACTAGTGACGAAACTAGTAATAATGATAGCATTAGGTCAAGGCATTAATGTAAATGAGTCAAAATAATGAAGTAGAACCAAATATCTGCATGTACTGGCACTGCTTGACCACCCGTCAAGACAAAACTGATGCACTAGCACCGCTTGACCACTTGTCAAGACAAAACTATGGATATCTGCATGTACTGTCACTACTTGATTGTCTTCATCTACTGGCATCGCTTACCATCTACATATATTGCCATTTCTTGACTTATACTGCCTCATTTATTTTTGTTGCTGTAGGTAATGGATATCTTGGTTGTGATGGTCTATCTCTTTGTATTTCTCATTGTTGCGTGTTGTGAAGGTCATGAATGCTTCCTAATTAGTTTTACACAAGCTAGAGCCTTCTGCTATCTTGACCTCTGCTTACTGTAGAGGATATATTCTCGTAGAGGATGTATTTTCGGATAAGGAAGCGCTAAGTTGCTCCCATACTGCTGCATCCAACATGGACTCAGTGAAATCGAATTCTTCAGTCCCTCTAGCAGCTTACTTTGAAGCTTTTGAATCAAGTGGAGCATAGAACATCTGAAGAAAAAATTTCTTTTAGGTATGTACTATCATTTAAATGTTTGTTTTACCCATGTATAAGCCCTTATTAGAAAATCACTATAGTCTGCAAAATGGTTCACACCTCCACAAATGGAAATATTAATTGCAGCTAAGTGAAAATGGGCAACAAATGGAATCCAAATCACATTGATTATCATAGTTTTTAAAATATGAATATATTTGAGTATACATATTTTCTATTTTTGGAAATTTCAACAATGCCATGACAAAAAATATTAAATTCTAAGTTTAAAAAATATTACATAGAATTTACAGAATATATATTTGATTTTAAATGGAGGACATATGGTTGAACTGGCACAATTTAATACTCTGGGCATGAACACAATTGTGCCAATTGAATACTTTGGGCATGAACACAATTATCAGGGTATGAATACAATTCGACAATATTGAAATAGATGATCAAGAGAAACTAAACCAACACACACCTATTCTGTTTAATCAACAAGTAAGATTCATTAGTATAAGCTTCCATTTATCATTATTCAATGATTGATATCCTTACCTCATGCTGCCTGCTATTTGGCTGGTGCATGCATTCTTTCGGTGTAGCAATCGAAAACTTTCACGATGGGGTGGGGTGCGCCTGGCCTGTTGGAGGTAAGCTTGTTGTTATATCATTAATAAAAATGATTATCTAGTGTCACGACCTGTTTCACAAAAAAAGTGACTTACTGAAGATCTTGCCTTGGGGTCATGTTGCCTAACCCGAGTCTAGTCTGAAAGGATCCTACCTACTTCACCAAATCCTATTCTAACGTGAGTCCGCCTGAAGGAGGTCTTTCTAACAATGGGAAATATTAATTATGGTGTATGGATCCCCCACTTCAGTGATGAGGCCTATTTTTAGTAATGGTTGAGTTCGGAAATAAGATTTTTCCTTAATAGCTGAACTGGGCGAGAATGTTACTTTCCCTCTGAGAGTATGGGTTAGGTGTAGAGGAAGATAAAGGTCACTTTCCCACTAGCCACATTCCAGCTTTGGGTTAACGCTCAGTCTACAACCAGCTATTTTGTTTGGACCTTCCAAATCTACCTTGCCTTCCAATTCTTGCAACTTCCTTCTTTCTAGAGTACCGAAAGTCAATTTGTTTTATTATCCCTGTGCTAGTAACTACATATAGGTGCATAGATAGCAATTCCAAAAGCCACACAAAAAACACTATGTATCGGAAATCAATTTGTTTTATTCTCCTCGTGCTAGTAACCACGTAGGGGGGCATAGATAACAATGCCAAACGCCACACAACCAACACTATGTACTGGAAATCAAATTTTTTTACTCTCCCCGTGCTAGTAACCATGTAGGGGCACATAGATAATAATGCCAAAAGCCACACAATCAACACTATGTACCTGATAATTTCCCATCATTCACATGTACAATAGAAAAACTATGTATACTTGATAAACCCTCCAGAACTGCACTGGCAATGATGAGATTTGATATATTAACACTGGCTATCATGATTCAAGTATCATTTTTCTACTGTAAAAGGAGCATTGTCTTCATCCTCCATAACTGACACCATGAGGTCATCTTGTTTTACTTTTGAACAAGTTGTAGCAAGGATATGACTAACTTCCAGGGGACTTTTTACCAGATGATGCCCTGCTTCTAGGGCATTTTCATTTAGAATTATTGAGAGTATATGAATGAACTAGATTTTGATCCCTTACCTATTCATTAACACAAATCATTGTCAGAGATGGGTTCATTCAAAGGTTGTACTAGTAAGAGAGGTGGATGATCCAAGTATGGTAATGAATGGAGAACTCAACGGACACGTGAAATGCATGCAAGCTCCAACTCAAGTATTTTCCTTTCATCATTTCATATAATAATAGATAAAAATTACCTGCAAGGTGCCACATTATATTCCTAACTCATATCCCTATCTGAAAAAGGAATTGGCAATTCACTAAAAGTTATCCAATACACCAAAAATCACATAAGGTCAAAAATAGATATACATATTTATGATTGCAATAGTTAGGCCACTAAAGAAAACATACATAACAAATGTCGAAGCCTCCCCATAAACTTTCTGCAATGGATGGGTTCTCCTAATCCCCACCATTAAATGAGAAGTAATGATTTATGTCATGGATGGGCACTATTAAAAGACAGGTAAACCATCTAAATTAAAAATAAACTCTTATTAGGATAACAATGATGTGGGAGCTTTAAAGGTTGTAACATCCGATCTTCAGGTCTCCTCCAAATAAACTAACAAACTCAGATTTTCTTCTGCAGGACAAAATTACAACGTGTGGCGATGGTATTACCTGGTATAAAGACAAAACCACAAGGTGAAGCTACCTCATAAAGTTGTAGCGTATAATTATAAAACACAAGGGAAAATCCTACCACCCAATAATGATTTTAAAAGATCACGATATCCATCTCTCATAAGGATGAGGGGCGATCCTCCTGTCATCCTGATTAAAAGGTGTAGCTCCTCGATAAAGATCAATTATTATAGACAAATGGATGAAATCCATAGAATTCGAACAATGAAAATCGCTTGCATGTCAAGTTCTATAGCGAAGACTTAATATAAGTAAGAATGTATCAGCCTCAAAAATGAGTTGAAAAATCAATTTAATGTCATTATTATAGTAAATTTCGGACAAAAATAAGCCTCTCAAAATTTAAAACCAAATATATCAAATTTCTATCCGAAGCATCCTCAAACAAACTAATTATATGTATTTATGAGTGTAAAAACCTGAAAAAAATGTAATGGATTTTTGAACAAGTTAATTAAGCCATACCTTTAAACAAACAAAGTTGAGATTTCATGAAGAGCTGATAGTGATTTACAAAATAAATTCAAAGAAACTGAATAAATATTCATTTTCGAAAAAGTTAAAATATAGAAAAAAACAATTCTATATGTTAATAAATTGGAAAATCGCTTATCACTTCTGTTAGGGATTGGCTCAACATGAACCGATTTGTTTCAACCCATTGCCAAGGGCGACAGAGCATAAGTATTCGCTTGAGGGACTCAAAAAAAGTTAAGCCTCAAACAATAAAGGCCATCAATTTCCACAGGGGGTTTCTGATTCATGATGACAAGATCAAAGTTCATCAATTGTCGCAGAGGGTTTCTGGATGGGGAATTGAATCAAGAACATATCAATGAATTTGGAAGTGCTCACTCAAAAACCTATCTATCATTGATTATGAAGGGATATAACCAGTGGCCCCATCAGTGGCACCTAATTTTGGGAGAGGAAAGCGAAAAGATATCGAGGGTTAGAAATCAAATAAAGACAAAAATTCATGTTTTTGACAAAAGCAGATCTCTCTTTGACGGGGGAGAAAAGAGACTAGATTTCCTCATTTCAATACACAGTTGACACAAAAGATTTTCCCTTAGATGGCATCGTAATGAAATACATTCAATCTCATTTTAAGCATTAGGGTATCTCGCCCCTTCCAATAAATGCAATGACTAAAAAGTGGGTCACACAGTTAGTTGTACACTGAGTAGCTTCTTTCTCCACACAACTATTTAGGAAACATTTGTGCAATAGTGCAAGCAGATGCGCTGACAATTGCATGGCCGACAACATAGTTTTTGGTGAAACAACTTCACACCCTTCACGACTCCTTAGCAGACAATTTGGCGATGCACACAAAGCCAACTGAAAAAGCATGGTACAATAGGTAGAATACTTTTGATGAACCTTGGACACTACAGTACCTAACTCAACTCTTAAAAACTAAAATATTAAAGTTGACTTAACTAGTTGAGTAAAAAAATCAAAATATTAAAGCTGGGAAGATTGTTGACATAGCTTATCTACTATAGCAAGGCAATTGGAATATAGAGACCCAATTAGAATCTACAGATTTCTCAAGAAGTTGACAAAATTTCTTTAAAACCTTTAAAACCCCAAGCATTGCCATTGTTGTGGGTGTGATTGTGTTAATTTTGATTAACATGTTCTTTGCATAATACGATTACTTCAATGTTCCTTATAAGACCATTTATTAATCCACGCATGAAATATAATCTTAATGACTGAAACTGAAGAAATAACATAAATTTTAACTGTAGAAGACAAACCAAGACAAAATAACAAAAAGATATGGCACAAGCTAGGGAAAAACCTCAAGACGGGGAAAACCCTTGATCACTTCTTCTTATTATCAATATCCAATGTTCAGCAGAGAGAGAGTACAATAATATGGGTCAAAATAGACTTGCTAAATTAGTGTTCAAAACAGTCTTGAAGCTTACTATCTATTTAGGGTTCATAATAGTCACTCAGTAATATTCTTCCAATGATTGTACCCTTTTTTGTCCTTTACAAGACGTCCAACAATGTTGCAGGACTTGCAGTACCTTTTCAAGGCATCCAAAAACAGTCCTATGCTAACAGTAATAAGAAGATGCTCACAAACGAGGGTTAAATTATTTTTTTACATTGTATCCCTCTCTTCTTGAATGAAGCTAGGATAAAGGAATCAGATTAGGTCATGCGTCCCTTCCACACATGCTTTCATACTAGTTGTTGTAGCAGCATTTCCTGTGGCCTGAACCAGAATACAAAGCATGAAAAAATAAACCCCAAAACTCACCTTTAAACCAGTGTCCTGATTTGTGGCTCCACACAAATAATGTGACCTTCTCTTGAATAGATTCACACCCAAAAATCATGAAGAAACATCACGCAGAACTGCCCTCAAACCAGTGGCTCGCTGCCTGCTCCTACTCGAACCTATGGGAGATCAATACAACACGTCCTCCTTGCTTCTCCACATTGTGGTTGCCTCAGAAAGAATTACCTAAGAGTTGAATGCACTCTTTTAGGATGATCTCTAATGAAGATGAGGGATCCCTATTGTTAGCCTCGTATGAATTTTTTGACAAGCAAACACGGGGCTAAATTGTTTTTTGAGCCTTCAAGGAATGCATTTCCTCTGAAAACACATCATCCTTGAAGCCTCCTTGTGCCTCTTTCCTTTGAGAAATCCTCACTGTTGTTTCCAGTTTAAAAGCCTCTTTGTTGTGAAGAAGAATTCCCAAAAAGGCCTTTTCCCTCTTATTTCATTCCCCCTAAACCTCTGTTTTCATCACCCTTTCCCTCCCTTGATTCCTCATTAATCATCCAAATTCCCTTTTAAACCCTTCAAATACCCTTTGTTTGGCTTAACATGACCTTTTTTCCCTACCGAATCCCTCTTTCAGCCTTAAAAACCCCTTTTTGGCTTGAAAACCCACTTTTTACACATGTCAGGCTTAGCCCCTTTTTGGCCAACCCCCTTAACCACTTCCCCACATGACCCCAGCGCTAAGACCAAGCGCTAGCCCGTAAGGCGCTTGTTGCATCGGAGGATTGGAGCGGAACGCTTTTTTCCTTTGTTAACAAAATCTCTGATGCGATGGTGATATGTTTTGTGGAGCGTGGGAGCAATACCCGCCGTCGATCTATACAGATCCGATTGTCCGTGCAAGTCCTATCGCGCCCCGCCTCTCCCATTTGTTACCCTTCCGATTGCAGTCTCCACCATTGATTCACGTTTTAATCCAACGATCGAGTGCCAATCGCTGATCGGAAATTCTTAATGCACCCCCCTCTGCGTTCCCCGATCGCGATTCTCCGATCCGATCGCAGCCGTTGATCTCTCGAGATCCAACGGTCCAGTTTTCGTCGCTCTCGATCATCGCACCAACCTTCCTCCCTAACGATTTAATCTTTGCCATCAATATTGTTCCAGATCGGACGGCTGGCACTCAATCGCACCATCAACAATAGGAAGTTCTTAAAAGTGTTACCCCCCGCCTCCCTCCGATGTGATTGAATCTCCGCCGTCCGTTGACCCGGATCTACGGTCTACATTGTATTGCACATTTCACCATTTTCTTTGGCGGATTTCCCTATTAACCCCCACCAGATGATCCTAACCGTCGATCTCCTCCTGAGATCCGACGGCTCATAGTAAATCGCCCTCCGCCCATGACCGGGTCCCACATCAAGCCCTGTTTCATTTCATTTCCATAATTTTCTTTGTAATAAGGCCAAACCTTATCCCTTTATGTTTTGCACTGAAGGCCTATTTCTCCACCTAATTTCATATTAACACCTCGACAGCCAATCCTGACCATTGATCTCCGGTGCCTGTTCTAGTCGGACGACCCGGAACCATTTCTGCCAACGCTTCGCAAGCCTTCAAAGCATTCTTCTGTCACCCCTCCCCGGATTTTATAATTGGTTCATTTTTACTGTGCAGGGTATACAGAGTGATAAATTCACTTTGTTTGTTGTAATCAAAAGCCATTGTGATTCGGAGCACAGAGAAGCCATTCCAGCATCGACCAGTGTATCATCAATAGAGATTAAAGAGGTTAAAGCCCGTAATTGAATATTTGATGCTTTAACTCATGATCAAAGAATTAAGGTGCAGTTTGAAGACCAGAGCACACGAAACAAGCCATTTTTGTGTTTAATGTCAGCAGAGCACCGTTTCTCCAAAAGGACACCTTCCTACAGAAGTCTCCATGCCTCTTCGAGCCCTTAAATCTATTCCACTGACAGAAGCTTCTTTAAGACTGTCAAACAACAGTTATGGAGGTATGGAGAGGCTTGTAGACCCTCCGATCTAGGTCACTTATTCCAGAAGGCAGCGCAGAGTACAAAACAGCCAGAAGAATCCAAGAACACATCCGAGGTCAATATCAACCTAACAGAGACCTCTCAACCAGACTACAGAGTACACACAGTCGATGAAGAAAACATTAAGTAGTATGGGCGTGAACGCTTCCGCCATTTTGTCTTAATGAATCAATTTAATTCACAATCTACTCCTGCTATTATTCATTCCCCTATAAGAACCCTCAAGAACATATTGTTCGGGTGGGTTGTTGTTGCTGCTGTTAGGGGGATTTTCTTGACTGTTAGAACAGTTATTGGGGGAAAGTAGTGGAGTAGTCTGAAATGTAGTAGGCTAGGAGGAGAAAGTTTGGACTATGATCAGCCATTGAACTCAGTGTATGTGACTGGTTTTGCATCAATTAATCAAGCAAATTTCACAGGATCCTGGTCTATTACTACGGGTGATGTTTCCCTCTCTTATTTCATTTTTGTCATACTATTCATATTTCTACGATAAGAATCAGTAAATCAGGCTTAGGGTATACCCTCGCATGGTACCCTAATGCCCACTTCTCTTCTTGTCTTTGATGTTTTCTTCTTAATGTGTAACTAAGAGCAAATGCATGTAATTTAACCAGTGTAGCAGTTGTTATTCACTACTAGCTGATGTATGAATTCGGGTTTGTTGCTTGGATGTCCTAGCTGGTGTCAAAGCAGGGAAGGTTAAAAGTCCTTCTCCAATCTATAGACTCTAGCTTTGTGTCAAATCTTATCTTTGTTTTTCATGGAATATGCTGAAGCAGATCTGGAGTTAGATGACCTCTGGTCTGATCTCAAGCTGCCCTTTGTGTCTTCATTGAGAGTTGCCTTTGAGTATGTCAAAGCAGGTCTGGAGTTAAATGACCTCTGACCTGATCTCCAGACATAAATCTGGTGTCTTTCATTCTTTCACCTTCACTCTTAATGTTCCATTCCACCATCTATCTTAAAGATCCTTTAGTATAGATGACTTGCCCTGTTAAGGTCTTGGCTAGTTTTTTTCAAGTAATATCCTTTCATAACTCCATAGCCCAATGGATGGCACAGTGTTAACCTATCCTCCTTGCCCGAAACATCCTACTGCTTTGCTCCTTTCATCCCATTACGTTCTCAGTTAATGATCTCATGACCAACTCAACAACCAACCAAATCATTTAAAACCCCTTGTGCTTCATAGCTAGCCTAATACCTCTGTTTGAGCTTCAAAGATATATCATCCTTTGTTATTTATAGAGAGATCCCTCTCTGGACCCAGGAGGGCTAGATCCTGAGGTCCCAAAGTGGTTTGATGTTGTCTTATCTTTTGGTATTGCCAAATCTTCCAAAACGTAGGAACCCCAACACCTATATATATAACAATTTTTCCTTATGGAGGTGAAGCCGACCTTAACACTTGGAGGCAAAATTTGAATTTCAAATTTTCAGCTTTCCCGCCTTAATAAGGTTATGTCTTGTGGAATTTATTTTGAAAAATAAATATTTTTCTCATCCAAATTTGGTGATTTTAGGTCGATTTTGGTCGTCTCGAAAAGAGGGATTCAATGGAATGATCATCTCCATCAACTGAGCATATCTGAGTAGAATTTTCCCTAGTTTCCAATTTTAACACTCCCTCTTAACTAGGGAAAATTCCACTTGCCAATACATCTGCTGTCATAGATCATCATGCCATGCTGTCATTATGAGCCATAATGAACCATCTATGTCTTATTTTCTCTGCTCTACTGAGCACTGATGTGAATAATAAAGAAGAATTGATTGATAGTGATTCATGAGACCTTTCCACTCTTCACAAACAAAATTCAGTCCAGAGGTAGAACATCAATTGATCCCAGATCAAGTAGATAAACACCAAGCATCCTAGCATAGAGAGTACGACAATACACAATGCATCCATTAGTAGTGCTATGGTCTCTATCCTCATTTCCCAACTCATTGGCCAGATGAGAGGTACTTCCCATGAGTCCCAGACTTCATGGGTAGGATGATGTAGAAACACCAACAGGGAAAGAGTATATCACATCCTTCTCATAATCACATGTAGGGAAAGGAGAAACCAAATTCTACAAACACACATCAAAATCACATGTAGGGAAAGGATAAACCACCTCCTACATGCATGCAAAACATCGAGAGTAGGGAAAGGAAGAACCATGTCCTACATGCATGCAAACCAACAATAGTAGGAAGGATCCTACACGTGGGGAAATTATGGACCACAACCCACCGAAATTTCAGCCATCAATCGTAGGGAATGAGAATCCTAAATGTGGGGAAAATGGTGAACCAAGTCCCACTGACATTTTCACAACCAGATGCCTGAATGCATCTCTCACTGGGATACCCACGGGAGATGGTGAACCACTCATTCTGCTCATATGTCGTAGGGGAAGGTGAACCACTCATCCTTTGAATATCTCATAATACGTAGGGGAACGTGAACCACTCACCCTACACACATGTTCGTAAACATAGGGGAAGGTGAACCACTTATCCTACACACATGTTAGCTATCATAGCGAAAGGTGAACCACTCACCCTGTACACTGTGCACCTATAGGGAAGGTGAACCACTCACCTTAGGGTCATTTATAGCTCAAAGAAGTACCCTAGGCCCTAAGGAGCTCTCAGAGCTCAATGTTCAACTGAGACCCTCATATTAGGGTCTTTCTAGGACACCCAACCTCTCTCTCTGAAGGAAGTTAAATTTGTCCTTACCAAGGGGTTTTGAGGGGATGTTGGTAACCTGTACATCCATCCTATAATGTTGGAGCTAGATTGCTCCCCATTGTGCCATATAAAATAAAGTGGAACCTGATGTTAAGTAGCAGATTCCAACACATGCTCACATGACTCAAATGTCTTCATAATAGGCCATGCTAGCTGCTTCATTCGTTCAGCCTCAGCGGTGCTCCCAAACTTTAGTCCTTCATTCATTCATGAAATAAAGGTGGATCCCAAGAGATATAGGATCCAGAAGTGCTCTTTCCATTTATCATTCTGCCAATCCAACAATTTTGGCAGAGTACTACAGATCACAGTTAACATGGATATCTTATTGAGCATGAGAGCCTTCACAACTTGTATGTATTCAGATCAGAAACTTGTCCATTTTATTTGACTTTTAAGCTTTAGGAAGAAGTTCATCAAGGCTAAGACAACCCCTCTCACATCGAGATGATCTTTGTCTGTGGACAAACATCATCAATAGCTGTAAACCGACCATAGCTCCGTCTGAAGATTGGAAAAGTAACTTCGCCCAAAACATAACCATTGGGCTATCTGCAACCTACTATTAATCAAGATCATTCAGTCATAGTCATCCGGCTTCTGCAGATCAATGTCTTATGACATGGTATTTCTATTATAAAAATAAATAGGCAATAAGAGTTGACAAGCCATTCTGCCAGGGATTCCATAGCTTCCTTTGAAGACTTACTTCAATTGAACATTTAGCCTTTTTCAATCTTCTCCTCATCTTTAAGATGAGACATTATCATGTTGAAAATATATCAACAAACTTTCAATTCCCAAACTTCAACAATTCACAAGTAAACTCTCTCACATGCTCTGCCCGTTTAACTGACAGACCTCAACAACAGTATATCAATAGAACCTTATTACTGATTTCATAAGTATTACTGACTGAATGAATATACCAAGGGACTTGCACCATCCTCATCCAAGCAAACCTTCTCTGCCATTACACAATTCAAGCTAGTCTGATCTCTGAAGTGCAAATCCTAGCAATATTTGTAATGATCCTGTTGTGTCACTATACTGGCACACACCATATAATAGTAACATGCTAGCATTTGTATTAGAACATAAAATTCTCGGACCATTCTACCTTTACCATAGTTCTGAAACTTGGACCAAAACTTTTTACCATTTCAAAAAATGCTACTTTTGATGATGCTTCATAGGATGAATACACTGTTGTACTTCAATTTTACTGATATCCCTGACTGTATGGAGGTGCCAAGTGATTCACATCAAAACTGCCTTAGAGTGATTTTCTGTGACTTTTCTTTCCGTAAGAGGCGTACTTCAGAATTTGACACGCTTGATATAGATGACCTTGAAGAGAAGCCTTAAAAACCTCAAACCAACCTTCAACTATATATATTGATTGTAAAGTTAGTACCTTTGATATGCTTCAGCTCAACATACAATCAATATTCAAATTTTGAACCTTGGGAAATCTCAGTCAAATCTAAATTTGACACGAATGATTGGCTTAGAAGCTCACCCTAAATTTTTCTTCAGTAAATGTACTATCATACCTTAAATGCACATCCTTACAGATTTGCAAATATGTCGTATAAGCTTCTGAGGAAGGGGCTTCATCTTAGTGAGTTTCAGATCTGATCACTGAATTTTTAGCCTTAAATTTGTGCAATTCTGTTCACTGGATACATAAGATTTGTCTAAAATAATATTGAAGACTTTGCCTTAATGAAATTCATGCTTCATATCTGATGCAAAGATCAGTTATTAAAGGATGGATGGATGGCCTTTAAAATCACCAAAAAATTAACCCTCAGACAATAATTCTTCAAGATTCAGCCTGAAGTGCTCCACAGAAATTTTTGACTGAGCATACAATATGTCTACAAATTTGTAGACTCGGTGTGTTATCCTAGGAAATTTCTACCTCAATTTTAGGCTCATAACTGAATTATTCTAGACGAGATATACCAACCCAATTATATATCACAACGATACTCAAGTGATACGAATTGCTTTAGAATTTAACCTTTCAAGAATTTCCACAGAGTTTTGCATAACATAGATGATGAGCAAGTAGGTCACATGAATCTTCCAAGATTGATTGAAATATTAAAAAAAAAAAAAAAACATAAACACCCTTTGAACAGGCACTGTGCATGTAAGCTCCAAAAAGTTTCAAGACATGATCTCTAAATTAAGTTGAGTTTTCTAAAGATATAAACTATGACTTTAATTTGATAACTTTGGAAGAATGTCATGACCTTGTGCACATCTTAGAGCTTTTTGTGTTGAGTATCGGCAAGTTTGTGATTGTTGCAAGCTCCCACGGATTTTCTTCAGGACTCCACATAGATATTCAAGACGATACAAGGGCCACAACGGGAATAAATTGTTTTTTTTTCTTCCAATATTTTGGGAAAAGACCTCAAGCATATACTAGAAAAGTTTGGTACTTTGAGCACTAATTCAGGTGATTTTCTTCAATAGATAACAAACGTCCAATGATGAAGTGTTAATATTTTTGAGATGCGAGTTGAGGTATATACCGTGATGGAGGATCATGCCATTGTCCGAGAGTAGAGTAGAAACATATGGCATGAATCTTATACCTTTAAGAGTGAGAGGTATGAGACATAGGTGTCGAGAAACCTTAATGTTGTTCCATAATTCTTCTAACTTGCATATTTTCCAAACGAAGTGGCCCTAAAACAATCCTGGAATCTCGACCCTGAAAGATCATTATAGATGAATAAATTAGCAACTACCAGAGATCCATCCTTCCTTCTATTGTAAATCAATTAGGCAGTCTGCACTCATAGTCCACCTCATTTTGTTCAAACTTCAGAGAGGGAGAAGATCACGAATACTTTGACAACAAAATTATTTCAGTGATTGCTATCACATTCAATCTAGTCTTGGGCTTGTCCTCACTTGGCTATGATCCCATGTTAATTTTGATTAACATTTTCTTTTCATAATACAGTTACTTCAATGTTCCTTATAAACCCATTTATTAATCCGCGCATGAATTATCATCTTACTGACAGTAACTGAAGAAAGAACATAAATGTTACATGAAGAAGACAAGCTAAGACAAAATAACACAATGATATGTCACAAGCTAGGGAAAAACCCCAAGACGGGGAAAACCCTTGATCAATTCTTCTTATTATCAATATCCAATGTTCAGCAGAGAGAGTACAATAATATGAGTCAAAATAGACTTGCTAAATTACTGTTCAAAACAATCCTAAAGCTTGCTGCCTAGTTAAGGTTCCTAATAGTCACTGAGTAACCTTCTTCCAATGAATTGTGCCCTTTGTTGTCCTTGAAAATATGTCCCACAATGATCCAAGACTTGTAATTCCTTTTCAAGTCATCCAACAGCAGTCCTTTGCTACCAGTAATAATAATATTCTCACAAACAAGGGTTAAACTCTCTGTTTACATTGCGTCCCTCTCTCCTTGAATGCAGTTAAGGTAAAGTGCTCAGATTAGGTCATGCTTCCCTTCCACACATGCTTTCATACTAGCTGTTGTAGCAGCATTTCCTATGGACCGAACCAGAATACAAAGCATGAAAAAATAAACCCCAAAACTCACTTTTAAACCAATGTCCTGATCTGTGGCTCCAAAAAAATAATGCAACCTTCTCTTGAAGAGATTCACACCCAAAACCATGATGAAACATTATCTAGAACTTTCCCTCAAACCTGCGGCTAGCTACCTGCTCCTACTCGAACCTATGGGAGATCAATACATCATGTCCTCCTTGCTTCTCCAAGTTGCGGCTGCCTCAGAAAGAATTACCCAAGAGTTAAATTCACTCTTTTAGGATGATCTCTAATGAATATGAGTGATCCCTATATATATAAAAAATTTTCCTTATAGAGGTGAAGCCGATCTTAACACTTGGAGGCAAAATTTGAATTTCAAATTTTCAATTTTCCCGCCTTAATAAGGTTATGTCTTGTGGAATTTCTTTTAAATAAATAAATAGTTTTCCTTATCCAAATTTGGTGATCTTTAGGTCGATTTTGGTCCTCTCGAAAAGAGGGATTCAATGGAATGATCATATTCATCAAATAAGTAGATCTAAGTATAATTTGGCCCTAGTTTCCAATTTTAACAAATTGATGTTTTCACATTCTCATTATTTCGAAGAAGAAAACAGAATATTAGCAGTGCTTACGAGACAACAGACTGTTGAGGAGGTAAATCCCCTATGCGGACAGAGGCGATCCCACTAGCCCTAGATTGGGTCTAGTAACAATCGAATCACGCAATGACGTTGGTTCCTAGTTATAAGAAAGACAAAGATCTCGATAAGTAGCCTACCTTAAATCCCACACTGTTGTTGTCGAGGAAGAAGTGGCGCTCCTCGTCCTTAGCCTGACAGATCACAATATTTCCGTTTGACACGTCTGGATACCTGTACACATGCAGAGAAATGACGACATACAACGTAATATTCAAAGCATATAACTATATATCAGTCAGATAAGATATAATTCGTTGCATTACATAAAAGAGTAAACACACAAATGGAACCAAAATCAGAGTCGCTTATATTATATATGACAAAAAGGGAGATTACAACCAAGTGCTTTGACGCTATGATCTTCCTTCGGCGGGGCTTGCAGCGGAGCACCTCTCAACAAAGCCTATCGGGGATTTGGACAAAGCTCTCTCCCTTACGAGGTTCTCCTTGGCTATAGTTTCCTTCTCAATTTTCAGCTTCCAAGCGTTCAGCTAGATTTTTAATGGAGAGGGCAGGTTTTTATAGATGGAGGAAGGGAAGTTGGGATTCCTATAATCATGGGATAGGTCCTATCTCTTAGGAAGCTTCCATGAGAGGTGGAAAACCACTTTCTATACATGGAGATACGGAGCCAAACCACTCAACTGCTTTTGATGATTCATTATGGAGTTTGTTAGAATCAAACTTCTGCCATTTATTTTTTAAAAATATCTCTTAATAAGATTGGTGCAAGTGAAATACAAGGATAGAGCGCCAGTTGGTGCACCCTCTAGTGTGGATTTCCCCCATTGGCGCGAGGGATGAACTGGCTAGTCGCGCCAAGGCTAAAACATATGTTTTTAGGGTTTTTCAGAGGAAATGTTATTCAGGAGAATGTTTTTCCTTATGCAGGAGGAAGCCATGAAGGTGTTTTCAGGATATTTTATTGTTCACGGGTCACGGGAATAGTCCTCCATTGTACAGGGCGAGGGATTGCAGGGACGGTGAAAAAATGCTGTGTAACAGATGCCCCCTAAAGCATGAGGTTCGAGAGAGAGGGAGGGGTGAAATTCTTTATGAGAACGCGCCCAACTGAAAACACTGTCGTCGAAAGACCTGCAAATAAAAATACAACTGATATCTCTGATACATGATATGTGGTATGGGCGCAGCCATCCACAATAGAGTATACAATAACCAGGATCCAAGGTATGGACGTAGCCATCCAGTAAAGAAGGATCAACTAGTAGACTTAGGTATGGTCGCAGCCATCCAATCAAATGAGTCATGTAATCAATCATGATAATACACAAAGAATCTGCAGCCTAGATTTTATCAGACAAGATCCAGGGTCTTGTGCTCTATCTCGACCCGAACAGAGTAAAAGTCTGAGCATGCGAATAAGTGAGCTGAAGTCGAACATGCAAGAACATCGCCTGATTACTAGCCAATAATGAAAGCTGTTAACAGACGCGAGAGGAACCACCAATAATGACGATGGCTCTCAAGGTACAAGAGGTACAATCCATGGAATGTGAACAGTGAGCTAGTGTCGAACACCCACAGAATCATTCGATCGAAGGTCAATAATGAAAAACTTGCGTCGAAATGAGAAGAACCTGCCATTGAGGCATGCAAGCTCCAAGGTACCTGAAGGGAGTCTCTAGATCAGCTTCCTGGACAATGAGCTAAAGTCGACAGGAAGTGGCCTTGATCAAAGGTGGGCCATAGTGTTTCCCACATCATCGACACGAGACAGAGGAACATGATGTTTGTGAATCAAGATCAATAGAGAATCAGAGGGAGGTTGAAAACTGCAGAGGCCAATTTCTCTTGAACATATCGGTGGCACGACACTGGATTTGGCAGTATTTGACACCAAAGGATCTGAGGTCATGATGACGTGGAAAAGAGAAGATGAGCGGTCAAAAGAGATTACCCAAACCCACAGAGGCAAGCAGATAACAAGATGAGATGTCCCCAACCCGACACGAATGCAGACAAGTGCCATGTTCAAGAGCGACATACTGCCAACACGATGATAATACTGGTTCCATTTTCCCCCACCATTTCTGGCGAGTACCTCTTTATTTTTACACAAGCTTGAAGAGGATAGCGTATGCCATTCATATAAGTTTGTCCTTCGGACAAATCAAACCTAGTACATTTTACGAACCCTAGGAAGGAGAAACTCGAGTAACATCATTACGACAGAGTCCGATGTCAACAGTTTTTAACGAGCCTGACAAAGGAATAACTCGACGTCTTTTCATATTTATAAAGTTTGAAAATACAACAGAAAATAAAACTCCAACAGTCCCTTTTCGTAGATAGTCCCTCAGATCCGAAAAGGTAGAAAACTGTGTCTGAGAGAACCTCCTAGTCGTGATAGGCTAGGGAATTCCTTTTTCATAAATAATCTATCCCAGCCCGAAAAAGGGGTAAATGTATACTGGGTAGATGTCGTTTCGAAGCCAATTTAATGAGCTCAAAAATACAAGCGACTTGGAAATATTTTCAGTTTTAGAGAGTTAGAAAAGAGTTGAAAGTTTACTCCTCGTGGAGGAACGAGTGGTATAAAGGGTAGCTACTGGTTCCGGTGATGGTGGAACTACTCAGAACAAGATAAAGGTCAAGAGGCTGGCTAACAAGACCACTCATTGCGGTGGTTCCTGATGAATGGGTAAAACAACCAAGTGAAGGCATATTATCAGCCAAGTAGATAGTGACAATGGAGTGAGAAAACCAAGGCTCATCTAGCAAAACAGGTAGATAAAATGGAAATTGTTAGTGTTAGTTTTGTCATACTGCCATCAGTGATCAAATTTACTCTTTTGCATTTGCATAGTAGGAGTCCCATACCATAAATTTTCATAATTCCATTAGGTCATGGATTCATTGATGGTAGTGGTCTCTCATCAGTTTTCCCTCATGTGAAAACTTGTTGATTATCCTCTCTATGGTCTTCAGTCATGATTCACTTTCACTTCACAATTCAGGTTATTAGGTCATAGGGTTGGTCTCATTAGGTTCTAGGGTCTCATCATGGTCAAATTAATGAACCAAGTGTCAATGAATGTCAGCAAGGTCATGAGGAGGTCCAATAAACTCAAAGGCACAGCATCTGGAAAAGTCAAAGAGTTGTTTTATTAATCTTGAATGTAATTTTCACCTCAAAACATGTTTTGAGGTGAAAAACATGGTACTTTGCTTTTATTGTAATTTATTATGTAATTTTATGTCTTCATATGTAATAAGTTGAGCTTCAGAAGCTGCTATCTTTACAAATGCACCACCCTGCTTTTCAGAGTTGTTCTTCACTAGATTTTCACTATAGATCATGTTCTGAGTATGTCAATCAGAAGGAGCCCAGAAAGAGATTTCCAACGATATATCATGCTCCCCAAACGGACTTCTGGATTAGAAGATATGCCTAAGTGAATGAAAGCCCCCAAAAGCCTAAACTTACCCTTCTTTCCCATTTGGTCCTTTAAACTTATAATTTCTACCTTTTCATATGAGTTTTAAAGTTTTCTTCGCAAAGGTCCCTTTGTATTTTCATTGCCGACTCCTACAAACCTCCGATGCGATTGACCCTGACATCTCCAATCCGATCGCATCGCATCACATAAGTCCATGGCCGATTGACCCTTCCCCGATTAAAAAACCTCTGATGTGATTGAGTCACCTCTGATCCAATCGAACCATCGCATCGCAATCGCCCGATTGCATCACAACTTTGCATTAGTCCCGCAACTCACGACTCTTCTCTTCCCTTTTCCACCGATGCGATGGATCACATATCGCAATCGACATTTCACACAACACTTTTCTCCTGCTCCACTCCTCTGCCAATTCGTGATTGTGATTCCCCCCGGTCCCACCAAATCCCTTCCGCCCTTTCCAAACAAAAGGGGGTTGTCCCTTTGTAAAAATCCATAATTCGATTTAAAAATATTTCTTAAGTCTCCCATTGCATCGGCCTGCTACAAATTTTCGTGTCATAGTCCCTCCCCCTCTGTCTTGCCGATGCGATTGATTCTTCTCCGATACCTCCGATCGCACCATCGCACCGCAAATCATTCCATCACATCGCAAGTTTTCACCCCGCCGCACTCCCTTTTTCCGATGTGATTAATCGCATATCGCCCATCGCAATTGGCATTTCCCACAATGTTTAACTCCAAACCTGCTCCTCTTCTGATTTGTGATTTCGATCCTCCCTAGGTCCCACCTAGAAGCCTTCCGCCCTTTTCAAAAGAAAACGGGTCTTTCTCTGTGTTATAGCGCTGTTTTCATTTCATTTTGTTTTACAAAGGTTTTCCCTCCATCGCTCCATCGCCATCGCATATCGCATTTCCTCCACTATGTGATACACCCCCCCTTCCAATTGCGATTTGCGATTGCGATTTGGGCCCACCATCCTTTCCTTTCACTCTTTTTCAATAAAAAAGGGGCTTTCTTCATTAAAGCAGCAAATTCGATTTTCAGTGGTTTCAAAGGCATTTTTTCGACAAAGGGTTTTTCTTCAAAAAAGTAAAGGCCGAGAGCTAAATACAAACACAGAATCATTTTGGCCTCTTCAACAGAGATTAAAAAGGGATCTGTTTTGCAGATTTATTCCTTTCATTCGTGGGTGTAACAACAAATCCTCCAGATGGTCAAAATGTTTGATTGCTCCTTCTTTTCAGGGGAATATTGTTGGTTTATTTTCTATGTTCCGATTTCAGTTTCTGGGCAGGTGAAAAGGCTCCTCCTTCTGTGGATCCTCCCCCCTTGAAACCGATCTATTTAATGTAATTTCTAAGTCATTTGTAAAGGAGGGGAAAAAAAGGTGGAATAAATTCGAATCATTAAGGACGCTCCGCGCTCCATTTGTAACAGTTTGGCAGGGAATTAATAAAGAAATGCAGCACTAATTTATGGGATCCCTATGGTATGGATATTAGCACTATTATTTCCTTTGTGATCATCTATTAATTGTTATTTTTGCCATTCATTCATTCATATTTCTGTTTGGATGTTTTTCAAGATAGATAGGTAGAATCCATTGTACAATGCTCTGCCTTGGGAAAATCATTCAATACTTTATTTTTTCTGCTGTTTGAAGAGGATCCATCTCCTATGCCCCTTTCAACTTATTACCAGTCTTAAACATTCCATCATTATTAGAAACAAAATTGTTAAAATCCCTACCTACCTTGCCCCATAGAATACCCTGTATCTTTGATTTAATTCCTAGATTCAAACTGCCCAACCCCATCTGATTCCATTCAACCCTGAAATTTATAAAAACATTTTCGAGCTACTATACCTAGCTTGAAATCAATTTGCAGTTATATTTCATTGAATATTTTCGTGGAGAGAGCCCTCTCCTGACCTTGTAGGGCTAGTTACAAGGCTGACCGTGGCTTGAAGTTGCCCTGATTTGCCTTCTTTCAGCCTGAGGTTCAAATTAGGAGATAACATTTCCTGGTGACCATACTGGGGACTATTTAAAATGAAATACTTATCACCCCAGTAACATCTTCCATATACATTCTTGGACTCTGGATGATGAGACTCAGAGTTTTCTAGGCTGAAATAAAACATTGTAAAGTAGAAATTTGACCACACTGGCTTCAAGAAAATACACCAAGGCCAACCCTAATCCAAATTCTCCTCTTGTATTTGAAAATCCTAATCTCATTCCACGAATAATCAGAAGACAATAAGGTTCAGTAAGCCCTAGACCTATTTTAAGATCCCATACCTGGCCCACTAAGTGGTTGTTTGTAGAAGATCTCTCTTTTGATGAGTGTTTTGAGCTTTCTTTGTTCAGAAATAAATCTGAAACTGCACTTGATGACACAGTTTTGGATCCAGAGTTTCTTGTAGATCTTGAAGTGCAAAGGGCTAACACATCAATTTATGATTATATTTTAAATTCCCATCAGACATCTATCATTGTAACCAATACCCATGAGCCTTCAGAGTTATCAGAAATAGCATTTCCTGCCCTTAATTCATCAGCATTCCCATCAGTTTCAGAAGTCAATTCCCAGCTTTCGACTCCTCCATCAAGAGCTCCCTTGAATCCTAGTAGTACAAACATTGTTGTAAATCCACTGCGAGTCATGGCTACCCACTATGCACCCCTGGTTTTACCTCAGAATCTGAATGATATGCCTGTTGATTATCAAAGTAAAATACCTCTCTTTGATGCCACTCAAAGCATCACAACCCAGCAACATGTTGATAAGATGAATGACTTCTTTGACCTTCATGAGGTAGAGGCAGAAAATGTGACCACGAGGTTGTTTGTCCAAAGCTTTGGGGGTGAAGTTCAAAAATGGTTCAGAGCCTTACCATCAGCTTCTATCCACAATTTGTAGGAGCTACATAGAAAATTCTTAGACCGGTGGGAGGTAAATAAAAACCCACTCCAAATCTTGTCTGACTATGAAAACATTAAAAGGAATGTAGGTGAAAGTGTACAAGATTATTGTGTGAGATTTAATGCTGTGTATAATGCTATTCTAGCCAACCTCAAACCCCCCATGGGGTTAGCTTTGCTCAAATTTCTAGATGGTTTCGATTCTGATATGGCATATCAGCTACGAGAAAGAGATCCTACCACACTTGAAGACATGCAAAAGATAGTTGTGAGCGTAGAAGAAAATTTGCTGGCCAGAAGAGTGCGGACAAGAGCCGAAAAGAGGGTAACTATGAAAGAAGAAGCATCTCCTTCAGACAGTAAGATGGACACTTTGATCCGAACAGTGGAGAATATGGTTGATCGGTTGACTATTTCAGATAGACTTGAAGCACAAATCAGGAATCCAAATTTCAGAGGATAACAGTAGCCCCAATTATGAATTAAGAAAAGGGAGCATAAAACGAAAGACCAAGCAACACAACAGCAGCAGCTCAGAACTCCTTTGTAGAAAAATTATGTTCAAGGAATCGAAACAGATGATGATGATGATCCGGTAGTTGAAGCTAATCATTTCTTCATTGTCGATGGTGCGCCCATTTTTCTGACAGAAGATGAAGAATATGCAGGGAGTCCAGACACTCGAAGAGATGATGATTTCATATTGGCCAATGATGTAGTGTTAGAGGAAGAATCTAATGATTACCAACGAGGACATATGAACGCTTTGTCAGCGCAGCAGAAAAAATATTCTTTGAGGAGCAGAGATGTGTCAATCAATCCCGTTCAGAAAAGGAAAGAGCTGCAAACAAAAAATGACTCTTCAAATACTCAAAGGAAAGGGAAAGATATTGCTGATCCCTCTCCTAGCAAGGCATCCTCAGCAATTAACACTGCAAATGAAAAGAATCAGCTTAGTGCAACAAAGGAGCAAGTGGAGAAGAAAGATTCTCCCGTCAAAGAGGTAGAAAAAGTTCCATCTTTTAATTTAGAAAATGAAATTGCTAAGATGAAGGTGTCCATGCCCTTGACTGAGTTGGTAAAAAACAACACTTATAAACATCAGGTATCTAGAATGTTGCAAATAGACTCTATATTAGACATGGTGAATGTTGAAGATGACTATCCTGAGCTCATTTTTGGCCCAGCCATAGAAGGTCAATCTGAAGAGAGTGAAGTCCCTCCCTTCTACCTCAGTCTTAGATTTCATGACTTCATTTTACATAACGCTATGTTGGACTCCGGAGCCTCGCACAACTTGATGCCCAAATCCATTATGGAGAAGTTGGGTCTTGATATTACTCGCAAGTACCATGATTTGTATTCCTTTGAATCTGGTAGGGTCCATTGTATTGGTCTTATCAAAGACTTGGTAGTATCTTTAGATCAAATCCCAGCCAAGAATGTTTTGATGGATGTGGTTATTGCTGATGTTCCACCATGGTTTGGAATGCTTTTTTCCAGGTTATGGGGTGCAAAACTGAAAGGAACCATACAGATTGATTTCTCTTATGCCACTATTCCCGTGTTCGGTCAGTTGAGAAAACTATACAGGGAGAAGAAAATGAAATACATGATCACTAGCAAAGAGAAGCCAGTTAATCATCCAATTAATGCAGTCCACACAGATTTAGAGTCATTTGTATTATATTCAGATGGTGGTTTGAATGATGAAAATGTTCAGTTGGTGGAAGTAGAGGAGGTACCTGAAATTTCATAAAATTTTAGGGAAGCCCTTAAACAAGAAAGAAACAAAGTAGTAAGCATCTCTCAGCTTTCTACCAGCCAGCAACAAAAGGACAATGAATGGCAGAAAATTTCAGAAGTCAGTCAAGATAAAGTAGAGAAAGAATTAAAATTTCAACATCTAGAAGAAGAAGAAGAAGGCCTCTGGAGCATGGAATTTGATGGAGTTGTTGGTAAGGACGATGCTGGTATAGGGATATGGATTCGGAGCCCTGTTTTCCAGCCTGAAAAAGTTCCTAGTAATGTTACAGTATGTGCTTACAAATTGGCTTTTGACTGCTCTAAAAATGAAGCAGAGTATGAAGCTTTGATCACAGGTCTGAAAATTTTGAAGAAGCTAAAGGCCAAGAGGATTTCTGTCTATGGAGATTCAGAGTTGATAATATAATGAAATAGGTAAAGGGAGAGTATCAAGCAAAGCATCCATAATTAAGGGCCTATAGAAATGTAGTCCTAGACATCTTGAGGATGTTTTCTGAATACACTTTGACAGGAGTCCCTCGAATGCAGAATATTATTGCAGATTCTCTTGCCACTACTACAGCTAATTTGAATATTCCAATGAATTCCAGAAACAAATTTGAAATTTATGTCAAACATCGGCCTGCTGTTACCGATAATTTAAGGTATTGGCAAGTGTTTTGAGATGACAATGAAATCAATGCTTTTTTGGAGAGTGAAGGAAAATTCAAGGATATTTCCATAGAGGGTGATTATGATGTCGATGATCAGGAAATCAAAGCAAATCAAATGGATGTATTGCAGCTGAAGATATTAGTCAACATTGAGCTGATATCTAGATACACAATACCACCATGCATGGGCTTACCAATCTAAGAATCCATACATGATAATAGCGTTTTAAAAACACCCTCCCAAAGCAACTAATATAGCAGAAATACAGTCTAGATGAGTAATGGAACAGAATATCATGCATGAGCCATATTTAAAGCGCTTGAATAATTCGAGCATGGGTATCAACTAGGATAAATCCATATCAAAAATCAGTGAGCCACTCGCATTCCAAAACATGATACAGGAGAGATGGAGGAAATGAAATGATCTATTTTAATAACACATAAGAGAAAGTTACAGACTGTGAAATACCAAAGAACAGAATCCTCTTTGACAGATGGAACTCCTCCTCACTGAGAACCTATGGGCTCTGAGCCTTCATACAAAAGTTCTACAAAATGTATACAAAAAGCCTTTCACTTCATAATTTTCTAATAAAATCTGGAACCTCCAATAATCTGTTCTTCGGGGGTTTTATAGAGAAAGAGAAAACTTAATAAATGAAGTAGGTGATAAACATTTAATTGTATCATAAAAAAAAATGGAGGAGACGTGCACACCCATACTGCTTGATGACTTTGTGGTGCTGTACATTCTCAGTAGCTTGCTTTCTGAAATAAATGCACTGGGTGAAATCCTCTTCAGGAACACGGTATAGAGATAGGACCATATGATCATTCTGTCCTTTCCTGAAAGAAAATCCTGCTGAAATGAAACTTGGAGGGGATTGTTTCCTGTGCGTGGTACCCTCTGTCTTCTAGCCTTGAATTAAGGCCTGAAACCTTCAATGTTGATCGTCGAATTCCTCTGATTTCCCTCTGATACTCTCTGCTGCAACATTAATATCTCCGATTGCAAAATCTATGCTTTGAACGGTTCTGGAGGGTTTGATAGATTTTACCCTTGCTTTTTTAATGAAAGCCGTGTCATAATCGCTTCCTAAGCCCTACTCTATAAATTTTGTCTCTGAAAAATGGTCCTCTGATGCGTTCTCGACTTTTGTGATGGAGTTTGTGAGTAATGGCAATTTTCCGTCGCTGTAACCCTGCAAAATCCACAAACTTGTTAAAGAAAACCATGCACGGGAAGGTGAACACAGTGGGGATAATGGTGAGACAACGCAGCATGGTGGACAGGTTGAGAAATGCAGGGTGATGATAGGAAATGCAGCGTGACGGTGGGAGGTGGCAATGGAAAAGGTTGGCGGAGCGTAGCAGATGAACAATTTTGAATTTGACCTTTAGAATGGGATATAAGGAAGGCGGAAGAGAATGCGTCGAATGGCACGTGGAATGGTGACGTGGAGGAGGACCGGGTCAATGGCGTGGCGTGGGGTTAATGAGGGCTGTCTGATCTTGGCGGAGGACGCGTAGAAGGGCGACGGATAGTGGGCCAGGGGTCGAATATGTTGTGATTAAATGTCGTGTAGCTCCGAAGAGCGACAATCGTTGGATGAAGACCCCCAGATCGGACGGTTGTCATGAATATCGCGCCGCGACTTTGACCGAACGATAATGCGCGATGGAAAGCGGTTTTGGGGCCGTACGCAGAGACACGCAGCGAGCGATGTATGGAATCGCTCTGATTTGAGGAATATCGCCCGCCTCTTGAAAGGTGGTGCGATGTAAACCACTGGTTTTTTGCATAAAGAGCGGGTGCGGGGACCACCGGGACAGATAGGCTACGGACCGTAGGATGTCGGGAAATCAACGGTCGAAAACACTCCTGATGACCAATTCAGATAAGCGTTTTTTTGGACCAGTGCCTGGCCTCAGAGCTGGGTCATGTGGGAGGAATAGGACGCAGGGGCTAGGCCTGATAGATTTTTTAATATGCGATCTGCGGCCTTTTATAATGTAATTTAGGGGTGGGAAGAGGCAACGATGGGCATACAAATGATTTTTCAAGGCAAAAAGAGGGGGATCTGGAGTCTTTAAGCAGGATTGCTAGTCGGAATTTAGTAGGAGACCGGCATGATCAACATTGGCTCCACCTGGGGGACGACACGTCCATCCCTGGGCATGTCGAGAACTTTGCAGACCCTCCGATGATCTTCTGTGCAACCTCTGTTCTTCAACACTTTTACCCTTCTTTTCCATAATTCATCACGACACCCACATTATTCAAACAAAAACGAAACAGGAAACTAATATACAATATAATACATCAGGCTATCTCGGCCTGTATCAGGACTGAAAATAGGGCTTAAGAAATTGACCATTTACAGGGGCATCAAGCAAGTCACCTTGTAAGTTTTCCAACTTGAAAGTATTGTTACCTCCTTGCTCCGCAATTTTGAAAGGGCCGAACCAAAGCGGATCGAATTTACCATGTTTTCCTTTTTCAACCCTCCGGATATCCCACTTGAGTACTAAATCACCAATCTGCAGATTCATGTCTTTAGCATGCTGATAAAAAAGGTATTTCATCTTCTCCTAATATTCCGTCAGCCTTTGATTTACCTAATTGCGTGTTTCTTCCAATTCCACCAGCTGGTTCATTCTCCTGATCATATCATCAAACTCTTCTTGAATTTCCTACATGAATCGAGCTACTGGTAGGGCTAATTGAATAGGAAATACTGCTGCCCTCCCATATACCAATTCATATGGGGATTTTCCAGTTACTCTCTTGCTGGTAATTCTATTTTCCCACAAAGCAAATTTTAACTGGGAATCCCAATTTTTCTGATTTTCATTTATAGCCTTCTTCAGTAATCTTACCAGGGTTTTATTGGATGACTCTGCCAGGCCATTTCCCTGTGGATAATAAGTTGTAGAGTGACTTAGTGTGATGTTATACTGCTGACAAAAGTTCACAAATTTCGCAGACTTGAAAGCCTGTGCATTATCAGTCACTATTCTGGCAGGACAACCAAACCTGGATATGATGTTTTCTTCCATGAATTTTATTATCACAGTATCTGTGGCGTTCCTTGCTGGTATGGCTTCCACCCATTTGGTGAAATAATCAGTGGCCGTTAAAATCCACTTATGTTGACCACTTGATGGAGGATGTATTTCACCTATAAAATTAATTCCCCATTGCCTGAATGGTTCATCCACATGTACAGGAATCATGGGCAAGGGTGCCAGCTTATGCCTTTTAGCAAATTTTTGACACTTCTTACAGGCTCTAACTTGGGCAAAAACATCTCCAAATAGTTTGGGCCAATAGAATCCTGCCTTCAGTATTTTATGAGCAGTGGCTCTCCAGCTATAATGACCCCCACAGATACCTTCATGAAATTCAGCAATAATACTCTCTACTTCATCCTCGGTGAGGCACAGAAGTAGGATACAGAGGGATCACGCCAATATAATCGGCTCTTGGTGACTATGTACTTCTGGGATTTCAATCTCAGTGTTCTGTATTTAGCTTTATCACAGCTTGGTGGGCAGCTGAGTGTGAGGAGATATTCTACTATCTCTTTGTACCACTCACTGGTGAGGTACTTTACATGTATTTTTGGAGTAGGTACCCTAATTCCCTGTGCTCTTCTTTCTCTTCAGATTCCTCGCCTGCTATAATGGACAAATTTACGCCCAAATCTTGATAGTTTGATTCAGATAACATTTTAGCAAGCCCCTGTCCTTTGATCAGCTTAGTAGGGCGGATGTCTAAGTCATACTCCTGTATCTTGGCAATCCACTTTCCCCTTTTTCCTTCACTATCCCCCTGAATAAGGATATCTTTTACAGCAGCTGCGGGCACAAATGCAGTGATATGTGACTGTAAGATATATACGCGGAATGATTTGAGGGATTTCACTAGGGTGTATGATTGATTTTCCAATATGTTGTACTTTAATTCTGCATCTCGGAGCACCTGACTGAAAAAAGCTATGGGCTGTTCATACCTCTCCTCATTTTTCTGCAATAAAACTCCTGCTATTGTATGAGGTGATGCAAAAGAAAAGAACATGAAAGGTTTATCATAATCTGGCCCAGCTAGCACAGGGGCTTCTGCAAAAGCATTTTTTATTCTAGCAAATGCCTCTCGTGATTCATGGGACCATTTAACTTCATTATATTTCTTCAACATGTCAGTTATATGCCTAACTATTTCAACATAGTTAGTAATAAACCTTCTTAGGAAATTGATGCGCGCTAGGAATACCCGTACCTCTTTATTGTTTCTGGGAAAAGAAATACCATTTATAACCTCTACCCTCTTAGGATCTATCTTCACCCCATCTTTAGTCAGAATGTGTCCCAAAATTTTACCCTCTTCTAAAGCAAATAAAGACTTTTGAGGATTAAGGGAAAGACCATACCTTCTGCATTTCTCAAAATTTCTACGCAGATGCTCAATGTGCTCAGTATCATTCTTGGAAAATACAGTGATATCATCGAGGTAGACAACCAGGAATTTATCCTGCTCCCCAACAAAAGCAATGTCCATTGCCCTATGAAAAGTGGCCCCTGCATTAATCAATCCAAAAGGCATCCTGGCATACATAAATGTCCCCCATGGTGTGGTGAAAGCAGTCTTCTTTTGATCCTCTGGAAGTACAGCCACCTGGTTATAACCAGAGAATCCATCCATCATTGACATCCTAGAAGCTCCAACCACTTTCTGCAGGATGTGATCCATCTTAGGTAATGGATAATTATCCTTTAAGGATGCTCTGTTTAAATTTCTAAAATCGACACACAGCCTTATTTCTCCATTGTTCTTTCATACAGGGACAAGGTTTGCCACCCATTCAGAGTACCTCAGTGGTACAATTATTTTGGCTTTTAACAGCTTCTTGATTTCCTTCTCAATAGAAGGCAGCAGCAGGGGATTGATTTGTCTAAGCTTCTGCTTATGGGGCTTTGCATCTCCCTTCAGTGGAATTTTTTGCTGCATAATACTGATATCAAAGGTTTTCAAGTCCTGATAGGACCATGCAAACACATCTTTGTAAGACTGAAATAATTTTTGATATAGCTTTTTATATTCTCCAGGGATCTTCCTGGACAATTTTACAATTTTGGGGTCAGCCTCAATACCAAGATTCGGGTCCTCTACCTGATTTTCTTCTACCACTTTGCTTGGCTGCAGTGGGACATCATTCTTGTCAAATAATCTTTCTAGAGGCACCAGCCCTCTAGGTATAATGTTTCCCTTTAACTGCAACACCTTATTACCTGCCACTTTCTCCTCCCAATTTCTTTCTGAAGTATCTTCAGACTCTACCTCTCCTTCATCAGCATCAATCTCCATATTGGAGAATTATCCTACTGTTTCCAGGAATCTCTTCATTTTTTCTTCATCCTCAAATACCTGCCAGTGTTTGATGTTATCTGGGATTGATGGCCGATAATGCACCTCAACTTCATATCTTAAAAGTGGGTTTTGAGGAGGACGGAATGTACTGGTAGCCACAGCAAGGGAATCAGCCATCCTATTCTGTTCTTGGGGCATGAACTGGATATTAAATTCCAAGAATAAATTTTCTACCATGTCCCACACTTCATTCCTATAAGCCCTCAGCTGAGGATGCTTGGTTTGACACTGATTCCTGACTTGTATGACCACCAGATCATAATCTCCTAGAAATTTTAGACTTTGTATGTTCATGTTCCTGGCTGTCTGCAATCCTAACAGAAGTGCTTCATATTCAGCCACATTATTAGTAGCTTCATACTCTAGCTTGAAAGACAATGGAACCCATTTTCCTGCAGGAGAAATCAATAATATTCCAGCTCCATTACCTTCTTTTGAATTTGCTCCATCAAAATGAAGTGTCCAGATTCTTGCTTCATAGCTCTCTGAAGGCTGTTCAGTCTTGATCTGATAGAAGGATGGTTCATGAGCATAATCTTGATCTTCTTCCAGCATCAAGCATGATAAATCTCCTCCTTTACTGTAGACTGGTGAATTTACAGAGTTGTCGGCCTTAGTCACCATCTTGACAAATCTAGTTTCCCTATACAACCTTCTCTCCTGGCCACCAAAAACTGGGATAGTGGCATATGTTAAGTCCATCTTGAGTGACCCACCAATTTTTGTTCCCCAAGACCTTGACAGCAACATGCCAAAGCGAGCTGGGATGTCAGCTACCACGACGTTCATTACTACACTTTTTGCTGGGATTTGAGCCAAATTGACCACCAAATCCTTGATCATCCCCAAGCATTTAACTCTTTTGGAGTCAAATGAATAGAGGTCCTTGTATGGATGGGTGATTTGTAATCCTAGTTGTTCCATGACTGACAGAGGTATTAGATTATGGGAAGCTCCAAAATCTAACAAAAAATTATGTAATAGTAGGTCATGAATCACTAGAGACACATAAAAGGGAGGAGTAGAAGCATCTAATTCCTCAACATGTGGACCAAAGACAACCATGGGTCTTTCTTCTTGAAGGTTGAGACTATCTGGGATAAGTGCTGCTTCTGGAGGGAGCATGAAAGAGGTGACTTGAGATTGATATGCTGGCTGTTTCAACAGTTCAGTCAAGGGGACTGGGATTTTGACCTTTTCAAGTTCCTTTTGCAAACTAAAAACAGGGGGGGACTTTTCTATTTCATCCTCTTTTGGCTCTTTGTTTTCAGCTGGGGGTTTGACTTCTTTTGACACATACTAGGTATTTGGAGGAATGACTACTTTTGGAGCGGAATGAATTTGATCATTAGACTGCAAAGGTTTATTTAGAGGTCCCTTACCTTTGTTTGTGGCTTTCTGAATTGTAGACTCTTTCTGAGCAGGTGCTTCCTTCTGGGGTAACTCTTCTTCTTGATCTTGAGTATGAGTCCTCTTCCTAGAGGATCTGAGATCATATCTTCTATTGAAATGTGCTTGCATGAAATCATCAAATTGTTTACAATAATGATCAAATTCTGCTTCTTCTGTGTCTCTGGTCTTTTCTTCTTCTTGCAATGAGCACTCAGCTCCATCATTCCCTTGCAAAGGGCATTCTTCTCCATCACTATTTGAAAAGGCAAGATTTGGATCCTCTAGTCCATAGGCAGTGTCTTCAGTAGAATCATCTACTGGACCTTCCAGATACAATGGGTGTGGTACTTGATCCTGTTGCTCCTTTGCTTCCCTTGGCAAAATTTGCAAGGGTGGTTTCCTATACTGAGGATTGTAACCTCTGTTTGGAGCATTCTGGAAATTCCTGGAGGCTGAATTCTTGGCCCCCAATTCGAGCTTACCCAGCTTATTAGTAAGGTTGCTAATATTTTTGTTAATTTCTTCGATTATGCTAGTACTGGAGTCTCTTTCTTGACTAGAAGTAGACACCTCCTCTTTGCCCCTTCTTCTAGTATCATGTTCAGATTTTCCCTTTGATTTACCAGTGGAGGCAAAATTTGCCTCAATTTCTAGAGCATCTGTCTGAGCATCATCTAGAGTAGCAATCTTTCTTTCTCTGAGAGAGAAACCAAATTCTGAGTCAAAGGCTGCTATGAAAACAACTTTAGCAGCAGTCTGATGAGGTTTCATATCAACAGGAAGGCTTAGATACAACTTATTAAATCTCTTGATAAATTCTGACACCCCTTCATTATGTCTTTTCTTGAGTTTATTAAACTCAGTAAGACATTGTCCATGATATTTCTTCTCCCTCCATTTTCTGAGAAAAGTATCCTCCATATTATCCCAAGTGATAATAGAACGACCTTCCAAAGTCTTAAACCATTTTCGAGCTTCACCATCAAGAGATTGCACAAACATTCTTAGGACCACATCCAAATGTTCAACATTAAAGTTCTCTTCAAAAGAGAAAAAAGTCTCAAGATGTTTTTGAGCATCAATCTCATTTTCCCCATTGAATCTGGGAAAAATCTTCAGATAATCTTGGGGCATATCATTCAACACTTGAGGTAATGCCAGGGGAGCATATTTATTCAACAAGAAGGCTAGAACATTGGCCATTGGAGGAGGTGGGGGTAGTGCAACAGTCTGATGTGTAAATGGAGGAAGAGGAGGAGGTGGAAGTGGAGTATGGATAACAATAGGGATATACTCGACTGCAGCTTGAGGTGTTGAGGGGAACAATGGTCTGTTAACAGCAGATACTTCGGTGACTTCTTTTACCTCTTCAACCTCAGGAGTAGGATGAAAATTATCTTTAAATTGGACACCTCCTCAGGGCGGACTATCTGAATAATAATAATCAGTATCTCCCACAGTGGATTCGGGATCTGGTACTTGAGCTTCTTGAGAAGAAGAGGACGGAAAGTCTTCAATAGACAATTCAGGGATTTCATAGCGGACTGATTTTCTTTCCTTCCAATTTCTTCTATGTATGATCTTATCAGGGTCAAACACTGAAGGTGTCTTTGGCTGAGACGTATCTGACCTCAGGCATGGCTTACGAGGAGCCAGGACGACAAATAGATTTATCAAATAGACAAATGTGGAGTCGCCAAGGTGAGGGATATACAACTCTCAACTCTCCATGCTCACTTACTTGAAGAGTGAATAGGTTTTGTCGAGGCCCATGGATTAAAATTTCTCAACTTTGTCCCCGGCAACGGCACCAAAAAGATGTTGTCACTCCTAGAGACAGCGTAGAGTTGTGATAGACCAGTGCCTAGGACATCTTAGCATAGCAAGGAGCGTATAATATAATGTATGAAGTTTTCAACTTCAGCTCACATGCTATCTCCTGTAAACAGGGAAATAAACTAGAATGGGACCAAGACCCTCAGAAACTGACACAGAGAAAGGGATACTGTAGAGGCAAAGTGCATAAATCTAATATGAAAGCAACAGACAATTCAGAGACAGTTTACTGCAAAGTGGGCCAATTCAAGTAATATGTCACAGATATCAATTATCAGAAGGTGTATGTAATGAAAGAAATGTTGAGAAGATATTAGTCAACATTGAGCTGATATCCAGATACACAATACCACCATGCATGGGCTTACCAATCTAAGAATCCATACATGATAATAGCGTTTTAAAAACACCCTCCCAAAGCAACTAATATAGCAGAAATACGGTCTAGATGAGTAATGGAACAGAATATCATGCATGAGCCATATTTAAAGCACTTGAATAATTCGAGCATGGGTATCAACTAGGATAAATCCATACCAAAAATCAGTGAGCCACTCGCATTCCAAAACATGATACAGGAGAGATGGAGGAAATGAAATGATCTATTTTAATAACACATAAGAGAAAGTTACAGACTATGAAATACCAAAGACCAGAATCCTCTTTGACGGATGGAACTCCTCCTCACTGAGACCCTATGGGCTCTGAGCCTTCATACAAAAGTTTTACAAAATGTATACAAAAAGCCTTTCACTGCATAATTTTCTGATAAAATATGGAACCTCCAATAATCTGTTCTTCGGGGGTTTTATAGAGAAAGAGAAAACTTAATAAATGAAGTAGGTGATAAACATTTAATTGTATCATAAAAACAAAATGGAGGAGATGTGCACGCCCATACTGCTTGATGACTTTGTGGTGTTGTACGTTCTCAGTAGCCCGCTTTCTGAAATAAATGAACTGGGTGAAAGCCTCTTCAGGAACACGGTATAGAGATAGGACCATATGATCATTCTGTCCTTTCCTGAAAGAAAATCCTGCTGAAATGAAACCTGGAGGGGATTATTTCCTGTGCGTGGTACCCTCTATCTTCTAGCCTTGAATTAAGGCCTGAAACCTTCAATGTTGATCGTCGAATTCCTCTGATTTCCCACTGATACTCTCTGCCGCAACATTAATATCTTCGATTGCAAAATCTATGCTTTGAACGGTTCTGGAGGGTTTGATAGATTTTACCCTTGCTTCTTTAATGAAAGTCGTGTTGTAATTGCTTCCTAAGCTCTTCTCTATAAATTTTGTCTCTGAAAAATGGTCCTCTGATTCGTTCTCGACTTTTGTGATGGAGTTTGTGAGTAATGGAAATTTTCTGTCGCTGTAACCCTGCAAAATCCGCAAACTCGTTAAAGAAAACCATGCACGGGAATGTGAACACAGTGGGGATAATGGTGAGACAGTGCGGCATGGTGGACAGGTTGAGAAATTCAGGGCGATGATAGGAAATGCAGCATGACGGTGGGAGGTGGAAATGGAAAAGGTTGGCAAAGCGTAGCAGATGAACAATTTTGAATTTGACCTTTAGAATGGGATATAAGGAAGGTGGAAGAGAATGCGTCGAATGGCACGTGGAATGGTGACATGGAGGAGGACTGGGTCAATGGCATGGCGTGGGGTTAATGACGGCCCTCCGATCTTGGCGGAGATTGACAATGGAGGACGCGTAGAAGGGCGACGGATAGTGGGCCAGGGGTCGAATATGCTCTGATTAAATGTCGTGTAGCTCCGAAGAGCGACAACCGTTGGATGAAGACCCCCAGATCGGACGGTTGTCATGAATATTGCGCTGCGACTTTGACCAAACGATAATGTGTGATGGAAATCGGTTTTGGGGTTGTACGCGGAGACACGCGGCAAGCGATGTATGGAATCGCTCTGATTTGAGGAATACCGCCCGCCGCTTGAAAGGTGGTGGGATGTAAACCACTGGTTTTTTGCATAGAGAGCGGGTGCGGGGAACACCGGGACAGATAGGCTGCGGGCCGTAGGATGCCGAGAAATCAACGGTTGAAAACACTCCCGATGACCAATTCAGATAAGCGCTTTTTTGGACCAGCGCCTGGCCTCAGAGCTGGGTCATGTGGGAGGAACAGGACGCAAGGGCTTGGCCGAAGGGGCTAGGCCTGTTAGATTTTTTAATATGCAATCTGTGACCTTTATAATGTAATTTGGGGGCGGGAAGAGGCAATGATAGGCATACAAATGATTTTTCAAGGCAAAAAGAGGGGGATCAGTAGGAGACTGGCATGATCAACATGTTGAAAAAGGAAAACACTGTCAAATGGAGTGAGGATGCTTTCAAGTCATTTAATCTGGTAAATTTTGCTCTGTCCAATGCCCCAATCTTGATTAGTCCTGATTACACTCGAGATTTCATTATATCTTCATTTGCATCGGAGCATACCATGGTTGTGGTATTGATGCAAAAGAGAGATCAGATTGAACAACCCATTGCATTTTTCAGTAGGAATATTCGAGATGCTGCCTTGCAGTATAATATCATTGAGAAACAAGCTTTGGCTCTTATAAAAGCATTGAATGATTTTAGAGTATACATTCTGCATTCACACACCATAGCATATGTTCCTAATGTAGCAGTAATCGATGTGTTGATGCAAACTGATCCGGAGGGAAGAAGAGGTAAGTGGATAGCAGCAATGTTGTAATATGATTTGGAGATTAAACCCACAAAGTTAGTCAAAGGACAGGGTTTAGCAAAAATAATGGCACAATAAAACCTACGCGCTATAGACATAAACCTCATATCAGCAATGTCAAAGGATGAGGATGATGCTTCGCTTGTTCCGGTTTTAGAAATATTTCTACAATCACCATGGTATTCAGACATAGTTTATGTTCTTTAGCATCTTTTGCCACCTCCAAGGATGTATAGAAGCAATGGTAGATCACTAAAAGTCAAGTCTGCTAAATTATGTATTTTAAACAGTGCTCTTTATTGGAAAGATCCAGGAGGTGTTCTACTTTATTGTTTGGTTGAAGATGAGGCTCAGCAGGTGATGGATGACTTTCACAAAGGTGATTGTGGTGGTCATTTGTTTTGGAAAACAACAGATAACAAAGTGTTGAGAGCAGGATATTATTGGCCCACTTTATTTTCAGATTTGTATAAAACAGTGATGAGCTGCCATGAGTGTCAAGTTTTCCAAGGAAAAAGGAAAATGCTTCCTCTTCCTTTGAAACCAGTTCAAGTAAATGCTCCTTTTCAGCAGTGGGGACTTGATTTCATAGGGAAATCCATCCCGCATCATCAGCACAACATCGATGGATCTTGACAGGTACCGATTACTTCACCAAATGGATTGAGGCCATTCCAGCAAGGCAGGCCATAGATACGGTAATCATTCAATTTTTAGAATCAAATATCTTGTCTCGTTTTGGTTGCCATCACAAAATCATAATAGATAATGCAGCAACATTTAGATCCAAGAAGATGGTGGAATTCTGAGATAAATACAATATTTTGTTGGGACATTAGACAACATACTATCCACAAGGCAATGGTCTAGCAGAATCATCAAATAAATCTCTGATAAACATAATCAAGAAAATGTTGGAGACAAATAAGAGGAATTGGCATCGAAAGCTCATCAACGCGTTATGGGGAGATAGAGTCGGCTGCAAGAAATCCATAGGTATGTCACCATTTGAATTAGTTTATGGCATTGATACTGTGTTTCCTACATCGCTTACAGTTCCGGTCATGATAATATTGCAAGAGGCTGGCAGTGAAGAGGACGATAATCAACGAGGGATCAATCAAATGATCCACCTTCAGCAAACAAGGGAGGAAGTCTCTCAAACACTATTCAGTTGGAGGAAAAGATCAAGAAAATCTATGACCGTAAAACCAAAGCAGAAAAATTTCAGTTGGGAGATGTGGTGTTGAGATGGGATGCACGAAATGAGGATAAGGGGAAGCATGGTAAGTTTGATAACCTATGGAAAGGAATGTACAAGATTTCAGTGTACAGGGGACAAAATGATTTCTTGCTCACAGAGATGGACGGCCAAGATTGCCTTGGAGGGAGAGTAAATGGTAGGATTTTGAAGCATTACCACTTTTGAGATAATGGATCCAAAATTATGTCACAGTCATTGTATATACCATGCCATTGCTGGTCAGATTTCAAGTACACAGTCATTGAAGTTTGGGGCTCGAGGTGAAGGCTATAAAACTTGAATGATATGTGTAAGGTTTGCTAGTATTCATTTAGTTTTCAGTCATAGTTTGAGTCAGAGTCAGTCTGCATTGTGTCAGTTTTCAGTATTTTGACCATATTTTCCCAATGGATAAGGTTACTTGGTCTACGGTGTTCTTGGCACCTCCAAGGAGCTACCATCCCCATTGGAGCCAGTGTTAGTGTAAGTTTTGTCATACTTCCATTAGTGATAAAATTTACTCTTTTGCATTTGCATAGTAGGAGTCCCATACCATAAATTTTCATCATTCCATTAGGTCATGGATTCATTAATGGTAGTGGTCTCTCATCAGTTTTCCCTCACGTGAAAACTTGTTGATTCTCCTCTCTATGGTCTTCAGTCATGATTCACTTTCACTTCGCAATTCAGGTTATTAGGTCATAGGGTTGGTATCATTAGGTTTTAGGGTCTCGTCATGGTCAAATTAATGAACCAATTGTCAATGAATGTGAGCAAGGTCATGAGGAGGTCCAATAAACTCAAAGGCACAACATCTGGAAAAGTTAAAGAGTTGTTCTATTAAGCTTGAATGTAATTTTCACCTCAAAACATGTTTTGAGGTGAAAAACATGGTACTTTGCTTTTATTATCATTTCTTATGTAATTTTATGTCTTCATATATAATAAGTTGAGCTTCAGAAGCTGCTATCTTTACAAATCCACCACCCTTCTTTTCAGATTTTTTCTTCACTGGATTTTCACTATAGATCATGTTCTAAGTATGTTCATCAAAAGGAGCCCAGAAAGAGCTTTCTAACGATATATCATGCTCCCTAAATTGACTTCTGGATCGGAAGATATGCCTAAGTGAATGAAAGCCCCCAAAAGCCTAAACTTACCCTTCTTTCCCATTTGGTCCTTTAAACTTATAATTTCTACCTTTTCATATGAGTTTTAAATTTTTCTTCGCAAAGATCCCTTTGTATTTTCATTGCTGACTCCTACAAACCTCCGATGCGATTGACCCTGACATCTCCGATCTGATCACATCACATCACATAAGTCCATGGCCGATTGACCCTTCCCCGATTAAAAAATCTCCGATGCGATTGAGTCACCTCCGATCCGATCGCACCATCGCATCGCAATTGCTCGATCGCATTGCAACTTCGCAGCAATCCCGCAACTCACGACCCCACTCTTCCCTTTTCCGCCAATGTGATGGATCACATATCACAATTGGCATTTCCCACAACGCTTTTCTCCTGCTCCACTCCTCTGCTAATTCACGATTGGGATTCCCCTCGGTCCCACCAAAGCCCTTCCGCCCTTTCCAAACAAAAGGGGGTTATCCCTTTGTAAAATGCCATAATTCAATTTAAAAAGATTTCTTAAGTCTCCCATCGCATCGGCCCGTTGAAAATTTTCGTGTCATAGTCCCTCCCCCTCTGTCTTGCCAATGCGATTGATTCTTCCCCAATACCTCTGATCGGACCATCGCATCGCAAATCATTCCATCGCATCACAGGTTTTCATCCCGCCGCGCTCCCTTTTGCCGATGCGATTAATCGCATATCGCCCATCGCAATCGGCATTTCCCACAATGTTTAACTCCAAACCCGCTCCTCTTCTGATTTGCGATTACGGTCCTCCCTGGGTCCCACCTAAAAGCCTTCCACCCTTTTCAAAAGAAAATGGGTCTTTCTCTGTGTTATAGTGCTGTTTTCATTTCATTTCGTTTTACAAAGGTTTTCCCTCCATCGCTCCATCGCAATCGCATATCGCGTTTCCTCCGCTATGTGATACACCCCCCCTTCCGATTGCGATTTGCGATTGTGATTTGGGTCCACCATCCTTTCCTTTCACTCTTTTTCAATACAAAAGGGGCTTTCTTCATTAAAGCAACAAATTCGATTTTCAGTGGTTTCAAAGGCATTTTTTCAGCAAAGGGTTTTTCTTCAAAAAAGTAAAGGCCGAGAGCTAAATACAAACACAGAATCATTTTGTCCTCTTCAGCAGAGATTAAAAAGGGATATGTTCCACAGAGTTCTTCCTTTCATTCGTGGGTGTAACAACAAATCCTCCAGATGGTCAAAACGTTTTATTGCTCCTTCTTTTCAGGGGTATATTGTTGGTTTATTTTCTATGTTCCGATTTCAGTTTCTGGGCAGGTGAAAAGGCTCCTCCTTCTGTGGATCTGCGCCCCTTGAAACCAATCTATTTAATGTAATTTCTAAGTCATTTGTAAAGGGAGGGGGGGGGGGGGGGGGGGAAGGTGGAATAAGTTGGAATCATTAAGGACGCTCTACGCTCCATTTGTAACAGTTTGGCAGGGAATTAATAAAGAAATGCAGCACTGATTTATGGGATCCCTGTGGTATGGATTTTAGCACTATTCTTTCCTTTGTGATCATATGTTAATTGTTATGTTTGCCATTCATTCATTCATATTTCTGTTTGGATGTTTTTCAAGATAGATAGGTAGAATCCATTGTACAATGCTCTGCCTTGGGAAAATCATTCAATACGTTATGTTTTCTGTTGTTTGAAGAGGATCCATCTCCTATGCCCCTTTCAACTTCTCACCAGTCTTAAACATTCCATCATTATTAGAAACAAAATTGTTAAAATCCATGCCTACCTTGCCCCATATAATATCCTGTATCTTTGATTTAATTCCCAGATTCAAACTGCCCAACCCCATCTGATTCCATTCAACCCTGAAATTTATAAAAACATTTACGAGCTACTATACCTAGCCTAAAATCAATTTGCAGTTATATTTCATTGAATATTTTCGTAGAGAGAGCCCTCTCTTGACCTTGTAGGGCTAGCTACAAGGCTGAGCGTGGTTTGAAGTTACCCTGATTTGCCTTATTTCAGCCTGAGGTTCAAATTAGGAGATAAAAACAATCAAAAGAGGTAAAATGGGAATGGTTTCATTTTTACACAAGCTTGAAATCAGGAAACTCTGCTTGAAGTTGGTTTCATTTTTACACAGGCTTGAAACAAATATAAACTATGCTTGAAACCGGTTTCATTTTTACACAAGCTTGAAACGGAAACAAACTATGCTTGAAAAAGTAAGCATGCCCCCAGCATGGTGACTCAATTTGAGGTACGTGCCCCCCAAGCTTCAATCCATATGAAAGGTAGATGGAGTGAAGGTTCAAATTACGATATCAATATAAAGACTCGACTGGGATTTTACAAGATCTAATTAAAGACTCGAATTGAACAGGAACGTGTTTCATTGTTTTAACGAGGTTGACACATTAAAATAACTATCCTCATGACCTCTTGTTTAATTTTTTAGGGAACTTGACACAAGGAAATGAACTGTGCTCCAACGACCCTGTTTCATTTTTTAAGGATCTTGACACAAGAAAACGAATTGTGCTCTGATGAGCTATTTCATTTTTTAAGGAGCTTGACACAAGAAAAAGAACTCTGCTCTGACGACCTTGTTTCATTTTTTAAGGAGCTTGACACAAGAAAAATGAACCATGCTCCGAAGAGCTTGTTTCATTTTTTAAGGAGCTTGACACAAGAAAACGAACTTTTCTCCGACGAGCTTGTTTCATTTTTTAAGGAGCTTGACACCAGCAGATGAACCATGCTCCGACAGACCTTGTTTCATGGTGTAAGGAGCTTGACACAAGCAAATGAACCATGCTCTGACAGACCTCATCATAATGAATAAGAAGTCAAAGCTTCCAATAGATCTGCACTGGATGGAAGGAAAACATCTTGGAAGTATGGACCCAATGCCCCCAGCACACGATGTACAATGACACTATCACTGAATATGGGCATATGATAGGTAGCCACATAATTGACATGCGGCGGGGATGACACATCAAACAGATAAAAACCCAGAAGGGATGATGGTGGGCCAGATGTCATGCCAGGACCAAACAATGAAATCTGATCAATGGTCATGATCCGACCTTGGTGCGGAAAACACATCACACGAAAGAAGGAGGAGACAAGCACTCCCATGGCATAAGTATAATCACGGCCCAGGAGTAAATTAAAGTCCAAGGGGCCAGGAACAACCATCATGTTCATATGGATAGTTTTCCCTCCCAAAGTAACAGGAAAATTCAGAAGGATCCCTAACGGTTGACTAGTTCCTCTGTTAAACGCCAACAAATTCTGCATAATAGGCATAAGCGGCGGTGAACCGAAAGATTGCCAAGTAGTCGAGGATAAAATAATAACAGACGCGCCTTCATCTATAATGGTGCTGCGTACGACCAGATGGAAGGCCTGTACCGTGATCTCAAAGGGCACATAAGAAGGAAGGCGATAACTTGTGAATCGACTCCAATCAAAGGAAGCGATCAAAATACTTGGAGGGGCTACCATCGAACCAAGAAGGTCTTCCCCTGGTGTTATGGGAGAAGAAGGAACATCCTCTGCCACCTCCATCATGGAGGCAGAAGGAGTATCCTCCGGGACCTCCATCATGGGAGGCGAAGGAGTAGCTTCCTGAGATACAGGGATAAGAGAATCTTTCTCCAAGTTCGAGGAATCTGAAGAAAAAATAAGAACCTGAGGGATATGAGAACCAATCTCAACGGAAAAGACTTGGTGCACCGGAGATGGGGCCATCTCAACAGATCCCATGACCAATGGTTAGTCAGGGATGGATTCATGATGGTGAATTTCTAGGGGAGTGGGACCAACCAAGGATAACTCTTGACCGACCGTTGAATCAACTGGTGAAGGACTCAAAGAAAGATATTTGTAACCAGCTGGAAGGCACGGTGTAGAAACAGTCGAGTTGTCCAAAACTCTTTTGGCTTCATCTATATATGGACAAAGGTGAATGGCATGGTGCTCTTCACACAACTTACAGGGATTGGAAAGCTTACCCTGCCTCTTAGAAGCTTTACCAGCACTAGCTGAAGATGTGCCCCCAACCTAACTCCCGGAAGCCAAAGGCAGCAACGGACGATCGTTGGACCATACTTCGAGCACCTTGGGAATGCCAGGGAAATCTCGAAGAAGATGGTTTCCCTGGCACAACATGCAAGATAACTTAACTTTCTGCGGAGGGTTGGAAGGTTCATCGAGAGCAGGTGTTTTAGAAGCAACAGCTGCAGAATTAGCCTCTCGATTATCTGACTTCTTCTTCTTAGTCTTCTTCTTCTTCTTCTTAGCCACCTGGGTACTAGAATCCAAACTTTCACTAGGCGAAGTAGAAGATGAGGACGAAGAAACAGGCGAAGAAGGGGAGAGGTCCACCTTCGAATCAACATGGCGTTGCTCAGGTGGAGGAGTGGATGGTACAGTAGCCGGAACACTTGAGACTACAGAGGTTGAAAACAACCAAACAGGCAACCCAACAGCTAACCCTGGGAGGGATAACGTGGCCATATAAGGAGCACCAATATTTCCTAAAGCAGGAAAAGGACTAGGACTCCCTTCAGAGGGGACTCCTTGATTGGAAAACTCCGGAAAATTTTCCATTGGAAACGACCTTGAAATAAAACACTAAGGAAAAAAATTCTAACTAGGAATATTTTGTGGGCAATTAATTTTTAGGACACTGAAACCAGACTCTATTGTTTCATATTTTAAGAGTCGAGAAACAAGAAAAAGGTGACTCTATTGCTTTCAGGTTGGACACGAGCTTGAAAGGAGAAGAGCTCGATGATCTTTTCAGTTAAAAGAGTCATTAAAGATCAAAGTGACTGCTCTAGTAATCTAGGTAAATGGGTGTACCAGATATCTATGAACTGCCATATACACCTTGGTAAAAATGAAAGAGAAATCAACCAAGGACTTAACGTACGTGCAGGTAATCTCTCTGAATGTTGTGTCCAGTGTATCACGGGTAAAATGCAGCAGACTCAGCTTCCTATGGATAAAGGATTTGCAACCTAATGGGGTCTCCCTTTATATACGCGACGGTACGGGGAGCACAAGTCCGTACTAGTGCTATCTAAAGCCAGATGGTGAATGAAAACTACTAGGCTTAAAGACGCTGGAACACGTCTCTACCTTAGACTTCTAGATGTTCCGTTAATGTTTCAATGTTGCCTTAGGTTAATTCAGTAAATTTTAAAGTTGATCTTCAATTTACGTTTCAATTTCAAGGCCCTATCAAATGTTGGATCTCATAAAACCTCTAAATGCAAATTATATGCCACAAAATGTCATTTTGTTCAATGAAGAGCTATCTACGGGAGATTTGAGAGCATTCAAATGACAACAAAACGAACACACAAAAACATCCACTACTGTTTCCAATGCAAGCTAATGAAACTAGAAAACTTCTCTCTAGAGTTATATAACACTAGTAATGCGAAAGAGCTTTCAATTTTCACTATGCCAATCAAAATGCAAAAGATTTTGTTTTTGTATTTTTCAATATATTAGAGCAAATGCACTAAATGAATGAAAAACTAATGAAAACACCAATTCAAGAAATGACAAAGAGAGAGTTGAAACAAACAAGTTCACTCAATTCAAACGCACACAATCAAGACTCAAACTGATGACGAAATCCCTCCAAGCGAAGAAGAATCTCGAAAGAGACTCAAAAAAACTGGGTAATCTAGGCTCGGAGTAACATAAAGCGAAATTGAATGAAAGAGAAGGAAATCACTCAATAAACACAATGATTCAATGGGACTGAACAAGGCGAATGTAGAGAAGCAAAAACAAAATTGACTGGGCAAGCAAGGAGCCAAAGCTCCCATGGGAAGGTCAGCACACTAAAGCACCTAGAAGCCCTAGGGCTATAATGAAAAAATAATAGTAAAGGGAAAACAGTCGGAGGACAAGGGCCAAACACAGTCAACAATGACTTCAGGGCACTCAATCAATCTGAAAAATGACACCAGCACCAAAACTCAATCTCAAGGATACCAAAAGCAAGCACACCCTAACACCAAGAAGAGTTGGCGTGCCTGTTTGGATGTAATCTGCGCCTAAAAGGCACTGGCGCGGGGGCCTAACTAGAAACTAGCACCAGTTGGCGCGAATGTCAAGGGAAAAACCATGCTAATCGAGTTTACCCTAGAAAAGTGATGAAAATGGACAAACAGAGACTGGATCTGGTCTTCTGGGGGCTGAACAAGGTTTTCACACCAAGGAAGATGAACCAGAAAAGTAAATAAATCAATCAAAAAGTAGAAAATGACCCAAAAGGAGGAAGGACTAACTCGCACTGATCCCTAGCGGAGTCGCCAAATTATTGAGGAGGTAAATCCCCTCTGCAGACAGAGGCGATCCCACTAGCCCTAGATTGGGTCTAGAAACAATTGAATCACGCAATGACATTGGCTCCTAGTTATAAGAAAGACAAAGATCGCGATAAATAGCCTACCTTAATCCCATGATGTTGTTGTCGAGGACGAAGCGGCACTCCTCGTCCTTAGCTTGACAGATCACAATCTTTTTGTTTGACACGTCCAGATACCTGTACACATGTGAAGAAACGACGACATACAACGTAATATTCAAAGCATATAACTATATATCAGTCAGAGAATATATAATTCGTTGCATTACATAAAAGAGTAAACACATGAATGGAACCAAAATCAGAGTCACTTATATTATATATGACAAAAAGGGAGATTACAACCAAGTGCTCTAATGCTATGATCTTCCTTCGGTGGGGCTTGCAGTGGAGCGCGTCTCAACAAAGGCTGTCGGGGATTTGGACAAAGCTCTCTCCCTTACGAGGTTCTCCTTGGCTATAGTTTCCTTCTCAATGTTCAGCTTCCAAGCATTCAACTAGCTTGTTAATGGAGAGGGAAGGTTTTTATAGATGGAGGAAGGGAAGTTGGGATCCCTATAATCATGGGATAGGTCCTATCTCTTAGGAAGCTTCCATGAGAGGTGGAAAACCACTTCCTATACATGGAGATCCGGAGCCAAACCACTCAACTTCTTTTGATGATTCATTCTAGAGTTTGTTAGAATCAAACTTTTGCCATTTATTTTTAAAAAACATTCATTAAAAATCTTGGCGCGAGTGAAACACTGGGACAGAGCGCCAGTTGGCGCGCCCTCTAGTTTGGATTTCCCCCATGGGCACGAGGGATGAACTGGCTAGTTGTGCCAAGGCTAAAACATCTGTTTTTAGGGTTTTTCAGAGGAAATGTTCTTTAGGAGAATGTTTGTCCTTATGCAGGAGGAAGCCATGAAGGTGTTTTCAGGACATTTTACTGTTCACAGGCCACAGGAATACTCCTCCAATGTACGGGATGAGGGACTGCAGGGATAGTGACAAAATGCTGTGTAACACAGAAAATAGACTAAGTATCAATAACTAAGGATTTTGGAAGGAAATATCTCATTATTTATTAGTTTAGAGTATTCAAATGGTTGGAATCCTTTGGCAGATGATGGAACAGGTTGTGAACGCTTCCAGAGCTTTAGATTTAAGCTTAAGGAGATTGAATCTGCAACACAATATTACTTTGAAAATATTTTGTTGAGGAAAAACAAATACTGTGTTGCTTACAAGGGGGTTATTGAGAGACGTGTCTTTTTTGGTCGTCAAAAGCATCAATAAGATGAGTTGCACGACAGAGGAATTAGAATTCCAAGAGGGTCTCAAGACTCTTTCACGTGGTGAGGTTTATAGGTTTTTGCTGTTCCATAGGCGGAGGCGATTGATTTCTTGTGTATGATTTTTCACCCAACGACAATCTATTGCAATTTTTGGATGCAAAAGATGGGAGGGTACTCGACTGGCCTAGCAGAGTAAGGATTGCACAGTGCTGCGAAAGGTAAGTCTCATTTCCTTGTTTTTTTGCTTTTGGTTTGTTTTCAGATGTTAGTATGCTAATGAATCATACATATTTTTCCTTAAATAACACATTCACATAGCATAAATGGTGTTACAACAAGCACAGTTTCATTAGATAAAGCATGTGGCTGGGAGACCATTATAAATGCAAATAATGTTAAATGTGGGTGAAAATTCTTTTGCTACGAGACCAAATTATTCTTCTATTATTTTCAAAGTTGAGGCTCAAGTTATTCACTTTTAGCTTAGAAATTGTGTAACAAAGCCAACCTCAATAGAGGAAAAGTTCAAGAAATTCCTCGCCTTCACAAAAAAGAATCAATGTTGAAGATCTTTCCCATCTACTTCTTTTCTCAGACACCAAATTTACATAGCAAAAATACTTTGCCATAATCTAGAAGTAATCTATCGATGTTAAGCGCATGAACCAGAGAGAAAATTTCATGCACCAGAAAGAGCTTTCAGGTCATGAATGGATTCATAGCCATTTGAGTTGTGTCAAGAGGTGAACCATAAATAATGTTGCTACCCTTCCAATTAGCCATGAAAAAGAAGCAATGGAGTCTACACCGGATGAGGATGGGGTACTGGTTGGATTCATTGTGCCATTTCTGCACAATCAAATTCAAACAAGTCAGTGACGTTATCATTTACTCATAAATTACAAGAAACTCTTGGTCTACAGACAAAAAAATCACTACTCTAAAAACATTCAAGGGTGATTGGTGTCTTTGTCTGGACAGTCAGAAGGGGGTAAATGGATGTAGGACAATGATTGTCGTGATCTTTACCTAAATGGGCATGAAATCGACCCACATGTAGTTAGCACGCAACACACAGTGGTGTTTGTCAACTGATGATCACAAGTTCATGTCTCATATGACCTCCCTATAGACAAGCACAATGCCAGATTATAAGCTAGCCTTGGAAAATGGGTATACAATCCTTACCGCCTGTTAGGGTTCTTCAAATTCAATAACAGGAGGTAAATCAGTCCTAAAGTTTCAGAAAATCAGATATAAAGGAAATTGGCTTCTGATTGCGGTTTTTAAGTAGGCGTAGATCCTAAACCCAACCTCCAATGTAATGAGACTCTAGTCATTTATAGTCCCTAGGATTAGGCAATGAGAACTACAAGAATCACAAACATGCTAATATTCAATTTTCAAATTAGAAACATTTAATGTGCACAATTTTTGAGATTTTGACATCTTACGTAAATGGCTAACAGCCCATAGACCTCCATGAATCATTCCCTAAATTGTATCTATGAAGAAGAATATAAGAGAAAAATGCAGGATCATGATCTGGCCTTGTAGGGTGGCTAGGCAAGCTAATGTTACTACACAGAAACCACAGTGATACTAAACATTACTCCAGAAGAAGCCCACATCAATATAATTATGTTTATAGATTGTTTTAGTCAGGATATGCCCAAACTAACATTTTAAACCCATAATCAAACAAAAAAATAAAATAAAAAAGAAGAAGGAACAAAATCTAGACACCACAACGATACTACACAATATTCTAGAAGAAGCCCACATTAATCTAATTATTTTTATAGATTGTTTAGTCATGAGATGTCCAAACTAAAATTTTAAATTGATACTCAAACAGAAATAAATAAATAAATATAAGAGTAGAAGGAACAACAACTAGAACTTAAAATATGGGTAAGTAACAGGAAACAATAGATCTAGGAATTTACCTAGATGTTGTATACACACAAGATTCATAGCCTGCAAGCAATTAAAGTTTAAACATATTGGAGCCTTTTAGGTCTATGTTGAAAGCCTTATTTTGTGACTGTTCATTGGCATTTAGAAGGCTAAATCTGATTTGTTCCGAGGCAGAATTTTCGTTTTTTCTAAGGCTATGTCTGACTTTTCTGAGGCACTTTTTGTTGGTATTTTCTGAGGCTCGGATCTGGCTTCCTGATGCCCATTTCGGCCTGCCTAAGGGCAACATTTAAGGCACATTTATATGGTTATTTTCAGCCTCCCTTGACAAGGATCTCTGCGGCTACCTGTAGCATCTATTAGGCCTGCTCAACAGATTTTTATCTGAGGCTATTTTTCTCTGTTATGGAGGTAAGTTTGGCCCTCTTCCTGAGGTAGCTCTAAGATCAAATTTTGACCACTGAAGAAAAAATATATCCACGCAGACAAGGTAACTCTTCTGTGAACTTGAAGTTAATTTTCACATTGTCTTGGGGAGGGTTCTTCATAGGTTTGTCAGAAGTTTTCAAGCAATTTTTCTGAGGAAATTTTTACTATAATTTTGATCTAAGGTCTTTTGAGTCAGTTTTCAAAAGAGTTTTTCTGAACCACTTCAGTCATTGAATAACAATGTGTTAACTTAAGAATCTTGTTTGAATCATCTTAAGAAGAGTACAATCTGAGCCTTGTGATATACAAAAAATGTCAAACACTGAAGACATCAGTGACATTATCAAAGATTTCAATCAAAGATGTATCAGTGAGAGAAGGAAAGGGCAGAAAAGAGACATCTCCAAATCGGTGACAAAAAGATCCATGAAGAAGGGAATATGAAGTATATCTAAACCTTTCTGAGGTCTAATCAAGGGTCTACTCAAAGGGCTGACAGAAGTATATAAAGAGGTAGACTTGAGTGGACTAAATATCTAAGCAATTAATTGAAAGAGAATTGACTGTGAGTCAAGGTTTCTTCATTTCTTGTGGTATGATCTTTTCAGACAAAGGAAAGGGAAGACTTGAGATATCAAAGGCATCTTCAAGCAAAACACTTGGCAGTAAGTGTCACTCTTTATATCAAGAATCTTGAGGTATAAGACTTGTTTTGTTCAAATTGTCGAGGCAAGAATTTGTTAGGAGAAGTATACAAGGAACAATATGTATATATAAGCAGGGATAGAACCAAAGTGTTTTTGACCATTCTATAGCAGAGATAATGACCACTTGTTGCTAAAGCATTCTAGAGGGTTTACCTTATAAAAATGTCTTGGTAATTGTGTATACGGTCTAGCTAATTATTCAAGTTGGATACTATTATAATTTACTCATCTGCAATTAGTGAAATATGCTTTATCGTTTTGCTTCAACATTGAAGGCAGAAAACTTCCATAAATTCGAAATCTGGAAAATTTTGTAGAGAAATTGCAATTCTATTAATATTTTTTTCATTTCATCACCCCACACTATGTTTTGTTGTTTCTTTGGGCTTTTCCTAAATGTGTGTTTTAGTGTGGAAGTGCCACATTGTTTTCATACAAGAAGATTCTAAAGACCTAACCTTTTAGGACTTGTTGCTTTTTTTTGTCATTTTATCCATTTCAAGCCATTGATTTGGGTTTTTAATGAATACATATAAATTACCAAGGTACGATATTTAACAATGTTTGTAGAGCGTTGTGGATTGCTTGAAGGTTTGTTTTTTAAGGGTACACTCTTGTTCAGTCATGCATATCACTTTTCATAATCACGTGGGACTCTTATTCCATGTTCATGCCATTTGGGAGATAATTGATGTAGAGTGCAGCGAGGCTTGCCTAGAAATTGCATAGGAATCTAAGCACGTGCTTTAAAGATGTAAATTTCCTTTGTCATCCATATTACTTCAGGCCTATGCCTTTCACCAGATTATGTTTCTGCCCAATTTTATACATCAAAACTACCTGTTATGGTACATGGTTGTCATTTGTTGTCTTGTATATGTTCTCTCTAGTGACATTTTAATGGTATTGATTGATTTTGACTATTTCTCAATGTGTATCAAGTCCTAAGGAAGGAAATTCAGTGATTTTTGTAGAATGTTGTGTAACACCTTCCAAAGGTTTGATATTTTAGGGTTATGGCCTTTTTGTTTTAGTTATGCATATTACTTTTCATTTCTCTTGGACTCTTATTCAGTATGCTGGTTATCTAGTAGATATTTACTCTAGAAAGCAGCAACGCTTGCTTAGATGTTGTGAAGGACTCTTAGCATGTGCTTAAAATATATTAATTAATGCCTTATTTGTATGGTCCATGGATATCATTTTGTTGCTCTATATATGTGCTCTCCAATGACATTTCAGTGGTATTAATTGCAAGGCAATTACCTGGAACACTGTGTAACTTGTTTTGGTCAAAATTTCCTTCTCTCAGGCTGCCAATAACAACATTTGCATGTGAAAAGAGTTTAGTTGGGGGTGGAAAAGGAGATTTTTGAGCTGAAATGCCTCATTATAAACACCAATGCTGTAATCAAGGGTTGTATGCATCATTCTTGTGTATTTTTTCTACCATATTCTAGATAAGGTATGTTGTAGAATTTGGTGTAATAATATTGTGTGTTACTAGTAATGAATTGAAGGTTCAACTAGGATACAATTTCCCTTACACATAATAAGGCCATCAAGTATATTGAGATGATTAGATTTGATATAATTCATTTTTATATTAATTGTGAGAACTATTACATAAAACATGGAATTCTCCTGTCTTGAGGAGGACCGAGTTTCCTATATCCCAATGTCGATATTTGCAACACCATAGGGACATGCTATCTTCCCTCTTAGACTAATGAGAACCCCATTGACTCTTGCCAATTCAGGGTTTCGTTTCAAGGCACCATCAAAACAAAAGATGAAGGATTTTTGAGTCTGAATCCACTGATGAAATTCTTGTGGAGTTATATGAAGCTACCAACATGATTGTGGACATAATTACCTCAGTCCCTGGGTCGGGAAGAATAACAAGAATATTTAAAATTAAATTGATCTAGCAATTGAAGTTCTTACTTGTCTAGACCTTGATCTGGAATGAATTTAATCCCTTTTGAATTAAGATGTTTAGATAGCAGTGATTTAGCTTTAATTGCCACCATCTCGATTTCACTCATCATCAATTTGGAAGATGGCACAATTTTTTTCCATCCATATTTCCAACATACGAATTTAGACAATGAAAACTAGACCCTTTCAAAAGAGCCTTGCAATGAAAGGACCTTAGTTTCTTCAGTGAATTTGACTACTTGAACCGACTCTCAAGGCCATTTACCACCACTAACCAAGCCCCCGTAGTGAAATGGAAATCTAAAAACAGGCAATGAGAAGATTCCAAACTAAAGGCAAAGAGCACACTAGGAGGGACCCTGGATCCCTCTCCTTTTCATATTTTCTGAGGTCAATATGTTGTCATAAGATAGGGTCCAATAGAAAATATTAATCTTTGGCAAGGCATCTAAATTCCATATTTTTCTCCAGATTGAGGCTTTGTGGGGAAGTGAACAACGAGAAAGTTTTTGGGCATAGCTCTGCTTAACTGGATACTCAACTAAACCCCCACCCGCTACAGTCTGATTCCTCTAGGTTATTAAGGGCACATCCATGCAATTTTTGTTCCATTGAGGCCACCAAATGGAACAAGTGTGAAGGTGGACCCCAAAATCCAACCCTCTCAATAATCCTAAAGCTTTGTCCCATGAAGAAATGTCAAAGAGGGAATTTTCTCCTTGTTGTCCAATCATATCTTTAAAGGAGTGAGATCCTTGAGAGTCAAGAAGCTGGTGACCCATGATGTTATTCTTCCAAATATTAATATTTTACCATTTCCTAAAATCCAAGTAAACTGATCCATTATTATTGGAATGTCGAATTTCGTAAGTCAAACATTTCTTGATCATTCAATAAATTTAGCATATGCTAGGAAAGATGGAATTGCCTTGTATCGTTATAAGAAGAATTGGGTGATTACAAGAACCGAGTAATGGTGTGGTTGGTCTTCAAAAGTAAAAATAATTTTCTTTCAAGAGTCTGTTTGGGTCTTCAATTGACCAAGCAATACATGGCCTCCAAAGATCCACTCCTCCTCGATAATATAGTCCTAAAGTTCCATATGAGGAATATCCAAGGTCTGTTGAAACTTGAAGCAATGCCCTATGACCATTTATCTTTGTTGAAAATTTATCAAAGTATCCTTAATAAACATTTTTCAATTTTAGTTCCTTAATCTCTGTATGACAATTCCCTTGCCGAGTATTACAAAAGTGGCAACATTCTCTACAATTGTTATTTGTTGTTGGAATAATGAAGCAAAATGACTGAGATCCACATTCTCTTGTTCGCTTCTTTACATTTATTGATTCTAGAAAAGACTCTTAAGAGACAACTACCATTGTTGATTAAAGAGTCCAAAATAATAGAAATTTGTGTGACAGGATTTAGGGACTTGTTTAGAAGTGAATTAGCGTTAATATTGCAAATGGAAGACTTAAGATTTCTAGGTTCTGCCTATTCTTGAGCTGTAAGTTGATTTTCTTCCCGGGTCGCATTTACCATGTGCATTCCACCTTCTACATTCATGTGTTTTTGTTGAAGCACATCTTCTCTATCTAGATTGGTTAATGGGTTCAATTTATATGAATTGGGAAAAATTTGACTTGACTAAGTTATAATGGCATGGTTTGGGAAACTAATTGCATGAGTTGACCAAGGGTTGGGAATAGTGCTTGGCTCTATTGACTTGGAATGTTGGAACTACTGCCAAATATTATGTGAGTTTCCAACATTAAACTCGACTGACCCAGACTTAGTCAGGTCAACAATATGGTGTTTCTAGGGCAACTCATTGCTTTGGCCAGGGTCAATTTTTAAGGCTTGGTATGTCCTTCTACCTTGTCATTCATTTTTTTTAGGAAATTAATTAGATTTATCTTCATTTTTCTTGGAATTAATAATTATAACATCCTAAGGTATGAGGGGAGTCTTTGGGCTTATTTATCTGGAAATATCAATCAAAGGGGTTGAGTGACATACTAGTATGACAGGAAAACTCATTCAAATTGGGTGAATCTATTGCCTTATCCCCATTATAACTATAATACCCCTTCTGGAACGTGTAAGGTAACTTGAAACACGAATGGCTTCCTATTTGTGAAGGTTCTTCTTAATTGAGCTAATTTATAACCCTTTGGAGTTCCTACCATCTTCTTTTCCCAGAGATATTAATTTTTGGTAACCATTTTAGTCTGTGCACTCTATGTCTTGGAGCTAAAGGATATTACCTTGAAGTTTGAAACCTTGCAAGCAATAGTTTGATGGCTTCATTCGTTTGTCCCTGGAGTGCTGGAATTTGTGGTATGCTTAAGCTTTGAGATGTTCTTGTCTTCACTAAATTATCAACTTCATCACTTTAGTATGGATTTGGGTTTTTTTTTATGAATAATGACCTTCCATAGCTTAACCATGAGCATGTTGATAAATCATCCATAAATTTGTTGTAGGTCTTTCTCTTAGTAATTTTGCTGTGACCCCATATTCATGAATGAAACATTCAGATAAATTAGGCTTAGATCAGGGCATTTTGCTGGGATATTTTTAGCTAGCTTTAGGATCCCATATTCAAGATGGGAATACTCTTGGATAGGTAGGGTATTGATAAATATAACATCATGTTGTGGCAGAAATTATTTAAGAAAATCCGAGGGGAGCTAATACTTGACTTCTTCAAGCCAGAGATCCATCGTTATCGTCAAGTTCGTAAGTTCCAACATTTCTAGATCAAACATAGGAACAATTTTATGCTGGACATGAACATTAGTGTTGCAGACAGGGAGTTGTTTTATATGAGAAATTAAAGCTACCCGAGTATAATTTATAGTTAGGAGAAGAAACTCCTTTGAAGATCAATTATCACACCTATGAACAATAAGATACAAACCTGGAAATGATTTTCCTCACTGTGTAGTTAATCAATTATGGGTTTGCATAAGTCCTCTTGTTTTCCTAGATATTGGTTTGTTCTTTCAATATGACAAGACCATTCATCTTCAATAATGATTCCTTCAACAGATGGAATGGACCTTTCTGCCTTTATCTCATATGGTTCACAAAATAGCTTGATGATATGATCGACCTTCTTTTATTCCTCATCAGATTCCATGTCATAAGTAGGATGACTGTCAAAGGAAAAATTATTAGATATTGCATTGTTATGTTCAAATTTAATAGGCAATTTTGATTGGAGATGCACATAATTATGCGTGCCAAATTTTCTACCATATTCGAAATCATAGATAGGAGTGTTGGTATCTTGAACCTTAAGGGATCTTCATGATTTCCCTTCATTTATGAGTGTCTTATTACTCTCATTTTTGGGAAAACTAGAACTACAGTCTGGTCCATTATCTCCATTTTCGCTCAGGATTTTGTTATATGTTGGTTGGATTTCAATTTTCCAGTGTAGAAAAAAGGCATGGCATGATACACATGCCATCACATGCTAAGTATTCTAGGGTGATTGCAAGAGTGGTAGAAATTTGTTTCCTACCCTCCTGCTAATATTCCTGCTCTACATTTAGGACCTTTTCTCACACTATAAACCATCCAAATCATTCAATAAATTTAGCATATGCTAGGAAAGATGGAATTGCCTTGTATCTTTATAAGAAGAATTGGGTGATTACAAGAACCGAGTAATGGTGTGGTTGGTCTTAAAAAGTAAAAATTCATTTTCTTTAAAGAGTCTGTTAGGGTCTTCAATTGACCAAGCAAGACATGGCCTCCAAATATCCACTCCTCCTCGATAATATAGTCCTAAAGTTCCATGTGAGGAATATCCAAGGTCTGTTGAAACTTGAAGCAATGCACTTCTTTCATTGCTCTGTTTCTTACAATATTTTTGTGTAGATAGAATCTGAGTCACTTGGTTCATGTTTTTATTTTAATTTAAATGTAATGTTAGACTTATATAATCATTCATTGGCTTGCATTGAGTAGCGACCGTTGTTGATCCCTTTAAGACATGACGAGTTTGTATAAACAGTTGGCAAATTTTTCTTGCAACTTTAAGGTATGTCTAAATTCAAGTTTTAAATTTCAAATTTAGTGAACACAATGACATAGGATGCATTTTCCTCTTCAAGAATTATAGGCCTAAATTTTTGTCTTATTAGATACCTTGATCAAAGGTTCTTGTCTTTGCTCATTAGGGCAGTGGTTACCTTCATAGACCATAAGCTCTAGTATCTTGCTATGATAGTCACATCGATTACCTCTTTCTTATAGGTTGTGATTATGACTAGGCTTAATTGCTCGACATTCTCCACCCAAACTAAAGTCAAGGTGTGGTTGGGTTCACTAGGGGAGTATAGTTTCTATGACAACAATGTCAATGTTTCTTAAATTGATGGTTAGATCACCGTATTTTATACTATTATGAATTCATTGTACTTGGATGCTAAAAGATTTTTGACACAATCCTTTCCCTTATCTTTAGTTTCTACAACCCCTAAAGAGAATGTTTGGAGGTGACCGTGGTCTAGCCATTCAAAACTTAGAAATGTGAAGAATAAACAATCTGAATCAACAAGCGATAATGCTAGACAAAGCTGCAACAATAATTTTGTTAATTCTGTAATTGGAGAGAAGAAAGATCTTGGAAATGTTCTCCATCCTGAGCATGGGACTGTTACTCCATAAGGTCTTTAGAAATACATTCGGTCTCCAAGAATTCCTCCAAAATTTGCTTCTTCAAGTCTTCAATAGATCTTCAACAATACCACAAGGCTGTCTACCTTAGTAAGCGACCTATATAAACCTAGAAAATATTCAATAAGGTTCAATGATTATTCTCCAATCTCAAAGACTGCTTCACAAAGGCTCCCAAAAATATGTAACTGTGTGTACTTAAGGAATGCCAAAAATGTTGCAACCTGCTCCAAAAAACATAGACCTGAAACGTGCTCAAATATGCCATAACAAGTCTGTCATAACAAATTATATTATTTTCCACAAGACTCAGTTCTGAAGCTCTCCTACAGATCTGATTTTTTTGCTCCTAAATAAGGCTCAAAACAGTCCTTTAAACATTGTCTCAAACATGCATGAACATGCCTTTAACTGCAGCCTAACACAAGCTTATATTGCATCCCTTCCTGCAGCCTACACAGGCCTAGTGTGGTTCTTCTTTTGGCTTACACAGATCCTACAATCACAATGTTGTACGCATTTCAAAGATATGCCCAAAACCAATGATTTGAAGTGTGTCTTTTTTTCTTCTCCACAGTTTGCTGTAGCATAGATAATCGGAGTTCTGGTTGATTGTTGTCCTCAAGATTTTGAGCTTTCACATATATTATTGCAATTCTAGATCAGCAAGTCCATGTTTGAAAAACGTATAAATATATTTTCCCAAATATATCCTTAACTGTCCTCCTCAGCCTTAGTTCACCTTTCATGATTCTTCTCTGAAATCTTGACATTTGACGAAGAGACACGTCTCTTGGATGACATGTCAAGCCTACAAAAGTCGGCTTAGGTCGACTCAATGTTAGTGTTAATTTCCTTAACTTAAAAAATCAATATCTCCCAAAATATTTGGTGTTTCGGGGCAAGTAAGGGCTCGTTAGAAAGGGAAAAATATACTCTACAAGATGGTATAGGATCCATTTTGAAAGGTTGCCTCTAAGGTGGTGAATTTTTTTTCTTTCTGACTGCCCTTGAAATTTTTATTGCAGAAAATGATTAGGACAGTATGGATTCTTTTTTTGGCTTCTCCATTGTTTGTCTTCTCCATTATTTGGCTTCTTTATCATCATAGGAACATGTAGGACATCCACGTAATCATGATCATGTCCAAAAATGATTGCATCACCCATGTCATCACCTAATGGTGCAGTGATATGTTATAGTGCAGCATTATTCGAAGAAATCCAAAATAGTTTTCCAACCCTCAAATGATCTCCAACCATGATCATCATATGTCATCATCAAGTATCAAAGTGTATGAAATCATCACATAACATCAAGGGTTAAGATCTAGATCATCAAGTGCATGCAACATTAGATCAAGGACTTCTTAGGGCTTCTTTCATTAGTGGTATGAATTATTCGTGATTTGACATCTTCATTGATGGCATGACATCATCATCTTGATCCAGACATCTCAAGAATATTGACATCTTGGTTAATGTCATATTGACATCAGTGACAACCTTGACCAACAGGAGGAAGATGTGAACCTTCCAGAACCATCCAAAATAATAACTGATGTTTTCAAGAGTAAGACTTCTTCAAAAGAGCCTGAGAAGCAAGTCCTGAAAGAAGTGAATGACTGGGAAGATGCAGCTGAGCTTTCAAATCCTATGAATCAAGTAGCTATTTTAGTTACTAAATGTTCAGGAGACAGAAAGTAATCTAGTGATTTTTTGTTGACAATTAAGGATCAATGCAAAGATCTACCAAATCATTTTGAAATTTGTCTAGACATTATTGAATTACTTGGAAATTCCCAGGCACTTGCAAGTAATGTAGGAGAGGTTGATGCATTAGCAAGCACTGCAAGAGGAATTTATAGGAACTGAGTGGGAATTATCTACTTGAATTTCATGGGAGCAATATAGCCAGTTTGGATGATGATAGATGGGCCAAGCCGGTGGATGCTCTTACTAATGGTTGCGATATGTGGATGGATTTGGATCTTAGTGGTTCCTCGGTTGTGTTTCAAATTGGCCAAGGTTATAATACTGGCTTTGCAAGAAATACATGTGCAACACAAATGAGTATGAATGTCATCCTTCCTGGAGGGCCTTATGTACAAGAACCACTTCCACAAGTTGGAGTAGTGAGAAATAATTCTGATGCTAATAGGTGGCAGTGTGCTTCTAGTTCACATAAGGGTTTGATTCCTCCTCCATAGCCTTCTCTGCCCACAATTCATATATTAGAGAACCGATATGAAGCGGGCAAGGTTTCTGATGAGGATTAGTTGAAACAAAGACAAATTAAATCCATCCTTAATAAATTAAAGCCCAAAAAATTTGAGAAACTTTTTGAACAAGTCAAAGAAGTGAACATTGACTTTACATCATGTCTTCATGGTATAATATCTCAAATATTTGACAAAGCCCTTATGGAGCTGGCTTTTTGTGAAATGTATGAAAATTTTAGTTTTCAGCTTGATGCAGTAATACCATAATTTTATGAAGATAATGAGAAGGTTGTTTTAAAGCGAGTTATTTTGAAAAAATGTCAGGAAGAATTTGAAAAAGATGAAAAAGAAGAGGCTGAGGCTGAGAAATCAAAAGAGCATGGTGAAAAAATCCTTTCAACAGAAGAAAGACGGGAAAAGAAGGTTGCAGCACGATGAAAAATGATAGGAAATATATGGTTTATTAGTGAGCTTTATAAAGAAAGTATGCTCACCGAAAGAATTATGCATGCATGCATCAAGAAATTAACTGGTGAATTTAAGCATCTAGAGGGGGAAAATGTTGAAGCTTTGTGAAAACTGATGAGCACTATTGGTCATATGATTGAAAATTCAAAGGCCAAGGAACATATTGATGCTTACTTTGATAGGATGACAAAACTGTCCAATAACCAAGGGCTTCCCTCTAGGCTGAGGTTCATGTTGAAAGGTCTTATTGAGCCGAGGAGGAATGGATGGCAGCAAAGGAAGAAAGTTGAGGGCCCCAGGAAAATAGAGGAAGTGCATCGGGATGTTGTGCAAGAACTACATGGATAGGGAGGCCTCTCTCGAGGTACCAATATGGGACATTCAGGTCAGAGAGTTGTGACACCACTTGATCATGGTGGGAGAGGACCTGTGATGCCACCTTACATGGCAGGTGCATAGACGGGTTCACTTCCACATATGGGTGGGATTAAAGGGTCACAACCCCATATGGGACCACGTGACCGTGGATTCACCAGTCAAGATGCTCGGATGGTGGATAGGGCTCAATTTGAAAATCAGTCTATGCCAAGCCCTTCAACAGATAGAGCTTCTAATGATGGCCACTTGACTCTTGGTCCTAAGGGAGGTCTTGGCAAGGGAATAAGAGGGAGGGCTCAACCTCTTCCATATGCTAAGAGTGCTCTAGTAGATATTCCACCATTAACATCCCGAGTAATATACGAACAGGTCTAGGTTTGATTTCAGGTTGTAGTTCTGAGCGGATGCCAGTGAGTATGAGAGATGCCATTTTAACAAGGACTTATGCTGCAGAAAAGCCTTTATTTGCAAAATCATTTGTCCAGGAAAAAATATTTTGGATAATGACATAAGAGGGTTTAAGAATTCATACTCATCTGGTGACAGAGGTGGGAAGACTGCAAATGCTGAATTTCAAATGTAAGAACATTCTTCTAAAATAATTTTGGGTTCACAACTCATTGAGGTTCAACTTAGGAAAAATGTTGAAATGGAAATCAAAGAATATTACAGGTGGATTCCTTTACAAAGCTTCCATGCATTTTCATTATGTCTTTTAGAGAATTCGACAAGTTTCCCTGACTTTTTCTTAATTTTGCATGACATACCCTCCAATGTGAGAGATTTGAAGGAGGAAAATTTTTGTGTAGATGACCTTAAAGCACCATTGTTCCATTCAACTATGGTTTCGCTTTGGATATTAGATTCTTTTTTCAGGAAAGGTGTTGAAATTGATCTTATGGGGAATCTAGTTACACATTTATGCAAGTTTGAGCCTTTTTTTCTAAATCAAGGACATCTTACTGAAGGGTAATGTGAAATTTTATGTTTGTTCTTATTCAAGTTTGAATTTATTTAAGGTCTGCTGCAGTTTATGGTCATTTTCAATTATGAATTATAACTATATATAATTTTTATGTTTCTAGGTTGGACACTGTACTATTTTCATTGGAGGATGCTACCATTGATGTGCCCAAGGCTCCTGAGTTCCTTGGTCATGTAGGGTCAAAATCCACTAAGCTGATTCCATGTCATTAGAACAATTTTGCATCCTTACTGGGAAACAAATCCATTATAGAATAGGAGTTTCCCAAGAAGGAATTTATAACATGAAACCAAAAAATTACAAGCAATGTTAGTTTGTCTTTCCAATGCATATGATAGAGAAAACTGACTTTATTTAGGCAACTCATCCATATAGGGTTCAATGTGAAATTGGTTAACTAGATAATGAATTGTCTTTCCTCAATATATGTGCAATTCTAATTAATGGCTCAACCTATTCTTCTATCATGTCTACAAGAGACCATGGGTAGGTATGATTAATGGCTCCTCTGCCATTTTTTGCTGTAGAGTAGGTGGTCTCAACAAAGTTATAACAGAGTAAAAAAGAACTATAATCTTGGCAACTATACAAATAGGATTTGCCCTAAACTTGACATATTTACTCTTTGTTGATTATGTTTTGCTTTTGGCTGATATGACCAAGGTATATGCAATTATGTTGAATGACCCTACCCTTGAAGAACTGAAGTTCCTACCTTAAAAACTACCAACAACTGAGGAGCTACAAGAATCAACACCATCTCTAATTTGAACCTAAATAGTCTTATTATCTCTGATTATTTCACTAATCACAATGACCATTATATTCTCCTCATGGATTATTTATCTCATTCTATTTATTAGTAAAATCCACAAAATGTATCCCTACTTTTGAATTTTGGGAAAAAAACATATAATTGTTATCATTTAAATTATCCATATCACTTGGAGCCCAAAAATCCATTTGATTTGGATAAGCTTTATTTATAACCTCAAAAGAAACCCTATTGTAAGTTGAAGGACCATTATGTCCTCTTGAGTCTAGAAAAAGTATGATGGAATGAAATTGGGTGAAGACCAGATCCAGGTTTACCATGTCAGAATCTAGGTTCATTGAGATGACAACCTTTGTTTGAAGATATCCACCATACAAACTAGGACCACCCATACTTATTGTTTCCATCTCTCTTTCATCATCAAGATTAACATACTGAGGACCTATAACTCGTGGAGGCCCATGGTAGTTATTGCAATGTAATTTATTAGAATACATGCCATTTCTTATTATGAGATTTACCACTTTCAAAAATGGCATCATTCACATCATTTTGAAGAAGTCTACAAATTAGGTCATCATAATTTTTTTCACATTTACGAATTCCCTCACATTTGTTGGTTCTTGAAGCTCGAGCACTTCATAACAAAAATATGCAAATTCAAACAACAAAAATGGTCCACTCTCTTTTTATATTCTAATATTATAATGAAGTTTTATTAGAGACACTATTTGTTTGTTTTTTTTGGTTAGAAAAGGGTTTACTCTTGGTTTTATGTGACTTTCAATTTATCATATGTAGTGTGTTGAGAAATGGGAAAGGATAATGTGTGACATTTATCTTGCAAAATTGATGTTGAATGAAAGGATACATAGTTTAACCAAAATAGAATTCACTTTGGTAAAGGTGGAGGAACATCTTAAAAAACTGCTTAAGAATACACCATATATAAATTTTGACCATAAGTAATATATGCAATTCTTTATTGTAGATATGTTATGTTATCTACCCAAGATATCACAACAAGAAAAATATTGATATTGTAGAAATTGTTTGAGGACCTCATTGAGGTCGATTTTTCTGATGTCCTATTTGATTGATACTTTCTCATATGTCAAGAAGGCTTTAAATATGAATTAATATGTTCATGGAACAAATCAGATTAAAATTTTATAGATATAAAAGATAAAAACAAATGTCAATGTCTTTGATTGATTGTTAGTTGACTCTGTTGTGGGCAGGTTACAGGAAATGTGATTCGAAAAATGATGGGGAGAGGATGCATATCACGTCTTGGACATGGTTCATTCACTGTTAGAGATCACTTAGACACCTAAGCCACCGAATTTGGAAATGTTTCTAGTGGGAATTCCTATGGCTTTTAATGTTCTGATTATTTCGCCTCATGGTTATTTTGGGCAAGTAAATGTCTTAGGAATGCTACACTACATCGGTGGACTAGTAAACAAATTTTTTATAATTGCAATTTCCATTCCATGACATCCTCTCTTTATTGTTTGATTGTATGTTGGACGTTTCTTTTGATTTTTTTTTGTCTTTTAACTTCGAAATTGAAAATACTTAGTACCATGTCCATTTAAAAAACAACCAAAGCTTGCAAATGAAATTAGTATTACACTATATTGATTGGAGTCTTTATAGCTATTTTGTGTTAAAATATTTTCATGACTATCAGAAAAATTTACTTTCATGTTGTTATTTGAGTACATGTTGTTTATATACTTGACTAACTTCATGCGTTAGAAAATTAAATGTTGTTGTGAATAAAACGACAAGGATTAAACATCACACCTCAGATTATTTGTTTTCACAAGTTATCTACAACTTGAGCATTTTAGCATATAACTTAGTTGACATAATTGTTCTTAAGCTTTCCTTGAAAGTTGAATACTAAGTTACTAATGTTTGATTTTATATATATGGTGATATTTTATTTACTTTGTTTATGCAGGTTATGTGGGCACATTATAGTGAAAATTATCACCCCAATGAAGAAAAATTGTTCGAGTTTCTTACTTGTATGGGGAAAAATGGCTTTGACATTGTTGATGTTGAGGTATATGTCGTATAAACTATTTATAGTCTAATTTAATTTATATTCTAGTGTTAATTGTCTTTCATTTTTTACACTCATTGTATCTTCTTTTCTTTTCAGAAAATGAACTCAGTATTGATGGTAAGAAGCATGAATTGAAAAAAGAGGGGAGCAATAACATTGGAGAGACAAATGCAAAAAGAGAGAGATGAGAACTGGTCTGGTGATACTCTTAGAGCCAATATCCCACATAAGACACACATACAAAGACTAATGGTCAAGTCTTCAGAGTTGGTGAATTCACCTACAATGCCTTGAAAACACAACGATAATGTTTTGAAGTGATGAAACACCATTTCATGTGTAAATTGTATTCCAACCAATATTAAGTTGGAAAATCATATTGTAACACTTTAAAATTTCATATAATATAATTTATGTGGTTGAAATTATTTATAGTTCCACTTGATATTGTTTAGTATTGTAATTAAATAAGCGACTTTTTGTTTTCCTATTAGATGAACATGCACATTGTATAAAATTTTTTAAATCATAAAAATTAATTTATGTTGATTAATAATTACCACAAAATCAATTTAAAACTACTAAATTAGTAGTTTATATTGATTAATGATGAACACAAATAAAATGAATATACGACTAAATTAGTTATTTATAATTATTATTAATGAAAGTAAATGAAAAGAATATAAACTACTAAATTAGTCGTTTATATAATGAATAAATGGATACTGCAAATAATAAATTTGTGACTACAAATGACGACTAAATTTTGCATATATACGACTACTAGTAGCCAATTTACAATATCTTATAACATGACTAAAATTTAGTCATATTTCTTCGGTCATTAATTGGTTTCAAACGATGACTAAAAATTGCATATATATGACTATTAGTAGCTAATTTACAGTATCTTATAACACGACCAACATTTTGGTCATATTTCTTTGGTCATTAATTGGTTTTATCAGGTGATCATATAGTAATATATTTTGTTGTATATTTGGTCATTAATTCTGACAATTAATGACCAAATCAAATATTAAATCAATGACCAAATCAATGACTAAATTAATGATCAAATCAATGACCAAATCAATGACTAAATTAATGGCTAAATCAGTGACTAAATTAATGACCAAATTAATGACCAAATATACAACTAGACAACAAAATTGAGATAAACAATTAATGACTAAGCTAAAAACAACCAAAATTTGGTCGCGTTATAAGATACTGTAAATTAGCTACTATTGGTAATCGACCGAAAAATAGTTGTTTATATGCAAATTTTAGTTATTTTTTTAGTAACTAATTAGCCATTTTGTACTAGTGCTATGATGAAAGAAATTTTCAAAGAAGAATTGCAAAAATTGTTATAGGTAGGATTCATCTATCCTATTTCAGATAGCCAATGGGTTTCTCCCTTAGTTGTGGTACCAAAGAAAAATGGAAAATGGAGAATATGTGTAGGCTATAGGGAACTAAATAAAGCCACATTGAAAGATCATTTCCCATTACCATTCATTGACCAAGTACTAGATTCACTAGCTAGAAAGAAATTCTTTCCTTTTCTTGATGGATTTAGAGAATACAATTAGATTAAGATAGCATTGGAGGATCAGGATAAAACTACATTTATTTGTCCATGGGGAACATATGCATATAATTTTCTTCCTTTTGGATTATGTAATGCACCTGCTACTTTTCAAAGAGTAGTCCTAGCCATCTTTGCTGATTTAATTCATGAATGTGTAGAGGTCTACATGGATGATTTTACTGTCTATGGAGGTACATTTTATGTGTTAGCCACCTATAATATTTTGTTATACCAAAAGGTGGCTAAGACTTTTTGAGCCTCCAAGGAAAAAATTTTATTACTAAAAATTGTTGGCTCTTGAAGACTCCTTGAAGGCCTCACTTCCTCATCCCAAATCCACATTTCTAAAACCCATTTTTACTCGGAAAAATCTGTTGATTTCGTATAACAAATTTCTTGAAGAAACCTTCATTTACTCCCCCTTTTTCTCCATGTTATTTCCCTACTTTTCATAAGTTTCTCCTTCCATTCATGAAAATCCTCCTGACATGGTTTAAAACTTATTTTTTTGAGTTGTGCCGAAACCCCCAAATCCATTTAAAACCTTGAATTTTTTCATAAAAAACAAAGTTTCATTGCTATGGACCTAAGCCTCGGGCCCTTTGCGTTCCATATATCCGAAGGCCCCGCAGGCGGGCGCCTATCCTTTGTATATATTTTATTTCCGCCCTGATCCATTAAACCTTCGTTTATATTAAAAACTTGGGGTTTTGATATATTATCAGGGTTTCTGCCGGTTCGTTCTAAAAACTAATCTCCACCGTTGATCGTGAGCCGATCAAACGGCCAGCGCCCAATCGCATCGGGGTTTTCCATCGCATGCATTTGTTTGCACCCGCCGATCGGCCATCCCCCGATTCGCTCTCCGCCGTCGATCTGATCTGCAGATTGACGGACAGCGCTTAATCGCATCGGAGTTTTCCATCGCATGCATTTATTTTTTCCCCCGATTGCTGTTCCTCCGATTCGCTCCCCGCCGTTGATCTAATCCTCGGATCCAACGGCTATCGCTTAATCGCCTCTCCCCTCCCGATTGCGCAATCTCATTGGAGTTTTCTTTTTAAATCGCACTCTTTTCCTCATCCCTCCGATTGCGACTACCCTGATTCATTTCCCACCGTTGATCTGAATCTTAGATCGACAGTCTGCGCTAAATCACATCGCATGTTTCAAATCAGTGCATTTGCTCGCTACCCCCGATTGCGATCCTCCGATTGAATCTGGACCGTCCACGTGTCCAGATCGGACGGTCCAAAATCACTCTGACTTGTTCATCTCCCCGCTCTCCTTTTCGCCTCGTCTACGCAAATCTCCCACCGTTGGATGTTTTCATCTGATGGATACGCTCTTCCCCCGACTTCTGAAGCAGTTTTTCCCCAAAAATTGAGGATTTCTTAAAAAATTGTTTGTGTTTTGCAGGTCCCAATGCTTTTTCCATTATAACAAAGGAAAATAAAAGCCGAGGGTGACGATCCTCTGGTCTTTCGTTTATCAAAGGGAAAGAGATATAGAGGGTTTGAAGACATGTTTCATCAATGCTTCATAGGCGTTGATGCCATACGAGCCCAGCGCGGCCCTGCACATCGACAAGACACTGTTTTATTAAAAACACAGTTGAAAGAGTATCAGTGTTGAAGAACAGAGCGCAGCAGAGCAGAATATTGAAGACAAATTTAGGGATTACGGCTAAGATTGACTATCAAAAGCCTAATCCCCAAATTAAACACAGTTAAAGAAAAATCATAAGCATTTAAACAGACAGAAAGGCTTCCACTGTTTCAACTAAAGGCGAATTAATTCCTCAGCTACTGTAAAGGCCACCTGTTGCCTCAAACCATTCAAACCAAAGGCTGAGTTATTGAAGAAAATCAGATATCCGCCTCCAGCACAGCCAGGGAGTTACTTCTGCAAGGAAACCAATGAATAAATATCTGCAGAGTTACTCCAAAACATGCACAGAGCCTCAAAGTCAAACAAATCTTCCACCGAGCTTTGATATTTATTGTGAAACAGTTAATGTAGTGATCCACCTGTAAATTTTTCCCTCGAGCCTCTCAAAGGGCCGAGAAGTCTTCACTCTGCATTAACTGTCCTTGAGATATTTTGTTAAAATCTCACCTCTTCATCTTCCTATAAGTACTTCTACATAAGATGAGGAGTTGTTGGTTGCAGAACTTTGAAATACACTTGAGCTTGAGACTTCTTTTTGTACATAGTATTCACTGGCCCTTGAAGCTCTGTTTGTGCTAGAGTAGTTAGGTTGAATAGTGAAGATGGTTGCTGAACTGAAACATTGGACTTGAAGTTTGTAGCTGGTTTGACATCAATATAAAAGCTGTTTCATGGGATCCCGATCTATATTGACGGTGATGTTATTCTCATTTGTAACTTGTTGTTTTATTTCTGTTTTCATGTTGTTTCATTCTCCACTGTAAAGAACAGTTTAAACAGGGTTAGGACCTGCTGTATATCAGTAACCTTCTCTGGCTGAGAAATCTTTATTTGAATGTTTTCTTCCAATCTGTGTTATTTAGGAATGACTTAATTCAGTTTAGGCATCAGAATGCTGGCGTTCCCTCATTTTATCGTCCTAGCTGAATATTATTTTTGAACGTTACTTTCAGTATATGTTATGTGATGATGAACTGAAGGAAGATATGGTTAGCCCTGGTCCCAGACTTGTCTGCATAACTAACATATTGTTTCCCTTGGAATGCGTTAAAAGCTGGCTAGTTTAGAAGCACTTGCTAGATCTTAGACCATTCTGTGTTATCGTTGTGTTTCCCCTTGTTTTGTATATTTTCTATTGGAAGTGTGTCAAAGGCTGGTTGGTTTAAAAGTACTTACCAGATCCTAGTCTGCTTTCGTGTCCTTCTTAAAGTGTTTGTCAAAGGCTGACTGGTTTAAAAGTACTTATCAGATCCTAGGCTGCTCTTCGTTCTGCAACTGTTTAATTCCCCTTCTTGATGTATCACTCCATTCCATAAATCAAAATTTAAAGAGATCCTTAGACATAGATGACTAGCGCCTTGGATCACACTTGATGTTGTTGTTCAATTAAAGCCCAGATATGACTCCATAGTCCAATGGACTAAAAAAAAGCGTTATATCTATCTATCTGCCAAAACTGTTCTATTTGCTTGCAACTTCTCACTTTTGAAACTTTGCACTTAGGAATTTCCCCTCAAGTAACATTTCATGCTCAACCATCCAAAACAAAACAAAACCCTTGGCCTTCATAGCTAGCCCAATATCATTACCTTAAGCTTTTCAAAGACAATATCCATCTTTGCACATATTGGAGAGATCCCTCTCCGGATTTAGGAGGGCTAGATCCTAGAATCCCAAAGTTTGGTTGAAATGATGTTAACTCTGTGATTGGACTCTCCCAATCTTGCTAATAAATTACAGAGACCTAACATTCCTGGCGACTCCACTGGGGAACTTTAACCCAGAATCTCTGGTTCCATGACAATTGTTTTATTTTGCAGCTGAGCCACCAGAAGCTAACATTTCTGGCGACTCCGCTGGGTACCCTTACCCAGAATCTTCATAACATTTTGAGAGTCAAAAGCAGCCTTTTCAAGCACTACCAAGAAATGGTAATTAAGATGAAACTCAATTGAATCAGTGACAAACTAGGTCAGTCCTAGAATTCTTTCGAGTTTTTATCTAACCTTGGAAAATCAGCTAGCTTAGCCATAAGGATACACTGTCTTTGTTTCATAACCGTAGCTAAGTTTTGAGGCAAAGTTAGGATATTCTTCCGAACCACAAATAAAAGCAATTTAGAAAATACCAAAAACATTTTAGATTGGTAGTAAAACACTAGTTTTGATATCTTTTGTACGTCTTTGATGTGTTTTACTTTATACTCTTAGACAGAGTCTGGAAAGGGCCAGGTAGCCTCCGGGTCTCATCCTCTTTTGGGGGTGACATATCTGGTGAATGCCCTCCCAGTCAACCTCTGGTTAGAGTTTGTTGTGTTTTGAGATATCCTTGAAAGGAATGTTTCACAAACACCGTGGTGGACAGTGTACTCCTTTGAAAAAACTCTGAACTTTCCACCTGGCGACTCCACAATCCTGAACAGACCTTAAGACTCCACTGGGAAGAACCCTTATCATTATAAAATCATTCAAACTCAGTTAGAGGACTGTGGGATTTGAAATCGTAAAACAAATTGGTGAACCTCTCTAAGATTGTCATATCTGGTTGAACTTCTCTTGTTTTAGGTCTAAACAACATAGCATAGTGGCTTCTAAAAAGATTCACACTAGAGCCCATCCAGACCCTAACCCACCTGAGATAGTTGATAATCCAGAAAGTATCCTTTGGAAGTCTCCTAAGGTTAAATTATTAACTATTTTCATATCACCCTTGAGAGCTAATTCAGTCCCTGAAAATCTTTCAGCTCTGCAACAATCACAAACTGACTTAGTGAACCCATTTAGGACTAGGTCATTTGATGATATAATCCAGTTAGACTCTAAATCTTCACTTTCATCTCCCGAAACAAGTGAACATCCTGGTAACAGGGAAACAACACCTCCTGATTTACATTTCCTTCACAATTTAGGTGTCTCTCATCCAAGATCATCTCAACAGTCTACTCCTGGTCCATCCACTTCTACTCACCCTACATCCACTGTTCAAACCACTTCACCTCAGCCCACTTTCCCTTCTGTAAATCCACCTCCACCTCCTGCCATGGCAACATGGTATGCTCCCTTAGTCCTTCCTGTATCATTAGTCAATCTTCCACAGGACTATCAGTCCAAAATTCCATTATATGATGCTAGTAATACCATAACAGCATCTCAACATGTGGACAAGATGAATGACTACTTTGACAGAAATGAAATTGATAATGATTCTGTCAAGTTGAGACTATTTGCTCAAAGTTTGGGGGGGAGAAGTAAGAAAATGGTTTAAAGGTTTAACCCCCCATAGTATTAACGATCTCCAAGCCTTCCATCAAGCATTCTTAAACAAATGGGAAGTGAGGAAGAATCCTCTCCAAGTCCTTGCTTACTATAACAATCTCCATAGGAACCCTGGGGAAAGTGTACAATCTTATTGTACCAGATTTAACAGCGTCTATAATGCACTTTCCCCTGAACTAAAACCTCCTCAGGGCTCAACTTTAAACAAATTTCCTGAAGGGTTTGATCCAGACATGACATATTCACTTAGAGAAAGAGTCTTTGCAACTCTTGAAGACATGCAAAGGGGTGCTCTTTCTGTGGAAGTAAACTTGATGGAGAAAAGAGCAAGAATGAAGAGCGAGAAGAGAGTATCTTTTAGAGAGGAATCCACCCCTTCCACTTCAAGCTCAAAGATGGAGAGAATGATGGAAGAAATGATGAAAGAGATGAGCATAATTAAGAGAGCACAAGAAAATAAAAATCACACTGCTCCCCAAAATAGAAACCAGAATCAGAATGTTAGAAGGAACCAACCTCCAAACAGACCCAGGGAAGATGATCAACAGATCACTCCTCCCTTTCATCAAAACTATGTAAGTGAGGTTGAACAAACATAAGACATAGCAGAGGAAGAGGATATCAACATGTTTGGGGAAGAGGATGATGACTTTGAGGTTCATTATGATAATAAACAAGGTCTTTACACACCTTACAGCGACAAAAGAAATGATAATGAAAATTATTATCGGGACATGGAAAATGTCGTCATAGAACCTCAAAGAGAATATGACCTTAGAAGCAAGACCAGTCAACAAGCCCCCAACACCAAAACCTCTGACAAATCCTCTCAAAGCAGCACCGCAGCTAAACCCAAAATAGCCAAACAAAAAGACAAAACAATGGTTGTTAATTCTGATAAGGATAAGGAGAAAAACACTCAAAATTCTGAAAAACAGAGTGAAGACATCAGCAGTACTAACACTTCAGCTAGTACTCCTTCTACAACATTTGTGTCAAGTAAAACAAATCAGCAAGCTGTAATTGTTGATAGAGTGACAGCTAATAAGGTTGAAACAAGTGCTTCAAAGAATCAAACCCCTTTCAGCCTTGAACAGGAAATCTTAAAGATCAAAATCTCTGTTCCATTAACTGAGTTATCTTCCCAACATGTATATAGGAACCAAATTTTGAAGGCTTTAAATATAGAGGAAAATGGAGATACAGTTAATCTTAGTGACGACCTACCAGAGTTGATTTTTGGCCTTAAGATTGAAGGGAAGTTTCAAGAAGGACCAGTTCCTCCCTTTTATGTGAGTTTGAACATTCATGACAAAATTCTACACAACGCTATGCATGATTCTGGGGCTTATCATAATTTAATGCCTAAAGCTGTGATGGAGAGCCTTGGCTTAGAAATTACCAGACCCTACAAAGACCTATACTCCTTTGACTCGAACAGAGTAAAATGTCTAGGATTGATCAAAGACCTCTGTGTTAACCTAGCCCAGATTCCAGCCAAATGTTTACTCATGGACATTGTTGTGGCTGATGTTCCCCCAAAGTATGGAATGCTTTTATCAAGATCTTGGGGAGCTAAGTTACAGGGGACTATGCAGATGGACATGACATATGCGACCATCCCGGTTTTCAATCAGACCAGAAGACTTTACAAGGAGTCTCATATGCAATACACGGTTACAAGTCAAGACAGACCACGAAACTCTCCTATATATTCTGTCAATACAGGCCTTGATTCTTTTATCATGTTTAACAATGAAACTCCTAGTGAACAAGTCACTTTAACAGAATTAAAGGCTGACAGGGAAGAAGAGTATAATAACGTAGAAGTGTCCAAATAGTTTGCCACATGTGAAAACATTAGTAAACAAAGCATAGGTCTTGATTTGCCGGTTATGAGCCCATTGTTGTTAGGACTTAACAACCCAGAAAATACCCCTAACATTTCCGGCAACATCCCTCAATCTATTGAAGAATTTGAGGAGTCAAAACAAATTCAATTGGGTGTTGCTAATCATGAACAGTCAGAAGGCACCATAGTTAAAAAGCACAATCGCCAAACAGACGAAACCAAAGACAGTCCTTTATGGAGTATGTATTTTGATGGGTCATGCACTAGAAATAATGCTGGTGCAGGTGTTTGGATCACTAACACTGAAAACAACCACACAGAATGCATCTCATGCAAATTAAACTTTCAGTGTTCCAACAACATAGCAGAATATGAATCCCTTCTCTTAGGCTTGCATCTCTTGAAGAAATTAGGAGCCAAAAGAATTAATGTGTGCGGGGATTCTGAGTTAATCATTAGGTAAGTCAATGGGGAGTATAATGCGAATCATCCCAGACTTAGAGCCTATCGAAATGATGTCATGGATCTGTTGACAACATTTGAGGAGTCAAACCTGAGTTTCATCCCAAGGAAAAAGAACATTATGGCCCACAATTTAGCCTTTGCGGCCAGAACATGTCTAACGCCATATGAGACTGGAGACAACACAACTCCGATAAAATTTAGACCGGCAGTGCCTGATAACGAAAAATATTGGCAAGTGTTTGACAATGACAAACAAATAGAAGACTTCATGCAATTCGGAAATGAGTTCGAACTGCACAGTTCAGATTCAGATTATGATACAGACTACAGTGAAGAAAACTTTCTTGGTGAAGAAGAATCGTCTCCTCAACCTGCCAATATTAACCTATTGTCTAGCAAACTTAGGAACAAAACAGAATTAAGTGCAGAGTTAGAAATGGAAGAATTACAAACTCTGCATTCTAAAGATGAAAATTTGCCGAGTGGTCTAACGCCTTTAGAGGAGTTGTTCGATTTTAACGATGTGGCCAATAAACCAAAACTGGAACCTGTAGAGACCGAAGTAGAGGAGTGCAATATAGGCAGTGAGGAAAAACCGAAAATGATCAAACTGTCCAAAACTTTGCCAGCTCACATTAAACTCAAATACATAGAGTTGTTCAAAGAATTTTCTGATGTTTTTGCTTGGAGTTACGAAGATCTCAAATCCTATGACACTGAAATAATACATCACAAAATCCCTCTTAAAGAAAACCAAAAACCATTTAAACAGAAACTGCGCAGAATAAACCCTGTCCAGTTGCCATTGGTTCATAAGGAGATCATGAAAATGTATGATGCTGACATTATTGTCCCTATTAGATATTCTGAGTGGGTATCTAATCTGGTGTCCGTTAGGAAGAAGACTAGAGAAATCAGGCTTTGTATAGACTTTAGAGACTTAAACAAAGCTTCGTTAAAAGACAACTACCCTTTACCAAAAATGGATCACATTTTACAAAGTGTGGTGGGGTCTAAAAGGATTTCGTTGCTTGATGGCTATTCAGGGTATAATCAAATTTTAGTTCACCCTGCTGATCAATTAAAGACAGCTTTCACTACTCCATGGGGCACTTTCATGTATGTGAAGATGCCTTTTGGTCTAATGAACGCCGGAGCAACCTTTCAGAGAGCCATGGACATAGCATTCTCGGAAGAATTGGGTTTCTTCATCATTATCTATCTGGATGATGTCACTGTGTTTTCAAAAACAGATGAAGAACATTTAGAACATTTGAGAAAAGTTTTCGAGAAGTGCAAAAGGTTTGGAATATCTTTAAACCCTAAGAAGACACTATTTGGTCTCCAAGAAGGTAAGCTTCTTGGACACATTATTTCATAAGAGGGTATAAAGATAGATCCAAAGAGGATTGAGGCTATATTGCAAATCTCTCATCCTCGAAATATCAAAGAGTTGCAGTCTTTCATTGGAAAGATTAAATTTTTGAGAAGGTTCATCCCTAACTTGGCAGAGCTCCTTAGAAATATCACAAACATGTTGAAGAAGGAGCAAGGGATAAAATGGACCTTGGAAGCAAAGACATCTTTTGAGCTGGTGAAACAAGCATTAACCAAAACACCGGTTCTCATAAGCCCTGATTTTTCAAAAGATTTTTATATCTTCTCGTTTGCATCAAAACATACTATTGCTGCTGTCCTTTTACAGAAAAATCCACAAGGACAAGAGCAGCCTATTGTATTCTTTAGCAAGGCATTGAGGGATGCCCCTTTGAAGTATAATATTATGGAAAAGCAAGCTTTTGCTTTGGTTAAAGCATTGAAAGACTTCAGAGTATACATCCTTCACTCACACATCATTGCCTTTGTCCCTAATTCGGTGGTTAAAGACATTCTAACACAAGACCCAGATGGTAAGAGAGGTAAGTGGATTGCTGTTATTCTCGAATATGATTTAGAGATAAAACCCACTAAACTCATCAAAGGCCAAGGTCTAGCTAGATTAATGGCTGAATCCAATTTTTAAGTTCTTGATATTAATATGATTAATGCTTTGGACAGCCAAGAAGAATTCTCAACTCCCATTATTGAAAACCATTTTATGAATTCTCCTTGGTATGCCGATATCGTTTATGTTTTGCTTAATTTAAATACACCTCCTGGTTTATCGAAAACAAAGGCAAGGTTCTTAAAACTGAAAGCAGTAAACTATTGCATTGTAGATAGGTGTCTTTATTGGAAAAATACAAGTGGTATATTGCTTAAATGTTTGCCTGAGTTTGATGCAGAGAAGGTTAAGCAGGAGTTTCATGAAGGAGAGTGTGGAGGCCATTTGTACTGGAAGTCAACAGCCAACAAAATTTTGAGGGCTGGTTTCTATTGGCCCACCCTTTTTCCCGATGTTCACAAAATGACAACTACTTGCCATAAATGCCAATTGTTTGAGGGCAAGAGAAAATTATTACCCCTTCCTCTGCATCCAATCACTGTTGAAGCTCCTTTTCAACAATGGGGACTTGACTTCATAGGTGAAATCCATCCCTCATCTTCTGCCCAACATAGATGGATCCTTACTGCCACAGACTATTTCACTAAGTGGATAGAAGCCATTCCTTGTAGGCAAGCCAATGATTCAGTGATTATAAAGTTCATAGAAACCAATATCCTTTCCAGATTTGGCTGCCCTACCAAGATCATCACAGATAATGCAGCAGCATTTGGATCAAAGAAATTGGTGGAATTCTGTCGCAAATATCAGATAACGTTGGGACACTCCACAGCCTATTACCCTCAAGGTAATGAACTTGCAGAGTCTTCCAAAAAAAGCTTAGTGAACATAATAAAGAAACTATTGGAGGACAACAAGAAGTCTTGGCACACAAAGCTGATCCATGCACTTTGGGCTGACAGATTAACTTTGAAGAAATCTATTGGTATGTCACCTTTTCAGCTTGTGTATGGTACAGATGCAATCTTTCCTAATAGCCTTGGTGTACCAGTTATGAAGTTTATCCAAGAATTTCAGACTGAAGATAATGACATGATCAGAAGAATAAATCAGACCATTCATCTTCAGCAAATCAGAGAGGAAGTGTACAACAAAACATTGCAGAAACAAGACAACATTAAGAAGCTTTTTGACAGAAGAACAAAGGCCAGCAATTTCAAGATTGGGGACAAAGTGTTAAAGTGGGATTCAAAGAGAGAAGATAAGGGAAAGCATGGTAAATTTGACAATCTATGGCTTGGCCCTTACTCTATTCATTCAGTTGCTCGAAACAATGCATTCTTCTTACAAGAGCTGGATGGAACAGATTTGTTTGGGGGTCCAGTCAATGGCAGGATACTCAAGCATTACTTGTCTTGATTCATGATATGTTTTTAAGCCTTCTTTTTTCTTTTTTCCATTGTAAACATTTCATCCATCATTGCATTCAAAGTTATGAAAAATCAAAAAATACAAAAACAAAGAAAAATAAAAAGAGGGCAGAAATGAAAACAAGAAAGGCAAAGCCCCATGCCAAAAAAGAGAAATAAATTTTGAAAGTGTGCAAGCTCAAATGCCACTCCTCAGAAACACACTTCTAGTTAGTCAAACTGTTTAAACTTGACTAATTAGCTTTAAATTTTCTGCTGATAGGTTAGTGAATTTGATTTGCCAAACTGTTTAATCTTGGCTCATCAGTTGATAGATTAGGATAGAAATTAAGGTTCAAACATGTTCAAAATCTGAACCAAAGTTTCCAAAGAGAGATGACTCAAAACTGTTTTATTTTTCTGAGTCATAAAAGAGAAAAACTGGTTCTAATTTGCCCAAAATCTGAATCAGATATCAAGAAAGAAACAACTCAAAACAAAATTAAAAGCAGAGCTGTAAAGAAAAGAAGGCCATAATGAGAAAATTTCAGATCTTAAGCCTTCCATTTTGATTTAATTTTCTGCAAATAATAATCTATGTGCAGCTTGTTCTTATGCCATAGATCACAGCAAGTCAAACAGCTTAATCTTGACTTCGTTGTTTTTAAATTTCTGTTATGGAATTTAGAGAATGAAAGTCTGTTGGACTGTTTAATCCCAACAGACAGTAGACTAGGTGGAGAAATATCTGAGCTCAACTGTTTAATCTGAGTTCAGGGAGAAATAAGGAGTAGAAGTAGATTAGATTTCCTATTTTTAAAAGAATAAAATGTTGTGAATAGAGTTTGCCAATCCAAGTGCACTCTAAGAAGAAAAAATGTTAGATCTGTAGGATTGGGTAGGTAGCAAGCTTGTTGATAAAGGTCCATTGTTTTCATGGCTGCCAAATATGTTTTTAGAGAAGATCATTCAATCACAGAAAGACAGCCCAATGGATGAGGCAACTAATCAGCCTCCCAGAAATCAAGTCTGAATTCTTGATGCCTTCAAGAAGGCACCATCCCCAAGTGGAGCCAATGTTAGCCACCTATAATATTTTGTTATACCAAAAGGTGGCTAAGATCTTTTTGAGCCTCCAAGGAACAAATTTTATCACTAAAAATTGTTGGCTCTTGAAGTCTCTTTAAGGCCTCATGCCTCTGTCCCAAATCCTCATTTGCTGTCCCATTTTATACTCAGAAAAATCTGCTGATTTCGTATAACAAACTGCTGAAGAAACCATAATTTTCTTTCCTTTTTTCTCCATATTATTCCTTTACTTTTCATAACTCCTCTTCTTTCCATTTATGAAAAATTCCCCTTTCATAGTTAAAAACTCACCTTTTAACTATTCCGAAACCCCCAAATCCATTTAAAACCTTGAAATTTTTCATAAAAAACAGAGTTTCATTGCTATGGACCTAAGCCCCTGCCCTTTCGTTGCCCATATATCCCGAAGGCCCCGCAGGCGGCGCCTATCCTTTGTATATTTTATATTATTTCCGCCCTCGATCCATTAAACTCCTTCGTTTATATTAAAAACTTGGGGTTTTGATATATTATCAGGGTTTCCCGCGGTTCGTTCTAAAAACTAATTCCACCGCTGATCGTGAGCCGATCAAACGCGCCCCAATCGCATCGGGGTTTTCCATCGCATACACTTGTTTGCACCCGCCGACGCGCCATCCCCGATCTCACTCTCCGCCGTCGATCCGATCTCGCAGATCGACGGAGCAGCGCTTTAATCGCATCGGAGTTTTTCATCACATGCATTTATTTTTTCCCTCGATTTCTATTCCTCCGATTCGCTCCCCGCCGTTGATCTAATCCTCGGATCCAACGGCTATCGCTTAATCGCCTCTCCCCTCCCGATTGCACAATCGCATTGGAGTTTTTTGTTTAAATCGCACTCTTTTCCTCATCCCTCCGATTGCGACTACCCCGATTCATTTCCCACTATTGATCTGAATCTTAGATCGACGGTCTGCGCTAAATCGCATCGCATGTTTCAAAACGGTGCATTTGCTCGCCACCCCCGATTGCGATCCTCCGATTGAATCTGGACCGTCCACGTGTCCAGATCGAACGGTCCAAAATCACTCCGAATTTTTCATCTCCCCGCTCTCCTTTTCGCCTCGTCTACGCAAATCTCCACCGTTGGATGTTTTCATCTGATGGATACGCTCCTCCCCCGCCTTCTGAAGCAGTTTTTCCCCAAAAATGCAAGATTTCTTAAAAAATTGTTTGTTTTTTGTAGGTCCCAATGCTTTTTCCATTATAACAAAGGAAAATAAAAGCCGAGGGTGACGATCCTCTGGTCTTTCGTTTATCAAAGGGAAAGAGATATAGAGGGTTTGAAGACATGTTTCATCAACGCTTCATAGGCATTGACGCCATACGAGCCCAGCGCAGCCCTGCACATCAACAAGACACTGTTTTATTAAAAACACAGTTGAAAGAGTATCAGTGTTGAAGAACAGAGCGCAGAAGAGCAGAATATTGAAGAGAAATTTAGGGATTACAACTAAGATTGACTATCAAAAGCATAATCCCCAAATTAAACACAGTTAAAGAAAAATCATAAGCATTTAAACAGACAGAAAGGCTTCCACCGTTTCAACTAAGGCGAATTAAATCCTCAGCTACCGTAAAGGCCACCTGTTGCCTCAAAACATTCAAACCAAAGGCTGAGTTATTGAAGAAAATCAGATATCCGCCTCTAGCACAGCCAGGGAGTTACTTCTGCAAGGAAACCAATGAATAAATATCTGCAGAGTTACTCCAAAACATGTACAGAGCCTCAAAGTCAAACAAAGCTTCCACCGAGCTTTGATATTTATTGTGAAACAGTTAATGTAGTGATCCACCTGTAAATTTTTCCCTCGAGCCTCTCAAAGGGCCGAGAAGTCTTTACTCTGCATTAACTGTCCTTGAGATATTTTGTTAAAATTTCACCTCCTCATCTTCCTATAAGTACTTCTACAGAAGATGAGAAATTGTTGGTTGCAGAACTTTGAAATACACTTGAGCTTGAGACTTCTTTTTGTACATAGTATTCACTGGCCCTTGAAGCTCTGTTTGTGCTAGAGTAGTTAGGTTGAATAGTGAAGATGATTGTTGAAATGAAACATTGGACTTGAATTTTGTAGCTGGTTTGACATCAATATAAAAGATATTTCATGGGATCCTGATCTATATTGACGGTGATGTTATTCTCATTTGTAACTTGTTGTTTTATTTATGTTTTCATGTTGTTTCATTCTCCACTGTAAAGAAAAGTTTAAACAGGGTTAGGACCTGCTGTATATCAGTAACCTTCTCTGGCTGAGAAATCTTTATTTGAATGTTTTCTTCCAATCTGTGTTATTTAGGAATGACTTAATTCAGTTTAGGCATGAGAATGCTGGCGTTCCCTCGTTTTATCGTTCTAGCTGAATATTATTTCTGAACGTTACTTTCAGTATATGTTATGTGATGATGAACTGAAGGAAGATATGGTTAGCCCTGGTCCCAGACTTGTCTGCATAACTAACAGATTGTTTCCCTTGGAATGTGTTAAAAGATGGCTAGTTTAGAAGCACTTGCTAGATCTTAGACCATTCTGTGTTATCGTTGTGTTTCCCCTTGTTTTGTATATTTTCTATTGGAAGTGTGTCAAAGGCTGGTTGGTTTAAAAGTACTTACCAGATCCTAGTCTGCTTTCGTGTCCTTCTTAAAGTGTTTGTCAAAGGCTGACTGGTTTAAAAGTACTTATCAGATCCTAGGCTTCTCTTCGTTCTGCATTTGTTTAATTCCCCTTCTTGATGTATCACTCCATTCCATAAATCAAAATTTAAAGAGATCCTTAGACATAGATGACTAGCCCCTTGGATCACACTTGATGTTGTTGTTCAATTAAAGCCCAGATATGACTCCATAGCCCAATGGACTAAAAACTAGCGTTATATCTATCTATCTGCCAAAACTGTTCTATTTGCTTGCAACTTCTCACTTTTGAAACTTTTTGCACTTAGGACTTTCCCCTCAAGTAACATTTCATGCTCAACCATCCAAAACAAAACAAAAAAAAACCCTTGGCCTTCATAACTAGCCTAATATCATTACCTTAAGCTTTTCAAAGACAATATCCATCTTTGTACATATTGGAGAGATCCCTCTCCGGATTCAGGAGGGCTAGATCCTAGAATCCCAAAGTTTGGTTGAAATGATGTTAACTCCGTGATTAGACTCTCCCAATCTTGCTAATAAATTACAGAGACCTAACATGATGATTATTTGAGCAACCTTGAAAAATTTCTAAAGAGATGCATAGAGACAAACTTATCCCTCAACAATGAGAAATTCTTTATGATGTTAACTAAAGGGATAGTGTTGAGACACCACATTTCTTCTTTAGGAATCAAGGTGGACCCAACAAATATACAAGTCATTGTAAACTTAATGCCACAAAAAACACATAAAGGAGTAAGAATTTTCTTGGGATATGCACGCTATTACAAAAGATTCATTGAAATTTTAGTAAAATAGCTCTACCATTGTTCAAGTTACTTGCAAAAGACATTGAGTTTCAATGGACAAAAAATTGTCAAAATACATTTGAAATACTGAAAGAAAAATTGTCGATAGCACCCATTTTTTGAGGACCAAACTGGTCATTTCCATTTCACATATCTACTGATGCTTCTGATATAGCTATAGGAGCATCACTTGGATAAAATTAAAATCAGTTTAATTATGCCATATACTTCATGAGAAAAATTTTAGCTCCGACAACATTGAACTATACAATAACTGAAAAAGAAATGCTATTTGTTGTGCATGCAGTCAATAAATTTAGGCATTATATAACATGCTATCAAGTATTTATTCATACAGATCATTCAACCATTAAATACTTAATGAAAAAATAAATTACTAATGCCAGAATTACTAGATCGTTGTTATTAATGCAATAATTTAATCTCACTATTCTAGGTCGACCAGGTAAAGATAATCAAGTAGCAGATTTCCTGTCAAGACTTCATTCACCTAGTGATCCTATTCCTAAGCTTGATGATATAAGTTGTATTTTGATGTAGCTGTGTGTGTTTGAATCCTAGCTGACATCTTTGTCAAGCTCTTTAGTAGAAAGAATGGTAAGTTGAGGGTCTAGACAGTTTTCTAGATGAAAATTTATTTGTTATAATAGCTAAAACCCCATGGTTTGCAGATGTAGCTAATTATTTATCATCCAGAATATTACCATCCCATTTCACTAGCAAGTAGAAAAGAAAAATAATCAGAGAAAGTGCTAGATATAATTGGGTCAATGGTGACCTCTTTTATACTAGTTATAATCTTTTGATAATAAAATGTGTTAGAGAAGATGAAATTCTTGATATTTCATAAGCATGTCATGACGAGCCATGTGGTGGCCATTTTGCAGACAAGCGGACAACATACAAGGTGCTCAAACTTGGCTACTACTGGCCAACAATCTTCAAGGACTTAAAATCCTATGTTAAAAGATGTGATAGTTGCCAAAGAATTGGAAGCCTTGTAATATCAAATGAAATTCCATTGAAACCACAATTACTTATAGAGCCATTTGAAAAATGGGCTCTTGAATTTGTGGGACCAATCAAGCTGCCTTCAAATTGAAAGAAGTACATTTTTGTGTGTATAGACTATGTTACAAAATGGGTAGAAGCAAAAGCAAGAGCAACAGAAGAAACATTGGTTTCATTCCTCTTTGAAGAAATATTTGTAATATTTGGATTTCCAAGACATATTGTTACGACCAGGGAGCACAGTTCACCTCTAAACTTGTCCAAGATCTTACAAAAAAATATAAAATCAAACACAGAAAGTCTACTTCTTACCATCCTCAAGAAAATGGACAAGTATAATCCACTAATAAGAACCTGTAAAACATCATGACAAATACACTGCAAATGAACAGAAAGGATTGGTCAGAAAAGTTAAGAGATGCATTATGGGCATACAGAATTACATGGAAGAATACAATTGGATTCAACCCATATCAGTTGGCATATGGGAAGGAAGTTTTGTTACCAATTGAATTTCAAATTCATACTTTTAAACTTGCAGCATAATTGGGATTGGACCTGTCAGAATCAAAACAATAGAAAGTTATGCAATTAAATGAACTAGATGAAATTAGGCAAAAAGAAGTTGAGCATACATCACTAGTGCAACAACAAAGAATCAAATGGCATGACAGATTTATAAAAAATAAAAAATTTCGCAAAGGAGACTGGACACTTCTTTTTTACTCCAACTATAAATAATTCAAAGCAAATTTTACATCTCATTGGCTTGGGCCATATGAGATAGAAGAAATATTTCACAATGGAGTAGTTAAAATAAAGACAATTGATGAAGCAGTAATTTCATTTCTAGTTAATGGACATAGACTCAAAACCTATAATAAGCCTATCAATAAAGAGGACTTTCTGAAAAGAGTCTCAACAAAAAACAATATGGAAATAATGGAACAACATAGTGATATGCATTCCTTACACTAGTACAAAATGGATAATTAGTTACTAAAAAAATGACTGAAATTTGCATATAAATTACCATTTTTCAGTCGGTGACCAGTAGTAGCTAATTTACAGTATCTTATAACGCGACCAACTTTTAGTCGTTTTTAGATTAGTCATTAATTGGTTGTCTCAATTTTATCGTCTAGTAGTATATTTAGTCATAAATTTGGTCATTAATTTATCATTGATTTAGATATTAATTTCCACAATTAATGACCAAATATACAACAAAATGTATTACTGTATGATCACCCAAGAAAATCAATTAATGACCAATGAAATATGACCAAAATGTTGGTGGTGTTATTAGATACTATAAATTAGCTACTAAATAGTCACATATATGCAAATTTTAGTCATCACTTGAAACCAATTAATGACCAAAGAAATATGACTAAATTTTGGTCGTGTTATAAGATACTGTAAATTAGCTACTAATAGTCATATATATGCAAAATTTAGTCGTTATTTGTAATTACAAATTTATCATTTGCAATAGTCATTCATCTTTTTTTGGTAGTTTTATATTCATTATATAAATGACTAATTTAGTAGTTTATATTCATTTCATTAATAATCATTATAAATGACTAATTTAATCATATAGTCATTTTATTTGTGTTCATCATTAATCAATATAAACTACTAATTTAGTAGTTTTAGATTGATTTTATGTATTCATTATTAATCAACCTAAATTAATTAGTATGATTTTGTGACTATATTTTAAAATTTTCATACAATGTACATGTTCATCTAATATGAAAACACAAAGTTGCATATGTTAATTACAATAGTAAACAATATCAAGTTCAACTATAAAGAGTTTCAACCACAAAAATTATATTATATGAAATGATAAAGTATTACAATGAGTTTCCAACTTAATATTGGTTAGACTACAAATTGCACATGAAATGATGTTTCATCACTTCAAAAAATTATCATTGTGTTGTCAAGGCATTGCGAGTGAATTCACCAAATCTGAAGACTTGACCATCAATCTTTATGTGTGTGTTTTATGCAGGATATTGGCTCCAAGGGTATCACTAGATCATTTCTCTTCTCTCTCTCTTTTTTCATTTGTCGCTCAAGTGTTATTGCTCTCCTCTTTCTTCATTTCCTGCTTCTTACCATCAATACTGAGTTCTTTTTCTGAAAACAAAAGAAGATACAATGCATAGTGTAAGACATGAAAGACAATGAACACTAGAATAGAAACTAAATTAGTCTAATAAAGAGTTTATATGACATATATCTCAACATTAGAAATGTCAAAGCCATTTTTCCCCATACAAGTAAGAAACTCAAACAAGTTTTCTTCAGTTGGGTGATAGTGGCCACTATAATGTGGCCAAATGACCTATATAAAAAAATAAAATAAAATGTAACCATAGAAAAAAACACCTTAGTAACTTAGTATTCAACCTTCAAGAAAAACTTAGACAGAATCATGCCATCTAAGTTACATGATAAAAAACTCAAGTTGTAGACTTGTGAAAATAAATAATACGAAGTGTGTTGTTTAATCTTTGTCGTTTTATTCACAGCATCATTTCATTTTCTAACACATGAACTTGATCAAGTATATAAACATGTGCTCAAATAACAACATGAAAGTAAACTATTCTAATAGTCATGAAAATCTCTTAACACAAAATAGTTAAAAGGATTCCAATCAATATCGTGTAATACTAATTTCATCTTCAAGTTTTGACTATTGTTTAAATGGACATGATACCAAGTATTTTCAATTTCATAGTTAAAAGACAAAACAAAATCAAAAGAAACATTCAAAATAAAATAAAAAAATAGAGAGACCATATCATGGAACATACATTCCAATTATAAATAAATAAAAAATATTTACCTATCCACCGATGTCTTTTCTAGCATTCCTAAACATTTTCTTACCCAAAATAACCATGATGTGAAATAATCACAACATTAAAAACCATAGGAATCCCTACTAGAAACATTTCCAAAGTCGACGGCTCAAGTGCCTAAACAATCTCTAACATCAAATGAATCATATCCAAGACATGCTTTGCTTTTTATCCCCATCCTTTTTCCAATCACATTTCCCGTAACCTGCCCAAAGCAGATTCAAGTAACAATCAAACAAAGGCATCGTCATTTGTTTTTATCTTTTATATCTATAAAATTTGAATCTGATTTGTTTCAAGAACATATTAATTCATATTTAAATCATTCCTGGCATATGAGAAGGTATCAATCAAGTAGGACATCAAAAAACTTGACCTCAATGAGGTCCTCAAACAATTTCCACAATATTAATATTTTTCTTCTTGTGATATATTTGGTAGAAAAAAGAACATATCTACAAAAGAAAACCCCATATATTACTCATTTTCAAACTCTATATATGGTGTATTCTTAGGCATATTTTTAGGATGTTCCTTAGCATTTACCAAAGAAAAATATAGCTTGGTTAAACTCTGTATAATTTTATTCAGCATCAATTTATGCAAGATAAATGTCACACATTATTCTTTCACATTTCTCAACATGCTACATATGATAAATTTAAAGTCACATAAAACCAAGAGAAAACCCTTTTCTAACCAAAACAAACAAACAAACAGTGCCTCTAATAAATCTTCATTCTAATATCAATAGATGAAAAGAGAGTGGACCATTTTTGTTGCTTGACTTTACCTGTTTTTGTTATGAAAGTGCTCGAGCTTCAAGAACCAACAAATGTGAGGGAAGTTGTAAATGTGAAAAAAATTATGTTCACCTTTGTAGACTTCTTCAAAATGATGTGAATGATGCCATTTTCGGATGTGGTAAATTCATACTAATAAATAGCCACAATGGATGCAAAGATTAAATATAGAATATTGTGGGCATGACATGTATTCTAATAAATTGCATTGCAATGACTACCATGGGCCTCCATGGGCTACATGTCCTCAACATGTTCGTCTTGATGTTGAAATAGAGATGGCAACGATAAGTATGGGTGGTCCTAGTTTGTATGGTGTATATCTTCAAACCAAGGTCGTAATCTTAATGAATCTAGGTTCCGACATGGTAAACCTGGATCTGGATCTGGTACTAAATTACATGGAAGGACTTTCAGCCAATTTTAAATCAACTATGATATTTTAGCAAATGCATACACTAAATTGACATGTTGCTTAAGCTAAAATTAAAAAATGATATACATAAATATGCAAACATGTTCAAATATATTCTAGAATAGTATCTCAAACACTTATGATTAAAGCACAAAAACTAATTACATATATTCTAGATATTCACAAGATGCTTTAACAATCAGGTTTCATAATCTCACTTAATTTCTTAAATCTCTTTAGAAACTGCACCTATGATTAAGGAAACAAATGTGAATTCATCCTCCTTTCATTTCTAGGTGTTTCTTCTATTATGACCAAAGAAGTTGAACTGACAACATGCCTTGTTCACTAAAAGTTGGAAGTAGTTGCAACAGATTCTTCAAAATATTTCCCAGCCAGAAGCAGAAGCGGTCTTTGCTGAGCCAGAATAAGTGCTTGAAAGCAATCTCATCTTCAAACCCTCAAAAGAAAGGAAAAATTCAATTGATTCCAAACATGGTCAATCTGGATTTACCTCCCAAAAGGAAGAAGAAAGGTAAATAACCGAAATCAACAAATAAGTATAAGGGATAATAACAAAACTTACCTTAAGCTAAGAAATATCTAATGAGGGATCAACTTTATGCCTTGAAGTGTCCCTTGAAAACTTTGATACAGTGTTTTGAATTCGACTAGAAATCATTGTAGATCCAATTTTTGCTATCATCGTATCATTAGGTGGCGGAGGTAAGGGGATTGGATTCTCCCACTGCCTAGGGGAGGGGCAAGAGATTATTTTCATCTTCCCATGCTTTAGACACTCCCTTCTAAGCATGCAGTTGAAAGCATTCCTATACCTAGATACGATGCACTCTTAACATTTATAAGGATATTCTCATGTTCTTGCAGTGATCGTTAAATATCCATCCTTTCATGAAAAGGAACATTGAACACCATGACAAAAATGAAATTATTTAGCTATCAAATATAACTCTTAATATGGCATGATAAGGACATAAGCAAAACAAGACCTTATTATATTAATTTAATATCGTTCATGGTTCATGTAAATACTAAGAAAACAATAGATTATAAATTCTATGAAGCATCTATACAGTAGTACCTAAACTAGTCTTGTCTTTCATGTGGGAGGAAAGGATGATTATGCTAATATTTTACTTACAATTTGTAACTAATACAAGCCACAAAAAAATGCCAAAATGTATCAATATTGAATAAATATACAAAATAATTTATAGCAAATAACATAACACAACATGTTTGGCACTTGCTTCTTTTTCTTTGCAAATCCAAACATGTCTCGGAGCAACTTATGTTAGCTATGTCCAAATGATGCCAATTTTTTTTTCCATTTAAATTTCCAATTCAATCCTATGTAGCATTATCCAAGAAATTTGGCTCCTTCAGATGAAATGACAATTGTGTGTGTGCAATGCAGTTTAACCGTACAAATTTCTCTTATTCTATAATGAAAATTGTTAAAAGCACAATGAAGTTGTGAAAAATTATGGAAAATAAAAATATTTATAGATCGAACTAAATGCATCCATGTAACAGTTAACCCAATCTAAATGTGAAAATTTAGAAGTGACTGGATAATGCATCTCAAGGGTAATGCAACTCATCCTCATATTGGCAACCCCTTTAACACACACATACACATACAAACACATGTGGGTCAAGGACACATATTTACCACTATGGTAGGTGTCCCATGAATGCCACTTTCTCAAAGACATCCCTAAAATACCACAATATATTAAACTTTACTAAAGAGTTATTAATCATAAATATCATTAATTAAGAGGTCAAGGTAAAACCATAGAACTTATTGCAAAGAAATCAACTCTATTATCATGCACTTTAAATGCGCATGTTTCCTTATGAGCCCAAGCTATAGAGGGAATTTTGGGAGCGAATGCAAACTTTCCTAGAGCTTTATGGTTATTCCTCTAGGCGAAGGTCAATTTCTAAGCCTTCTAAGAACACCACAAATATTGGGGTGTTTACTATTCACTAACTAATCAACACATCCCTTGCCTTGCACAATGAAGGAATGCCTTGAAGTGGCAATCACAAAGTGTTGGAGATTAAAGGTAGTGCAAAGATAGGCACCTGGGTTATTGGTGGTTTGATTTTTCTCAAGGGCACTGACATACACAAAGAACCTTGAAAATATGTCAACATGGCTCATATGGCAAGAGCTTTGTGACTATTTCTATTAGCAATGGAAAAACCCAAACTATTCTTTAGGGACTAACATGATAGTCCAAGCACAAAAACTAATGGCTTAGATGTATTCTTAGGGGTACGGTAAAGTAATATTCTTGGATGTACTCATAAATAGATTTGTAGTTAACACGTTTCAATCAAGATCACTTAGGCCAAAAACTAAAGCTTTCCTTTGGACCTGAGGTTGCACGCCAAGTGTTCAAAAAAATATCTGAACAAATCTTATTTGACAAAAAAATTGCTAATAGGGGATCTAAATTTGAGAGGGCTTTGAAATCAAAGCAAGCTTTAAAATTATTGTCAAGTCTATCATAGGGAAAACCTTAATATTTTGGGTGAACTTTCTTGATTTTATAGTAAATACAAAGAAAAAACTAGAGCTCATGCATGTGATCCTTGTGGACCAAAATAAACTTTTTTTTGCAAGAAACCAACTTGATGACCATTATCTATTGTCTAACATATGCAAAGACACTATTCTAATTTTGGTGTTCTGCCTAGAAAAAGGAGTGATGGGAAAACGCGTGTTTTCATCCTCAGAGACTATTTATTTCAAGGATAAGGTCTCAAATAAACCCCTCCACTTTAGCTACTATAATTTGTAATCAAGTTTACAATATTTAAACTTACCAAAGATCTATTAATCATAGGTGTCATTAATTAATGGGTCAAGAAAAAACCACAAAACGTGTTGCAAAGAAATGCCTTCTATTAGCATGCACTTTAAATGTGCATGTTTCCTTGTGAGCCCAAGCCATAGAAGTCACAATGGTAGAGTTCTTTGAGCAAGGGGTCACAAAAATTATCTCATTCTGTGAATCACATGCACTCATTCACGACACCTATATTATAACTGTACAAGTGGATCTATTCAAATTGATTTTAAAAAATAAAAATACTATGATGTGTATCTATACTCCGAAGGTTTCTTTATTATTCAATTTTATTATTTGGAATATTGTCCCAAATATTTTGAAGAGGGTCCTCTAGGGAAGAAGAGATCCTTTTGTTATCCCATGGTTCCCACACTTCAACCCAACAACTATGTATGTCACCGAAATGGAATTTTAGTTTCATTTCCCAATTTTCCAATACTAGTTTGGAATGTATCATTGTTTGTATATATTGTCAATACCCATGGAACAAATTAAAAACAAATCTTGAAAAGATTAATTTTGGTTTTTTCACATATTCTTGACCCAATCACTTATAGAAAAAATCAACTATGATTGACGACAAAAACCAAAGTCATGACTAGTTTCACATAATAAACATCTATCTTATTATCATTAACATGGGCAAGCTAGATGCAACCTCAAAAGGACTGCTTAGCAAGGTTAAGAGGCCCAATATCCTTTATATCCAAAAAAAATGAGTTAATGCAATTGGAGAAACAATGCACAAAATCATGAGGGCCTTCTTTGCCACTCATTCCTAAGCTATTATATTTTTTGTGTATTATCATATTTTGAAACATGATTTTGGATTTGAACATTAATAATGGAAAAATTGAACTTTTTCCATTTTAGTTCACAACTTCATGCCATGCTCCTAGGAAATTTTGATGTATGTTGATATGATCCTATGATATTGTTGCATATTTTATTTCAAGTCTCGAAAATTCGATCAAGCCCAGTTTCCAATCGAGTGACAATCTGTTCTACGTATAGTTATAGTCATTAATGTTTAGCTCTATCCTTACTCCACATAGTAAAAATATTTGGGGATTATATATTTGATAGGGAAAAATGTCTCTAACTACCATTTTGATCATCGAGCCTCCCATTTGCAATATTAAATCCACTTAATAGTCAATTCTCTAATCCATCCTCTCAAACTACATGGTAAGAACCCTAGCAATCTGTTGAGTCTTCTTGATTTCGATTTACAAGAAAGTCATGACAACTTTAAATTATACAATGGAAACTATTCAAGTCTTCACAATCTACAACAACAAATTCCCCATCTAGCACTCAAACCTTCAAGTTTTAATCTCAATTCTCCTCCATCCACAAACTAGTCAAAAGTCACCGCTAGGAAAAGAATCTTGAAAGAACAAAATTGGTATAAAATAATGTGAGATATGTGATTTTATTAAATGTTACAATGTTTTAATTTTCATGTATAATCTAAACACAAAGTAAAAAAAAATTATTTTTCTATATAGTCCAAACAATCCAATCAACAACTCAGCTCAAGGCAACTCTAAAGTAAAGCATTCCTCCTACAATGCAACCAAACTTACATCCAAACATTCCTTTCCCACGATAGTACACGATGTTATTGTGTACTACGGTGCTTCTAAACAAATATTATAGATGTTTTTAAATACTCCTTTTGTTTCTTGACCATCTCTTGGAAAAATATCTTGCCATTCCATTTATGGTAACATAATTTGGGCACTAATAGGGTTAATAAAAAAATGACTTCTGGACCCAACAATTGCATGTAAAAAAATTGAAATGTTGCACAACAAAACGAAAACAAAAAATCAAACATACTTTGTGACCAACAATAGAAGGTAGAAACAACCTTCAAATTTTACCAACCCCTTTAGTTATTGTCAATTGAAAATAACATTATACAAACAAACACAGTGAAAACTGCAGTTCAATATGAAAATACAAAATTATGTTGCACAATTCAATATAGAATCCTAAAATGTAAATTTTACTATTTATATGATTGGCATGCATCGCGATGCATTTTTCAAATTTCCATTATATGATAAGTGAACTAAATTGTCACCCATGCGCATGGAATTTGAATTTTATAAGCTATAACTACATTAAATGTCCAAAAAAACAAAATATTTTCTAGAGATGTAATTTTGAAACAAAATATACCATTGGCTTCAAAAGTCAAATTTTGATAACAACACATTTTAGAACACTGAACACTATAACTAGGAAAAGAATCTTAAAAGACCAAAAAATAGCTTAATAAGATCCTTGGTATAAAATAATGTGAGATTTGTGGTCGCAACAAACAAGATTGCCCCTATTCCAATTTAACTTCTCCACGGTGCAAACATTTTTAGACATAACGTGTTGCATAATCATATGTAATGATTCTCATCCTTGCAACCATATTAAGACAATAATGTATGAAAATTTGTATTCCACACGCTACGACCACCAATAGATTGTGCCATCAATTACATAATGACTATTTCTTGGCCACTAATTAACATGACAAATATCTAGCCTTATTATCTCCCAAAAACTACATGTAATATCAATAAGATATATATTTACTCTGGATGACTTCCCAAAGTCTGAGGATGCATCACATAACACGGACTTCCCTCTGCTTGGGTGCCAAGTCTAAGGAGAATATATTGTAATGTTCCCAAAATTAATTTCTCAGCAAAACATGGCTAAAAAATTCATTTTTCAGGAATGTGTGCTTTATCTATCATAAATTGTTTTTAAAAACACTCAGAAACCAAATCCAAATTCTGCAGCAACCTTTACTCAGCTTTTATGGGCAAAAAGGTGGGGAAAAGTGAGGATTTTGGCCCTAAAATTAGTATAATCAGAAATATGCGTAAAAATAAGCGTCATGGCTTTGGGATATGTTATATTAGGCCAAGAGGGATATACATGTTGAATTTCAGCAAAAAAAAATGCGTTTTACTAAATTAAACAGTTCCTCCTTCCCGACTAGTCAAGAAAAACCCTGATTTCCCATGACTTGGAAGATGCAGAAATTTACTGAAGCAAGGGTAGCGTATTTTCTGAAGGTGTAAGATTTAAAACAGTATGAAAAATCAGAGAATTATTTTAGTAACATGGCATAGGCATTAAGCAAGGTTAAACAACAGTTTTACATAGAAAATCCCTCAAGATTGAGGTGTTGCAACACAAGAGAATGACCCAGAAACCCTTCAGTGTTATTTACAGGAGGCTGAAGCTTATTTTTATTATATTACATATCTTCAACTGATAAATACATGAAAGCATAGATCAATAATGAATCAAAATGCCCAAAGGGCTCTTTATTACATTCCCCTTGGGGATTTCAGCAATACATGAAAATGCCGAAGCAGATCTGAGTTTTACTGCAGCAGATCTACAGAATGATTCAAAATTTCTGAAGAAAAATCTCCAGTGAATGTATCATATCAGAAATATACTTGGATTGGTTGGCCAATCCAAGTATCACCCTAGATGCAAGGAGGCTTCCTTCACATCAGAGATCTAGCTCCAAAATGATGCCAAAACCCTGCAATGCTTCTCCTTCAGCAATAACATAGATCTGGGGAAGGAACTACGTAGTATAACATGGAAAACACATTTCCTTGATTCCAAGATCTGAAATGAGGCTCCAATCTTAAAATACAGCCCTTCAATGGATTAGAACCCTCCTCCACTGAAAAGAAGTACTGAAATGCTCTAGATTGGAAAAGATCCAGACTCCACTTGCTGCAGCTTACAAAAGCAATCAAACCCTTAACAAGATCTGCATTACATTTGGAAGTAGAAGCTTGGCCAAATTCTAGATAGTGGATCAATGTAGCACATCCTCCTCCAAAGAGCTACTCCATGGAAGGAGAGAGGATTCCTAAACAGGAAACCCTCTTCTCTTTGGCTAACCAGCCAAGAGAACTCAAGTTGCTCAAGCAACCACAAATCTTCAACAACCCTTTCTTGAGTCCTCTTCCTCCTTTTTATAAAATGAGGAAGTGCAAAACCCTAAACCACTTCACTTGAATTAGCCCCTTTCACATTTAGAAGCTCCTTCTAGAATTGCGCAGTTCACTTAGGAGGTTCAAAGCACCTGGACTGTCTTGTGATTTGGTCCTGTTGACCCAGTCAAATAGCTTAGCCCTGTTCACACACAAGTGGTTTTTTATGCAACCAACTCATATTTAATCCTGTTCACATTGAGCATGTCTTTATTTTTAGATCTAAGGAGTGTTGCATGTCCTCCATTATTCTATTATTCATAAACATGAAAAATAAAACAAAATTCTAATGTTCCAATTAGCTTAGCTAATTTAGGAACATTACAGTCCTCCCCTCCCAAATGTTTCTTGTCCTCAAGCAACTGCAAGGATAGAACTGAAATATGTCTCCTCCTCCTACTGTAGCATCCCCATATGATGAACTCCTCCAAATAATGAGATGTTGTGTCAACAATGAATCTCCATATTGCCCCTCCCAAGCATGCAAGTTAGCTGAATAGCTATCATCATGAAACAGTCATATACTCAAGAAGGAAATAAGGTGCTGCCTAGAGGCTCCCTTGAGGCATGGAATCTAAAGTGTATTGGGAAATAACATCCCCCATGTGAGCTCTCCATCCTCAAGAAATCATCCACACAAAATGAGTCACCTCCAATCATGGCAACTCCTGAAAATGTTCCTTCACCTTGAGCTCCTGCAAAGTAGGTGGGCTGAAATTATGCACATGGTAGACAAGATAGCCTACCCCACACTATTCTCCTCTCCACTTCAGATAAGTGTAGAGTTAAAACTGATCTTAGGCTACAAGGACATTTCCCTCAAGTGGCATCATGAGGATTAGATCTGCAAAGATCCTCCCTCCAACGCTGTAAAACCAATCAGCCCAAAATGTCTCATATGTGATGGATATAAGAGTATCACCATGAGGTACTCCATCAAACACATGGCTCACCTTCAAAATAAACAAGTGTTTGGCTATGGTGGCCACAATTTCTCCCATGTTCCCATTAGAACATGTGCTGCAGAAAATGTGGGAATCTCCTTCCCAAAAAGGACACACTCAACCATGTGCCTTGCTCAACATCATGTCTCCCATCAAGATAGAAACAACATCAGCAACTGAAAACATGATCATCACCATAGTGAAGGAAATACTGAAGGTTCTATGTAATGTAAGAGAGTACCAACAGTCTTCCAAGTCCTCACAGCGCAGTTTTTCAAAATGTTGCTTCAGAAAATTGTATGGCAAAATGCTTCCTGTGACATGGTTAATCATATAAATAAGAGAACTCATATGTAAGGAAAACATATTTTCCCAAGGCCACATAATAGATGGCTGTCTCCATCATGCAATTTGGCCCAATGAAGTTCATGGAGCTCAATAAATAGCTTGCCCTCTTGTGGAGCAATGCACTGCCAAGAGATGGTAAGAGAATGCAAGCAAAAACTCTCACCATATGCTGGAAGCAAGAAGATACATGGATTCATGAGTGAACCCTCAAGTGTAATTTGGCACACTTACATGAAGAGAAATGAACTAAGCTCTGCATGCAAATCCTCTTCTCCATGTTTGGAAACCCTTGACAAGAAGAATACATCATCTTCCTCACCTCCTCTTTGCTCACCAAGTGCATTGAATGAGAAGTGATCCTGGGAATACTCCATCAATAAATCCCAGCTCCAAATTGACAACGTTGTTGGCCCATGCAAGTAGGCTCCCATCAACTCATAGCTCCAATCTTTGACATGCAAAATGTCAAAGGCATCTCCCATAATGTTGCTACATATGAGAAGTCCTTCCCATGAAGAAAGTCCTTCTTGAACATCTAAGGTCAAGGAGTAACCCCTTTGCACTATGATAGTGCCATCTTCTACTCCTGCAACATCATGAAAATTGTGAGGAAAATATGCCCTTGCTCTCTCAAGAACATCCCAAGAAAAAAAATCCTTTGTTTCTTCCTTATACTTCCATCATCCCATACATGTAGTGACAACATGGTGCTTGACATGAAAAATGTTATGCCAACACAATGTGCCCATACCCTTTGCTGCTCCATGATGCAAGTAACCTGTCACATACCCTTAGAAAGAGTGTGATGATAAACTCTTCCAAGAGAAGCCAGTGTAGCCAAGCCTCCTACTGCCTAGTATCAAAAATCTGCAAGTGGCTTTCTAGCCTCTTGCTCTCCATCCTCCATCTTGGTACACCTCCCCATGAGGGATACCATCATCCCAAATCATATTTCTGCATTTCATGGGATCTTGAAATGCAATCTTCCCAAGGATCAATTTGACCCTATGAGGATCCAAATAGGTGGTAGGAAAAAGCCTCCCATCATAATGTGCATGGCTCAAGAAATTTCCAACACAGTCATGAGAGATGTTATCCATCCGAAGATGTCCCCCATCTACTATATGCTCATATGAGAAGGGAAGATCCTCCTCAAACTGTTGAATAACTTTGCACTCCATGATGTGTTGAAGTGCACCTCCAATGAATTATTCTCATGATGTCTCGGCCTCATGCATGACCTTCCAAAACCAAAGGGCCTTGGATTTGCTGCAAGTAGAAGTTTCTTCTTGAGCAAGGGTGTGCTCATTGAGAAAGAGTCATATGGAAGGGAGAAAGGGTTTCTCACTCCAAGATGTCTACCATCCATCATTCCATCCTTTATTGCTTCATGAATGAATCTTCCATGTGAATGCTCTAATGAGGAATGGTTCCTCTCTTCTTCCTCATTGCCTTGGCACAACGCAGTGCAACTTGTTGCTCTAAATCAGCAGCATGCAAAGATGTAGATCCCTTCATACAATGTGCTGAAATGACAATAGATGAACCTTTAATCATACCTCGGTGAGATGTAGAAGCAAGATATTCTTTTGCAACTATGTAGTCTTCCTTCATTACTGAACATGAAGGCTGCTCTTCCAAGGTTGTGCCAGCGCTGGTACAAGTATCCACCTTCTCAATATCCTTGAGATATTCCTCAATACCCTTGAGGGCCTAGAAAAGGAGCAAGGAGATCTCCTCTTTTGTCATTCTTCCAAGTGGTGGATCCATGCTCTGGTTTTTCTCTGCATAGCTCTCCTTCTTTTTGAGGACAGGAAGTGCATGGATCTTCCTCTCCTTCTTGAAACCTTCTGCAGGTCTCACTGCAACTTTCCGCTTCTTGAAACCCTCTAGGAGTTTCATTTTCTTCCTCCTTCTTTCTTCTGTCTAACCCCTTTGAAGAGGCTCTTCCTGGATCTTAAATATGATGAGGTAAAACTCATCTCATTTATATTTCAGATTTATGTCTCTTCTCTTCTCTGATACTGCTGTAAATTTCCCTCTTCAGGAGTATCAAGATTCTATTCCAGAGATTGACTGCAGGGGCATTTACTGGATATGTCACCTTTGAGAAAAGGATGAGATCCAAAGGCTACCTGGACATCTTTAGACTCTGTCTATAGAGCTTGAAATATTTCTACTTCAGGGATTTAGCACTTTGGCTTGAAGCCACAGGCTGAGCCAAAGATCATGCTCTGATACCACTGTAATGTTCCCAAAATGAATTTCTCAGCAAAACATGCCTGAAAAAAGAATTTTTCAGGAATTTGTGCTTTATATATCATAAAAAGTGTTTAAAAACACTCAGAAACCAAATCCAAATGCTGCAGCAACCTTTACTCAGCTTTTATGGGAAAAAAGGTGGGGAAAAGTGAGGATTTTGGCCCTAAAATGAGTATAATCATAAATATGCATAAAAATAAGGGTCATGGATTTGGGATATGTTATATTAGGTCAAGATGGATCTACATGTATAATTTCAGCAAAAATAAATGCGTTTTACTAAGCTAAACAGTTCCTCCTTCCCGACTAGTCAAGAAAAACCCTGATTTCCCATGACTTGGAAGATGCATAAATTTACTGAAGCAAGGGCAGCGTATTTTATGAAGGTGTAAGATGTAAAAAGTTATTAAAAATCATAGAATGATTTTAGGAACATGGAATAGGCATTAAGCAAGGTTAAACAACAGTTTTATATAGAAAATCCCTCAAGATTGAGGTGCTGCAACACAAGAGAATGACCCAGAAACCCTTCAGCATTATTTACAGGAGGCTGAAGCTTATTTTTATTATATTACAGATCTTACAATGATAAATACATGAAAACAGAGATCTATAATGAATCAAAATGCCCAAAGGGATCTTTATTACATTCCCCTTGGGGATTTCAACAATACATGAAAATGCCAGAGCAGATCTGAGTTTTATTGCAACAGATCTGCATAATGATTCAGAATTTATGAATCCAAAGATTCATTTAATGTATCAGATCAGAAATAGACTTGGATTGGTTGGCCAATCCAAGGATCACCTTAGATGCAATGAGGCTTCCGTGACATCAGAGATCTAGCTCCAAAATGATGCCAAAACCCTGCAACACTTCTCCTTCAGAAATAAAGCATATCTGGGGAAGGAACTACGCAATATAACATGGAAAACACATTGGCCTGATGCCAAGATCTGAAATGAGGCTCCAATATTCCAATACAACCCTTCAATGGATTAGAACCCTCCTCCACTGAAAAGAAGTACTGAAATGCTCTAGATCTGAAAAGATCCAGACTCCACTTGCTGCAGCTTACAAAAGCAATCAAACCATTAATAGGATCTGCATTGTAGTTGGAAGTAGAAGCTTGGCCAAATGCCGGATAGTGGATCAATGCAGCACATCCTCCTCCAAAGAGCTACTCCATGGAAGGAGAGAGGATTCCTAAACAGGAAACCCTCTTCTCTTTGGTTAACCAGCCAAGAGAACTCGAGTTGCTCAAGCAACCACAAATCTTCAAAAACCCTTTCTTGAGTCCTCTCCCTCCTTTTTATAAAATGAGGAAGTGAAAAACCCTAAACCACTTCACTTGAATTATCCCCTTTCACATTTAGAAGCTCCTTCTAGAACTGCGCAGTTCACTTAGGAGGTTCAATGCACCTGGACTGTCTTGTGATTTGGTCCTGTTGACCCAGTCAAATAGCTCAACCCTGTTCACACACAAGTGGTTTTTTATGCAACCAGCTCATATTTAATCTTGTTCACATTGAGCATGTATTTATTTTTAGATCTAAGGAGTGTTCCATGTCCTCCATTAGTCTATTATTCATAAACATGAAAAATAAAACAAAATTCTAATGTTCCAATTAGCTTAGCTAATTTAGGAACATTACATATATTCTACCAAATTTGTCCAAGACCGCAATGTATGGCTTATATTCTCCAAGGTCTAAGGATTAACAATTGATAGCGGGGGTATTATTGATGGGATGGGCCAAAAATGGTGGGATGGTGATTGCAACCAAGACCAAAACCATATTTTCCACAATGTCCCCACATCATTTGTGGTACATTCTAGCTCAAATGTACATTTGAGAGATTTGAAGTTCAAGGACAGTCCAAAAATCCATTTTGAAATAGCTCAGTCAACAAATTTTCAAGTCGAACTTGGAAATTGTTTCTCCCAGGGATAGTCCAAATACAGACAGAATTCACATCTATGCCTCTCAACATGTAGTGATTCAGAATTGCACAATTGCAACAAGAGATGGTCGATGTTTCTATAGTTACACAAAGCTCAGACATTGAAATTAGAAAACTAGTTTGTGGGCCTCAACATGGAATAATTTTTGGAAGTCATGGCAGCAGGGATTCAGAAGATACAATTTCAGACGTGGTTGTTAATGGAGCTTCTCTAAATGGCACACAAAATGGATCAGTATGCATAAAAACATGGCAGGGGGGTTCTGGGTATGCCCAACGAATAATGTTCCAACTTGTGAACATAATTAACATCTCAAATCCCATTATTGTGGATCAATATTAATTTGTATCTCCATTGCCAAGCCAAAATCAGTTAAAACCATGCAACAATCATAGTTTTTTTGTTCAAGTTCACAACGTGACATACATAGACATCATCGGCACTTTGACAACAAAAGAGGCAATAAAACTTATGTGTAGAAGGACGTTCCATGTACAAATATTTTGATGGAGGTTCTAAGCCTTCACTTGGATAAAGGAGATCCGACCACTTCTTTATCGGCTAATGTGCACAGTTCTAGCTATGGCCAAGTCATTCCTCCCATTAATTTCAAATCATTGGGCTTGAAAGCATCAAATTAATTTATTACCGGGATTTATCGGTCATCTCATTTGTTCTGCAATTATATTCGTCGGTGCCATGGTGGTTATATGAAGTTGTTAGTTTGAAAAATATTTATAATTACTTTGAAATATGTGAATATTCTATAACTAATGAATCAAATTGTCTTTTGTGCGACTTTTTGGAAGTTTTTCCGGTGTAATTTTCCGGTCTACTTTCTCCAAAATCCAACAAGAATTCATTGAGATCACAAGCTTGATGGGTAACTGTTGCACAGTAAAAGAGTCATAGGGGATTTTTAGGGTGTTGAATCCATATCTACAGTCAAAAAACAAATTTAAATAACATAAATCAAGATTTCATCTCAATTTTTTCCGCTGGATTCCAGCATAGAAAACTCCAAAGAGTTGCACTAAAATCAACTCCCTAATGAATATGCATCAGCTATGGAGGAGAATGAGGCCCTAATGAATATGCATCGGCTATGGAAGATAATTAGGAGTATGTAACAATTGAGGACCGAGGTCATGAGGCTTCTGCTGATGGTTAACCCATCACAACCCATCACTAGACGACTATGAGGATGATGAAGATCATGAATTTTTTATAGAGAAGCTTCGTTCAGAAATAAGAAGACTCATAGTGGGAAATCTGTCTATTATACCTGAAGAAAGTGAGTTTGATCTAGCCGAGTCCAGTTTTTGGGAGAGTGAGAGTGGAGCTTCAATGGAATATTCTCCATCATCATTCCAAAAAGTAGAGCCAAAAGAGGGTTCTATTGAAGCTTTCTATGAGAAATACTCAGAGAGGATGAGCTGCTTGGATAAGCTTAACAATCAATAGACCTATGCATTAGAGGTTTTTCAAAGCCATGAAACCCGGAAGCCTAAAGGGGTGACTTCTAGGCTAAAGATATATATTATTAAAAAGCCTGCGATCACAGATGCTTCCCAGGAATCCTTGAATAGAGTGCAATAGAACCTGGAGACTGTGTATGTCAGCCAGACTTGTTTGTCTTGGGAGGCTATGTATTGGCAATACAAAAAGTTCAGGGAGGTGACATTGTAAGGATCATAGTAGGATTTGTTTTATGACCATGTGGCAGATCAGTTTCAGTAGTTTCAATTTTTTTTGTAGAGGTTCTTAGAAAATGAGCCGTCTGAAGGTCCCAGGATTTGGTCAAACGTTCCATGAAGAAATCAGGGACAAAAGAAAATACAATAACAACAGTTCAGCTGGTTAGTATAATGGAGGAGTCCATAATTATATTCTGGGATATTGTTAGGTCTGACAAGCACAAAAGTTTGGTGCAACACCCAATGTTGAATTTTTTGTGCATAAGTCAAGAGGTAGAGGATCCCAACGACTCTACTCTCTTGCATTCCATGAGGAGAAGTGTGCATTGTAAGGATTTGAAGGTGTGAGAGCTTGAAAGGAGAGGGAGATGCTTGATAAAGAGGCTCGATCCTTTCGCTACAGAGAAAGGGATAGAGCTCTTGATGGCCCTTGTGGACATAAAATTAGTATCTCAGGTATTGAGGATGTCCAGGATCACTACAGATCATCTGCAATGGTGCCAAAAGAGACTCGGTAAGCTCAGTATTCGCAAGGGTGAGGAACATAGATCACACGGTGTTGTATTATTTTTGTATTGATTATACATTTTAGGTCGCTACTTCGATGCATTTCCTATGGAATTGTATATGAAACACATGACTTAAAAATTCTAACACTAAATATTTATTGGATGGGAAGTTGGGATTTAGGGGTTTCACAGCATTACGAAAACGAAAACTGTGTTTTTTGTTCTCTAATTTTTTTCTTTGGGAGAATGATGCTCCCTGGAAGAAGCCATTAGAGCTCAGATCCCTCCAATGAGTTTATCATCTGAGGTCTTTCCGAAATAAAGAAAAATATATACCTTGCAATAATGTTGAGCATCTACAAAGGAGAGACATACAACTAAATTTACTTACAAAACATGAGATGTCGGTCCCATATGGAAAATTAAATTCTTGATGGCAACATAATTGGTTTCAAAGCTTTGAAATATGGAGACAAAATATAACTGCGTGATGCTTCCTGCGATGCAACTGTGTGAAAGCTTGAATGGTTTAGAAAACCTAATATCCAATGAAAACTGGCCACATTTCCCATATGTAAGTGCACCAAGCACAATTTTCTTGTTATCAACAGGAACATTGAGGAGAACTCTCTCACTTTATTTTTCATTTTGAATCTTACCCAGGGCTGCCTGCGATAAGTGGAGATATTTACCATCTCCAGGATCACAACTATGAACCTCCCCAAGTTTTACCTCCACGCCAAAAAAACTCCTTTTGTTCTATAGAATTCGTTGGGTCAGGTGATATTACAGTGCAAACTCGATGAAGCAAACCACACAATGTAAAAAACTAAACCCTATGTTTAATACTAAGACCTATTTGAAAATTTCACGATGAAAAATGACTCCCACGCAATCTCACCCCTAACCCAACCATGCTTAGTTTTTCAATCATAGTTCGAACCTGAGCAAACCCCATTCGCCCCCAAAGAATTTTCCATCATGGCACGCGGAGAACATGGAATAATTTAATATCGTTGGATTTCCTCAAGATCTTGAGTAGCATAATGAAATCTTATTAGGTTGAAAAAAAATCAATCATAGTATTATGGAATTTGAAAAAGGTTTCATTTTATTATTATATTATTTTGTTTATTTTTGTAAGCGTTTTATTTGGAAGGGTTACTCAGAGTTGAATAATTACAAGATGATTTATTTATTCTTTAAATAATATTTTACTGACTTTTATTTAGTGAAATATATTTAAAAATTATTGAATCATTTTTTTTAATGTATATATATGATTTATTTATTTTTTAGATAATATTTTATTGATTTTTGTTTAGTGAAATATATTTAAAAATTGTTGAATCATTTTTTTAATGTATATATAAATTTATAAGTATTAAAAAAAATTCAACAATTAAATTATGAAATTTCTATCTAGATTGAGGTGCTCACTTTCCAACTCACTTTAGTAAGCAACTTAATGTTGACATGACCACCATCAAAAAGTGGCAGTTATGCAACATCACTCCACCTGCTTATCAACATGTGAATAATTTAAATGTTGAAAAGAGTAATTGAGCCCTCTACATCTACACCTTCTCAATGCTAATTCTCATGTCCGACCTCACATGTAACTTAATGCTCACGACCATGTTAACTCTTCCGCTTGATCACCATATCCTGCATTCCTCCTTGCGACCCTCTAAAGCTCACGGAATTCCATGCTTCCATTATTTTTGTTATCTAAGGCCACATCCACAACATCTTTGTTCTCCTATACACTGTCGTGGTGAGGGAATGAGGCCATGTTCAACATGGTGGCAAGGGTAGAGGTCACCCTATCACCTCTCCATAGTGAAATGACCACATGGTTTTCCTTGACCATGACATCCCTGAGCGTATCATGCATGATTTAGTTATCCTAGAAGTAGTTGAGAGACAAAGAATTGGTGACGCGCTCTGGGTTGTACATAATTTACTAGCTAGGCATCTCTGCGACCTAGAGTTGGCTCGCACTCATGTTGAACATCATGTGGTTGAATCTAACTCCTACGTCAGTCACATTAGAACAACACTTCATTGTCTCTTGTAAAACATTGGTATCAGTTTTCCTCCCAACATGACGTCCTCCACTTCCTCCAACACTTTGAACAGGTCTATAGAGTAGCAACCAAAATAATTTCTCTCACATAAAATCTTCTCTCACACTATGATTTGAAATCGAAATAAATTCCATGATTACCAAAAATTATGTTGTTATCCTTCCATTGCAAAATAAATCATTAGGCCTATTCCCTATGAAATCTCTCTCGTATGGTAGAAAATTACCTAAGAATTGTGGATATTTTAATGTTATTTCCACGATCTATTGTTGAATCTTCAAAAACAATCAAAGTTAATGCCAATCGTATAGCAGGTCTCGATATTCATTCTGTTTTCAAAATTCTCCAACTTTATATCAAATGTGGTCTTTTCAGGATTCTTTTCCTCTACTTTCGCTGCACCAAAGGTCATACTCGCCTGAGGGATCATTTCAACAACCTCCACTAGAAACATCTCAATGCGACGTGACTTCAACTGATCTGTCAAACAAGGGAAGATATGATTTCACTCTTCTGGGAAGAGGCTGAAAATGGATTCAACAAGCTTGAGGATTTTATCGGAGAGAGGAAGCCTCAACCCATCATTAGGGGAATTTTGAGGTCTAAAATGGGCCTCCTAAGGAAATTATAAAATAATAGTGGAAAAAATCAAATAAGATTTGATGACATCATCAAATTTTAGAGGGAAAAATGAAAAACTACTTTTTCAACTCATATTTTCAACTTATCTCCCAAAGTTTTTACTCAAATTTCGAGCGGGAGTACTCATTGGATGCGAAATTTAATTCCTCATCCAAGGAGTACCCATGTTGCATACTTTCGATGGGTCCTACTACACAAAAAATGAGAAATACATAAAAAAATGTGATTACAATCACGTTTTTTATGTATTTCTCATTTTTCGTGTAGTAGAGTTCATCGAAAGTATGCAACATGGGTACTCGTTGGATGAGGAATTAAATTTCGCATCCAACGAGTACTCCCGCTCGAAATTTGAGTAAAAATTTTGGGAGATAAGTTGAAAATACGAGTTGAAAAAGTAGTTTTATTATTTTATTAATTTTTAATATTTTTACCCTTTTATTTAAAAAATGGTGAATCATCCCCCATAGTTGACATCATCATCTTGAATCCTATTGGTTGTTATAAAGTTTATTTTTGTTGTACATTTTTCTTAGGAGGCCCATTTTAGACCTCAAAATTCCCCTAATGGTGGATCACAGTGTGATGGAAATTTTAGTTTTTGGGATTTGGTTTCCATAGAAAAATAGTTTGGAGAATCATATTGGGATCCAAATGGATTGTATAAAAGTGACCTCTGATATTTTTTTGCGACTTCATGTCTAGAAGCGAGAATGGGACAATTTTTACAGTATAAAGAAATCCCTAATCTGTACCAAAATGGTAGTTTCATGCTTTTAAAGATGAACTAAAAGTTGGGAATGGACTCACCGGGTTTTGAACATATCTAGAGGAGGAAAAATACTTCACAGAGACAGATATTTCCAACCACAACAAGAATATATGCCTTCAAGGTTTTGTACCTGCAACTGCTAGACTTCAAAAACCTTGAACCTTAAGAGATGTTATTTGACTTAAACATCTACTATTGCTCCTTTAATATGATAAATGGCCTCTCATACTCTTCAAATTCCAATGCCATCCCTACAAATAGCAACAAAATGTAGCACATAGATTAAAGAATAAACATACAAGCTTGGCTGCAAAAAAAACAATGGATTTTGAACCAGAGACCTGAGGTGTTTGTACACCTATATATTGCAAGACTAAATGTGGAGTGGAATTGCATTGAAGTTAAAAGTGAAACATAACTTTGTGCCATCAATGGATTGAATTTTCGATGGTGGCATTTAATATTGGATCTGCTAGTGGTAAAACCATAATTCACAACTCTTTGAGATGTCATTTTCACTGATCCAGGTGGATATTGGTGGCCACCTGCCTATTCCACTTGGGGCCCCACCATTGTCTCTTTCAATTTTTTTCACTACTTACTATTTTTAGCAGTTTTTCGGGTCCTGAACTTCCGGAGCCGTTTTGAAGCCCCAAACGGAGATAGTATGCCGAATTTACGTCCCTAGGAAGTTGAAACATCAATTTACCCAAACGGGGCCCATAGTTTTGGCGCTTCATCTCCTAGGGTTAGGTTTTTGGGATGTTTAGGGTTCTCCATTGTTTCTCAATAATAAATAGGCCCTCGCGCCTCATTGTAAAGCAGTTCAGAGGTCTGTAGCCACCACATCTCTTCTCAGAGATTCGCTGCCAGCACCCTAGCTATTTTATTTCCATTATGTCTGTAAGCATCTTTCTGTTATTTGATATTAATGAAATGAAGTGTTATTTCCGCTGCATCTCTGTATTTATGGTTATGTGTTTATTCTGTTGCGTTCCTGCATAAATCCGGATCAGTGGTATCAGAGCGGTCTGCCTTTTCTCGATCCTTCTTTGCATGTCCCCAACGAGGTCGGGGTATAAGGAGCTAGGGCTCGATCTGGTGGAACCTTTGCAAGATCAGCCTCGCAAACCTCGACGGACGCCCATGGGAGACGAAAAGAAAGATGAGGGAGCAGGAGATCCTATCAAAATATTGCTCGAGGAGGCCCTCGAAAAACAAAGGAACGCGATGATGGATAGCTTTGCTCAGATCCTTCAACGGCTGCCCACCGGCGGCGCATCTGCATCCAGTAGCCACTCTGGAGTTGCGACTCCCTTTAAGGTATAAGTAAATTTTGACATTCCCATATTTGAGGGTCAAATAGACGCAGATGCCGTAGATAGATGGTTGAATCTATTAGAAGGATATTTCTCTGTTCATGACTTTTCAGACCGGGAGAAGATTATTTTTGCACTCCTCGAAGCTACCCCCCATGTTAAGGACTGGTGGGAAACCTACTGTGAGAACAAGGACCAGACAGAACCCTCTCTGTTCTCGGCCGTACCAACTTGGAATTCTTTCCGAGACGCCGTCAAGGAACAGTACTATCCTGTGGGGAGCTATGAGGATAAGTACATACAATGGACCACGCTGCGACAACAAAGGGATCAAGATGTGCACGAGCTGACGAATCTGTTCCATACCCTGCGCACAAAGTTGGGTATCAAAGATTCAGAGAAACATTTGGTGCTAAAGTATCGCAGCTGTCTGCACAGATACATTCATGAGGAAATGGAGTTCCTCGACATCTCCTCGCTTGGTACGGCATACCGGTATGCTGCCAAGATTGAGCAGAAATTCAAACAGAAGAAGCGAGACTTTGGATATGCGAATCAAAAGCAAGGAAAAGGTGCTTCCAAACCGCAGAACAAAGGACAGAGCCAAGGCATGGCGGCTAAAGACAACCCGTCAAAGCCACAAGAAAAGAACAACACCGTAAAGCCAAAGAAGGACACGTGAAAGTGGTGTGAGTTCCATAAGAGCTCCACTCACAACACAAGTGAGTGTCGGGCCAAGCAGTCGCTAGTGGCCGAGATGAGGGCTTCTGAGTCAGATGCATGCTCGACCTCACCGAATCGAGAACGACCAGGTGAATGACAAGGGAAGCGGTGTGATCACGAGGCAATGCCATTGTTGCCACTACAAAGATCCAAAAGGAGGAACCGGAAGATCCAGAGGAGGAGGAACGTCTCTTCCACTCCCGGATGTGGGTAAAGGGCTCCCCGGTACAGTTCATTGTCGACAATGGGAGCCAAAAGAACCTCATTTCAGCAGACGCCGTGAAGCGGTTGGGCTTGCCGACCACAGCTCACCCACATCCATACACCATCGGGTGGCTTCACCAAGGACGAGATCTCCGCGTCAGCCAGCAGTTCCGCCTTCCCTATAGCATCAAGCCCTTCACGGATGAGGTATTATGTGACGTTGCTCCTATTGATGTTTCTGATGTATTATTAGGACAACCATACTTGTGGAAGCGTCATGTTGTGTATGAGTCTTGACCTCGTGCTGTTATTGTTACTTTTGGAAATAAGTTGTACAGGATGCTAGAGGTACCACCTCCTGCCGCTATCTCTTTGGTTACTGCAAAACAATGCGGTAAGCTCATTTCCCAAACCAGGAAATTCATTTTCTTGATGATCGCCCCCAGGGCAAGAAGAAGACTGTGGCCACGACCTCCAGACAGGGCTCCTCTGCACAACAACAAAAAATGGATAAGGTTGTGGAGGAGTACGGGGACATATTCACCTCACCCACAGGGGTTCCTCTGCACTGTCAGGTCAAGCACCCGATTGATCTGACCCCCGGTGCGCCGCTACCTAATGGACCGATCTATCGGTGCTCTATTCTGGAGAATGATGAAATCAAGAGGCAGATTCAGGAGCTGTTGCAGAAAGGTCACATCAGACCAAGTTCATCACCCTGTGGGAGTCTGATCGTGTTGGTACAGAAGAAGGATGGGACGTGGAGACTACGCTGATTATCGGAAAATTTGAAAAAGATCAGCACATCGGGTCGTGCCGTCCCACGAAAGTTTATGACCTTCTGGACCAACTCAAAGGGGAAAAATATTTCAGCAAGATCGACTTGAAGTCTGGGTATCACCAGGTACCAATCAAACCCTCTGATGTGTGGAAGACTGCCTTCAAAGCTAAGGAGGACCTTTTCGAATGGCTCGTCATGCCTTTCAGATTGAAAAATTCTCCCGTGACCTTCATGAGGTTGATGGACGACATCTTGCATCCATTCACCAACTCATTTGTAGTGGTATACTTGGATGACATTCTTATCTTCAGCCAGACTTGGGAAGAGCACCTCCACCACATCCGAGAAGTCCTCCAAACACTGCGGAAACACAAGTTGTGTGCCAATTTGGAGAAGTGCACTTTTGGCATGACCCAGGTTCAATATCTGGGATACATTATTGATGAAAGGGGGGTGCATGTGGATCTAGCCAAGATCAAAGTCATTCGGGATTGGCCAGCCCCAACCACTATAACAGAGCTTCGCAGCTTTCTGGGTCTTGCTAATTTCTACCGGAGGTTCGTGTTGGGATTTTCTCATATCACTTGGCCCTTGAGTCAAGTCACGAAGTGAGGAGCGAAAGAAAAATTATTTTGGTCGAAATCTCAATATAATGCATTCATTGAATTGAAACATTGCCTATACTCTGTCCTAGTGCTCACATTACTAGACTTGCAACAACCATTTGAATAGAGACGAGATGCCTCGGCCCATTACCTTCAGGTAGTTCTTACTCATGAGGGGCATCTAATGGCACATATCACGGTGAGACATTTTTTAGACACATTTCAAAAATGTCAATTATGACAAAGAAATGTATTCCGTTGTGCAGGCTTGTCGACAATGGAAGCATTACATTTTGGGGAAGGAGACAATCATCCACACAGACCACCGACCCCTGCAATTCATACAGACACAAGGGAAGTTGTAGAACGATCGCCATCAGAAGTGGTCCACATATCTGCAACAATTTCATTTGAACATCAAGTACAAGAAGGGTAGAACCAATAATGTTGTAGATTGCCTCAGCCGACCACCGATCATGGCCATAACCACCGTTCTCAACTATTGTGGGCATGATACTTCTGATTGGCCGCTTCTCTACAAGAACGATCCAGAATTCAGCTACACATACAAGGCACTCTTGGGGGGTATGCAAGTTCCAAATTTTCACCTCCAAGATGCACTATTATGTCACCTGGGAAACCTTTGTGTTCTTTCAAGCGAGTGTGCCAAGATGATATGGGAAGTGCACTACAGTCGAGTCGCTGGGCATTTTGGGGTCAAGAAACAGTGCCAGTACTGTAGAATTATTTCTATTGATCGAACCTTCGACAGGATGTTAGGAAGTACATCAGATCCTGCACTTCTTGCGTCATTGCCAAACGGACCATCAAGAAGCAAGGGCTCTATACTCCGCTACCTACCCCTAGTCGACCTTGGGAATCCATATCCATGGATTACATGTTAGGCCTTCCTTCTACTAAGCATGGAAACGACTGTGTTTTCATGGTCATCGACAGATTCTCAAAGATGGCCATTATGGCGGCCGGTAAGAAGAATATCACAGCAGAAGCCATTGCTAAACTCTTCTTTGAACGAGTGTGGGTGCACTTTGGGATCCCACAGTCTATCATATCAGATCGGGACAGCAGGTTCCTCAGCACATTTTGGTCCAGCCTCTGGTCAATGTTGGACACCAAGCTCACTAAGTCCATAGCTTTCCATCCCCAAACTGATGGCCAGACAACGGTGGTCAACAGGATGATTGTACACATTTTTCGCATGTACAATTCAAATAATCCACGCACATGGGATGAGCCTCCCCTTGTATAATTGCTCTTAGGGCTCTCCTGACTCAGGCAGCCTTTGCCCCTTTCGGAGTGAAGCCAGGATTCTAGCCACTATGTCCCATTGATGTAGCCATGCCATTGCTTCTCAAGCCGATTTGGCTCGTGTCAGTGCGAAGGCGACAAAGCAAACAACTTCATCGAGTGCATTCATCACATCCGCCAACGAGTTCCATGACATATTGGGCCAGGCCAATGCTAAGTACAAACAACGACATGATCAACATCGGGTGCCACTACTTCCGAGGTGGGCGAAAAGTGTGACACATTTTCAAGGAGCGCCTCAGCGGATCCCACTAGGAAGCTTACACCACTTTGATATGGGTCGTACACCATCACCAAGGCTATAGGGAACAATGCCTTTGAGCTCAGTATTCCACCATTCCTTGGTCTGCACCCAGTATTCAATGTAGACTGCCTTCGTCCCTACTTCCCACCTCTATTGGACACCTATGACATTGCAGAAGAACTCACACCAAAATAGTTAAACCCAGACTGCATGGAACAGGCCACCACAGACTGTGTCATGGACATGCAAATCAAGAACACTCGCTGACAGAAGATCCAACTGTATCGGGTTGTCAAATCTAGCCAACTCCTACACCAAGGCAAGTGGTTCACTAGGAACCAAGTTCAACAGAAGTTTCCTCATCTCATGGAGGAACTCAACGCAATGGGGACCATTGCTTCCTAAGGGGGGAGGAATGATCCAGGTGGATATTGGTGGCCACCCACATATTCCACTTGGGGCCCCACCATTGTCTCTTTAAATTTTTTTCACAACTTAATATTTTTAGTAGTTTTTCGGGTCCTGAACTTCCGAAGCCGTTTTTAAGCCCCAAACGGAGATAGTATGCCGAAGTTACGTCTCTGGGAAGTTGAAACACCAATTTACCCAAACAAGGCACATATTTTTTGCGCTTCATCTCCTAGGGTTAGGTTTTTGGACGTTTAGAATTCTCCATTGTTTCTCCATAATAAATAGGCCCTCGAGCCTCATTGTAATACAGTTCAGAGGTTTGTAGTCGCCACATCTCTTCTCAGAGATTCGCTACATGCACCCTAGCTATTTTATTTCCATCATGTTTGTAAGCATATTTATGTGATTTGATATTAATGAAATGAAGCCTTATTTCCGCTATATTTCTATGTTTATGGTTATTTCTGTATTCTATTGCGTTCATGCATAAATCCGGATCATTCGCAACCTATGAAAATTTTGTGGTTGGGACATAATTCAAATTTCATTTTCATGCCCTATGAAAAGTTGTGATTAAGACAGGTATTGTAAAGAAAAATTAAAGCTTATAATTTTAAAAAGTGTTGAAATTTTCCAATGTTAAAAAAAATAGATACGATATTTTATTTTCACATACATCTGATTTTAGTTGTATTTGAGAAACTAACATGTTTTTACATGTTTTTTGTTGAGATATTAGACGGTATTTATTATAATAACAAAAATAAAAATAACATAATTTTAAGGTTATGTTGTTATGTGATTTTTTTGCTATTAAAGTTTATGTAGGAAACATGTTAGATTTTGGAAGGAAACAAATGCTTAATTTAACTTGGTTGTCTTGAAAACATTTAGTTGTTCTTGCATAGTAGATGGGTGCAAATAAAATAGAGTATATAGTAAATGATTTAAGAGTTAAAACAAGTGTTAGTTTCTTAAAATGCATATGTCAAATTTGGAAGGAGTAGGATACATATCCTTCTTTAGGTTAAATATATTCAAATTTTTGCACGAATGGGGTTGTAAGACCTTATGTTTTCATCTTGAGAAAATGGAGTTCTCTCCTAGTCACTCGCATAGTTTAGGTTGTTATAAGAAAAGTAGTTGATTTTCCTTAATATGGGAACATTTCATTTTAAGAAGTCTGATAATGTGGTTTCAATGAGGCATTAAAAGAGGGAATGAACATGCACATTCAGGATGCTATTTTTATGTTTTTCTTCAGGCATGAGTGCACATCTAAGAAGACTCTAATAAGGGTTGAAGAGTTTGTATATTTAGAGATGTTGGAGGGTTTTAGTCTCAATTAGAGGTTTAGACAAATAATTTAAGCACCATTAGAAGTTATGTGAAGCAAACTTAAGACATTTGATAAGTTGCATGAAGGAAAGTGGTACTAATAGTGAACATTCCTTATCAAAGTTCATACCCTATCCTTGGCACTACCACTTTGGAAGATGGAGAAGAAATGTGAAATAGATGTGTAACCCACTAAATAATTTGGCAAGGTTGTTACAAAATATATAGGTGGTCATGTCGTAGTGGAAAATGAGGTTTTGGCCCACTCCCATTTTTGATAATCTATCAACCTTTGAATTTAATTCCCTGTGAATGTGATAAAATTATATAACCCTAAAGATTCTAATTAGCTCCATAATTCTAATCATCCTCTGATCCAATGAAGAAGTGTATAAGGAAGTATAACCTTTCATCCAATCTATAACAACCTTTGAATCCCCTCTCACTTGTAAGTTTATATGGTTGAAGTGACACAATTAAAATGACTAACATAAATGATTAATTCATATTATTGTAGTTCTTGTTAGGTAGTCATATTTTTGTTCCTAGACTAAATTAGTCATTCATGATAGTCATTTTTATTAATATCACGTATTAGCTTGTCATATATTTTAACTCATGACTAAATTAGTCATTTATGTTAGTCGTTTTTAGTTGGGTTTCTTAATATTGCTAATTTTTTCTAGTATTTCACTTGGAAAAGTTGAGGTGACTAAATTTTTTAGTCACCTAGTCACTAATTCCACCATTTTATACTAGTGTTACTTCCAGAATAAAAATAAAAAATTAAAAAAAAAATAAAGGAGTTTGGTTGTGAAAATCTAGGAAACTGGCACAATACAAACTCGAATTCATATCGGAAAACCAAATATTTTGGCCAATATGAATTCCCTATTTTGTTTTACTTTTTATTCAATTTCATTTTGCAAAAATCATCCTCTAGAATTCAAATACTTAAGGACAAGTCTCAAAATAAGAAAAGGGGAAGATTCATAATAAAACTATGCAAATATTTTTATAACAAGTAGTTGTATTGTAGAAGGGACCTGAGACATCATTCAAATATCATTATAGAAGGGAACCGAGACATCATTCAAATATCATTGCATAAGGGACATAAACAAAATCAAATATCATATGATTGTAGAAGGGACCTGAGACATCAATATTCATCAGAAGGGACCTGAATCAATATCAGATGCAAAAAGAAAATGAAACCATAATCTAAATCAAGAGAATCTGATAAGTAGATACAAGCATCTACATTCCATCGAAATCCATCTTTGAATTCAAAAGAACTATCATCATTAAAAAAGAGTCAAGTGTTGACAAACTAGCAAAGCTCATCATCAACGAGCATTGGCATTGAGCTACTAAGCAGAAGGAAAGTACTGTAAGTGTAAAAAGTGTTCTTAAAACCTTTGATTTTGAAATTTTTTCTAGGATTGTTAAACTAATTTAACTTTGGATATGCAATACTCATTTCATAAATTCATCATCCTATTACATTTGTCACTCTACATCCTACATTAAAAATATTACATTAACCTCATCATAACCCTATATTACCCTCATCATAATCTTATTATATTCATTATCCTACTTCCTACATTAAAAATTGTTTTCATCATTACCCTACATTAACCTCATATAATCCTACATTTATCCTCCTACATAAGAATTTTTGACCAAAAATTGTGGCTCAAATTTTTGCCTCATAAGGAATTGCCTTGCTTTCCTACAAAACCAAAAAGGAGTTACTGTCATTATAAGCTGAATTTGATTTGAAATGACCTACGGATATGGTAATTTCAAAGAAAATTAATGAATAAGCATATATAAATGACATACAAAGGAATCGAAAGGCAAACATATAAAATGAAACATGAAATATGCAACATGCAAAAGGAATGAAATGGCAAACACATGATAATGCATGATTGCACATACATGCAATAGTAGGCATACAATGCAATAAGAACGAAGATGCAAAAGCCATGATGAATATTTTACAAGAGATAGAGCGTGGGTAATAAAAATATAATGGTGACAAGACCGAGCATGCAAACTCATGGAAGAAAGGATGGTCATAAAGCAGAGAATGTAGTCAAACTGTGACACATATAAGGAAGCCACGAGTACAGAGGTCACAACATGATTTCGGAGCACAAAGACAAACGGTCAAAAAAATTTCAAACAAGCAAACTTGCTATGCGTAATGCTCTCTTCCACCATCACATAAAAACCAAGATTAGAGTTGAGAGAAACATTGAGCATTCACACAACGTAAGAAGAATCCTCATGGAAAGAGAAATATGCAAGAGAAACGTAGAAATTAAAGAGAGGACAACGTAGGTCAGGAGAACCCTGAGCTAAGAATAAATTGCATAAAACTTAGGCGAGTAAATTGAGAAGTCTGTGTGGATAAATAAGGAGAGACACATCAGTTTTAGCAAAGATATTGAGGCTGAGATTTCCTCTACGCCAAGTTCATCATTTTCTCCAACAAAATCCAAACATTCCACAAGTGAAAGGTAAGAATCAATCCCGAATTTCCATCAACAGTTAAACGAATTCAAAGGGTAGTTAAACTCAAGATTTTGGTCAAGATGTGTCATCATATTAGGAAATAAGACTTTAGTTACGGATTTTTAAAACTCTGCCGCCATTAAAACATACCTTGCCACCTGCGTCATTTATAAATCTTCGAGTTATTGAGAGGATTTTTAATTAAAATAATATTTTTTAACACAGGAAAACAAGCATTACTCACAAACATCTACAAGTTTTCTTCTATTTAATCAAATATCAGGTATTCAAGCTCGATTTTCTTCATGCATATTTGTCAAAAAAATTGCATATGAAAATGCAGAGAGTCCTATTTCATATACACTGTGCGAAATTTTTGAACAGAGAGGGATTTCCACGAACAAATTTTGCAAACAGAGATTAAGGCACAATTTTGTAGAGCGGTGAAACATTTTTTAGATGTTTTTAGGGTCTTTCACGCAGTAAATTTTTTTTTTATCATTTTTATAAACAGAGGACTCCTTGTTGGCTATCATTTGCAGCAGAACAAAGGAAATTGAAGAAGTTTCAAGTAGAGGAATAATCTCATTCTTTTTCAAAGAGCTTCAAAGATCGGGTAAGTCTATTTAGCATGATAATTATCCTAAAAATTGCATGAATAAAAAGGACAAGTGTATCTATATATATTTTTTTATTCATGATGAGGATTTTGACTGTACATGGATATATCAATTGGTATACAGAGCAGAGACAAATTGGAACTAAAATTGAGCTAAAAGAATTCAAGTTAGAAAACTAGGGGAAGGAAACCATAGAAAGATTATATCAAGTAGGATTGTGAGAGTTTCTTCAAAATTTTAATGGACATAATGACAAAATCACACAGGAATTTATAAATCATTATGAACATGGGAAAACAAGAGTGGGTGAGCTATCCATACCATTAAACCCAGAATTTCTCTCTCAAGAACTAGATCTTCCCTTGAAATGAGAGAAATATTACAAAGCTTTACACTTTAAGGAGAAAGGATGGAAATTCTTCCTAGAAAAATAGAGAAAGGGATCCTTTGACAGGGAAAAAGGAATTCCAAGGGACTGGTTAAGTGAACCATGGTCAGAATTGGCGTTGATTATCCAAATATATTTCACATGTGACAACTAGTATAGTCTGGTCTATCTTTATCACATTAGGTTGCTTCAACACATGAAGGGAGAGTCCAAAATCAATCTACCTTATTTCTTATCAAAGAGCTTGACCAAAATGATAAACAGTGTTAAAAACAAACCTAAAGCAAAGGAAGCAAACATTTATCATCAAGGGCTCATTAAAATACTTGTGGAACATCAGGTAAGAAACAAGGGAATGGTTTGTAAATAATTTTTGGTTAAGAATCATCTTGAGGAGCAAACAATAGAAGAAAATTTTGAACAATTGCATGTGACAAGGAGCATTATGAATTCCCCTATGTATCCTAGGACTATATCAAAGAAGAAGCGGGATAGTTTGATGGTAAATAAAGGTCCTTCCTATCTGTTCCTAGGAATCCTAGGAGGAAAACACAAGAAGATCCAAGTGACAAAGAAAAGACCTAGAGATAGAAATTGTTGAACCTCCAACAACATCAAAACAAATTAATGAGATTTTACAAAGAATGGAGAGAGAAGTTCGAGAAGAACCTTTGGAGAGGGACTCCTGCTTTAAAAATTATTGGGTAGGAGCTACCTCATCACATTCATATGCTAAGGATACTGGAGGAGAAGAAAGAGAGCTGCATAAAGAAGAGCACCTTATGAAGATAGAAGAGCTAACAAGAGAGTTGGAGGTCAACAAGATCTTGGAAAGACACTTGAAGAAATAGAATAAGAGGTACACAGAAAAAAAAAATATATATATATATAATCAAATAAAATGAGAAATTTACCAAAAAAATTGGTAAGCTTGAAACAAAGAACATCCTCATCTCTAAACAAGCTTACATATGGCTCAATGAGAAGAAGACATGGAAATAAAAATATGAGAGGCAGAAGGTGAAGGCTACCATCTACAATGAAGGGAAGTATGAGGGTATTGATTATCTTCTTCAGGCTACACAATAAGAGGCTACAGGATCAAGGACAGTAGGGACATCATCACTCAAAAGATTAAAGCAGAGGAAGCAAGCATGAGGATATGCCTGAAGATCAGCAAGGGGGAGATGTTGGCCCTCAATTTTGGTCAATCTTTCTTATCATAAATCCACATATTTACCACAATATTACACCTTATATCATCCATATATACCTAATTTTAGCCCTATTATGCATATTCAGGTAATTAAATTAAGTTTTCCAATTTTTAGAGATTTTTGTAAAAATTGGGTTTTAAGAGTATTTTTGGACTGCACTGAAAATTCCCGTAATAGCTTCATGGAAGTCATATGTGCAGGACACCTGGGTGTGATATGAGCATATTTTTGGAAATATTGGGAACCAAATATGGAAAAATACCTATCGGTTCGGTCAAACTAAGCTAAAACAGGCCTAATCAATGTTGGTCAAACTTGACCTGTTTTTCAAAAATCCCTAGGAAACATGGCATAATTAGTATTTTTTGGGATTTTCCCGATTTTTTGAAACTAAATGGATGATTTCGACCTAGATGGATGGGATTGGGATGGATAGTAATTTTCGAGAAATTATAGCTCATTTTGTTTATTATTTGTCTATTTAAACCAAGCTTATGGACCATTCAAGCATGTAGAATTTGTGTAGTTTAGTATTGAGAATTTTGAAGACTTTGAGATAATTTGAAGAACCAGTTCCACTTTCTATTTTTTTCATGCTGTGGATGTTTGATTAAGTTTTTTGTAGCTGAGAAGTTCTTCAAGTGTGCAAGGCAATGGTTGAGGGCCCCCACACCAAGCTCAGTACACTTTGGTAAAATTAGCATAATTTTCATGCAATAGTTTTTGCTTCAGATTTATTATTCAGTGATTTAGATGTGTTAATATTTCTTATGGTTTCTGGATGATTATTGGTTTAATTATAATTTTCATATTAAGGGACAAACAAGAATTTAAGTTAAATTCTCCTTCTATCTAATCATGAAAAACAACTAAAATTCATCCTCTTTTCCTTTCTTGAGTTATTTCCTGAATTTCTAGTTTTAATGCAGTGATAACAATGATGGAATAGAAATTTAAAGAAGGAAAATCTGGACCTCCTAAGTTAGGACCCTCTTCTCCTACTTTCTATACATCATAAAATATTTTTTTTCAGTTTCTCTTCATGAAGGTAGTATTGTAGGGAAGGACAACCAGGATATCCTAAGTTAGGAGCCTCTTCCTTCACTTACTACATATTGAATTAGAAACTTCTTAGTTATATTTATATTTGTAATATGAATTTCCACAAATCTTATAATTTAGAATATATTTGTAATATGCATTGCTTTCAAATTTTACACTTTGTCTTCTAAAATTAAATTCATCTGAAATCCATATATTTTGGACATGCTTCCAAGTTTACAAACCCGTATTGAAAAGTAAAATATATGTGTTAGTTTACTTAGTAAATTGACCCAATAGTGTTGAACAATATTAAAATTTTCACATACATTCTTTGGAGCTAGAAGCTGACCAGGATGTCTTTCACAGGCTTGAGACTCGAATATGCACTCGAAGGAAATTCGAACTATATTGCATGGAGGGACAGGATGGAGGAAGCATTGGAGGATAATGGGTTGATGGATTTCATTGACAATGATATTCCTGAAACCAATTAGGTAGATGTTACACAACATGAAGCATGGAGGAAGAATGTCGCAAAGGCAGGGAGGATATTATTAGAGGGACTTTGAGATCATATTTTCTTGAGTCTCCATGGCAAGGAAACTCCATATTATATGTGGAAGGCCTTGACATATCTATTTGAAAGCAAAAGTGACCACAAAAAATTGGCACTCAAGGACAAGCTCAGGAAAATCAAAATGGAGAAGGGCAACATAATCCATAAATACTTGACCAAGTTCACTCAATATCAAGATGAGATTGGAAGTGTTGGGATTACTGTAGCTGATGATTACTTGGTGAGCCTAGCACTTCTAGGCCTTCCCAATAGCTGGCATAATTACCAAGACTCTGTGAATGGGAGAGAGAAGTTACCAGATTGGGAGCGACTATGGTCGGATTTGGTACAAGAGGAGTTTCAATGCAATACCAGGGATGGATCCTCATCCAAGACTGATGATGAGGAAAATTGTGCCTTGGTTGGTAAGGAAAGGAAGGAGAAGGGGAATAATTCGCATTCCAAATATGAGACCGGAAAATAAGGCAAGAAGCGTGACATGTCAAAGGTGAAATGTTCTCACTGTCATGATCATGGACACTATTCCACAAATTTTCCACAAAACAAGAAGAACAACAGGAAGGCTCCGGGAGCTACAGTGGGTGAATCTTTGGCCTCATAGTTTGAGTTGAACTTCTCTCTCATTGCAAGCACGGTTTCAACTATGATGGGATCTATGTGGTACTTGGATAGTGGAGCATCTTTCCATGTGACAAGAAACAAATAACTCTTTAGTAGCTTGGAGGAGAAGGATATTCAGATGCACATCGAGATTGGTGATGATGGGAGGTATAGCTCTACCGGGATTGGTACAGTTACTTTCAGAGATATTCAGGAAAACCTTTCATATTAAAATATGTAATGGATGTACCAGGCTTGAAAATAATTTTAGTTTCAGTTTCTATGTTGGAGGATCTTGGATATGATGTGGTTTTCATTGAAGGAAAGACGTTCCTTCGTCACAAAGCCATAGGACAGATAAAGAAAATTAGGGTTCGTGTGAAGAATCTCTACAAAATTTATGTAGATGTGTGTGCAACATTGAGCAGTAAATCAATGAAGGTGGTAAGCTAGGATACAGGTGAGTTATGGAACAGGATATTGGGCCATCTACACCAAAGTGCTTTGCAGATCATGCAGCAGATTTCTACAAGTCTTCCAAAGGGTAATCTTGCGCAGATAGACACATGCAAGGGATGTACCATGGGGAAGTATACAAAGGCGACATTTCATGAGAAAGAGAACTGAGAAGTGAAAATACTTGAGAGAGTTCACTTATATGTGTGTGGACCATTATCAACAGCTTCCACAACAAATCACGGGTATTATGTGATTTTTGTTGATGATTTTTCTAGAAATTGTTGGATCTTCCTTCTGTAGAAGAAAGATCAGACTTTCTCCAAGTTTTGTGAGTTCAAAGCACCGATAGAGAAAGATATAGGGAAGAAGGTGAATTCTCTAAGGAGTGACAATCGTGGTTAGTATATCTCTAATTAATTCAAGAACTTATGCGTAAAATAAGGAATTCAAAGAGAATTGATTGCACCTCTTAACCCACAACGAAATGGGTTTGCGGAGAGAAAGAACATTAAAATTGTAGGAGCATCACGAGCTATGTTACATGATCAGGGCCTACAATTTCATCTGTGGGCAGAGGCATGCAACACAATAGTATTTGTGCGGAACTGTAATCCTCATCAGATACTCAGCATGAGTACACCAGAGGAGGATTTTTTAGGTAAGAAACCAGATGTTTCATATTTTAAAATTTTTGGTTCATCTGTCTATTTCCATGTGACCAAAGATGCCAAGAAGAAGCTAGACCCAACATAGGTTGGGGTATTTTTGGGGTACACTGATACTCCCCACAACTATCGAGTGTATTTTCCAGCTAACGGGATGACAGTTGTCAAGAGGGATGTCAAATTTGATGAGTATAAAGCCATGCGATTTTCCCTTGAGAGGGAGCTTGAATTACATGCAGATGATGAAATCTTAGTGTTACGAGAAAATATACCTTAAGGTATGGGTTAAAGGACCTAACAGAGCGAAAGACATATCATCACAAGAAGCACTCTAATTATGAGTTCTAATGCTTGAACTAGAAACTGAGGATAAACGACCTTACCCGATTGTCCTACGTCTCATGTCGATCCTGCAAGGTGCAAACCCTCTGCTACTCCTCGTGCTTAAGAACCTGAAAATTAATCAATACAAAGCACACAAACTAGTTTCACAACATATATATCTTAGATGTCAGCATGTTAGCATATATAATCTCATAAAAATAACATGAAATAAATCATTACAAAATCATTCAACATGTGTAGGAGACATATAACACAAAGACATCAAGAACGGGACAGAGCTTCTTTTATTGATAACATGTAAAGAGAAAGTGGATAAATCACCTAAGACCTACCATGGCTCCAAGTGAAACAGTCCTCTGGATCCGTCCAACACTAGCCTCACAAAGCTTCTTCCATAAAGGGTGCAAAAAGGATGTCAGATAAAGAAGGGGTGAACATCACAAGGAAACAAGGGTTTCCTGAACCTGGGAAGTACAGGAGGCACAGGGAAATATCAGACTTGATCGGGGCTATAATAGGCTATAATATCAATAGAATTATCTCTCCTCCCTTACGCCATTCCCTTGAGTTGTATTTATACTTCCTCAAATTAGTTTTTTCAGTTGGGAAATAGTTTGGCCACGAGCTGAGGTAGTTAAGTTATAGGAAAAACCCGTAAACCCCACCCAATTAATAGGGATATTTTTATTTTTTAAATATTTTAAATAGTATATATGGGTCAGATATAAGTGGACCCGCGTCTTCACGTGGAAAATTATGGGCATAGCCGTGTATGGAATTCAAAATATTATTTTTTAAGAAATTTGACCAAGTATGAATGGAAGGGTTGCGCAAGGCCAATGCATAAGTAATCAAGTATATAGAGGTGAAAAATGATGCTATAATAGATGCCCCCTAATATATGAGGTCAGAAGGGGTACATGATGGCCTAAAAGTATTATGTGCATAAGAAAGAATCTTGTGAGGACTAGAGAGGACTTCACCAGATTTTAGCCTGTCGAAAACTAGTGAAAAAAATCAGAAAGAAAGCTCATGTCTGAGGCGGGTATACCCATGCTCAGTGAAAGAAAAGCATGTTTTCATATCAAGTATGAAGCGGATCCAATATGTATACAAGTATAAATGAACTTTAAAGTACATAGTGAATCATCTTATCACTTCTTGAATGTACATATCAAAATCATGTCCAAGTATCACATATGAAATAATGATCAATGATGTTGTAAAGATATCTGATCACTGAAGTCACAACTAAATCTCTAAGTACCAAATCATAAGTGGCAGAACAAATGGTACTGCACGCCACTCGGATGCCAACATATAAGATGATGTTGTAATAAAATGCAACATATAAGGGTGGATGGTGTCACTGGAAGAGAACTGAAGGAGCTGTCAAAGTGAACCAAAACATGCTGATGCAATCCAAAGGTCTTCACCGATCACCATGGCACAATTCTACACTTTGGGAATAAATGAGCCGAGGTCGACCAAGTGAGAAATCATTTTATTACCAGTCATTGATGTATACCGTTAACAAACGCGAGACAACTCACCGATAATGATAATGAGAGTATAGGTGCCCCAATAAAATCTAACAAGTGAGAATAAATGAGATGAAGTCGAACACTTGAGAGAATCTACCAATCAAGAAAAATTGATGTATTCTCATGATCGATAGTGAAGGAGTCCGCCACTGATGACTGTAAACCCTAAGGTACTGACAAAAGGACTCTAGAACTAATTCCCAGAGCAATGAGTCGGAGTCGATGGGAAAATATCTGCTGGAAGGAAGGAATTAAGGCATCCCACATCAATCCAGCGCAACTGTAACCCGCAGGCCAAAATTTGGAAGGAATCGGACGAAGAAAAGTGAAGTAACCAACCCGAAGTACATTTCTGGCATGCAAAAAATGTAGCTAGCGCATGGCAGAAACCCTTTAAACCAACCAATAATGAAAACTCACAAAGAGGCAAGGAATCCACGAATAGGGTCAAATGGAAACCAAGGCAATGCACGAATCCCAAGTGTGATAATGTAAGTTTAAGTTAAACACAAGGGAAACCCCTCAGTCAAATACCCATGGTGTTAATCAAATGTTAATCAAAAGCTAACCTATCAATGATTTAAATAGGGCCAGGGTGCAGCTCTAGGTTTTCTCTTAGAGAAATTTTTGAAGTCGATAAGAGACAAACCCGCTGGCAAGAAGTCAATGGAGACCTTCTCAAACCATCACGAGCAAAGGATCAAATAGCAGATGTGATAGAAAAAGACTCTGAAATACTGGGATGACCGACTGAAAATGAGTCAAGAGACACCACAAAAAGGTCGACTCAGGTTTACTTCCCTTGAACAAAAGCACGACTCATTTTGACTATGGTAGCATATGATAACTTTGTATAATTTTTTCATGCAGGAGGCATAAAAAACCTTCCATATGATTGGAAGAGATAACCAACCGAGGGATTACTGACTCGATAATAGGGTTACGGCTTCTCCTAAGTCAAAACTAAACCTATCCCAAATGGAGAAAAGAGTTAGATTTTTTGTGCTTTGTTCAGGGGCGACACAACTGACTCTTTAGCTGCCATCAAATATGAAAGTAATGTCTCGTTCCCGCTAATTTTGGGATATTTGATTTTTTTGTCTTTCTCATATTTCAAAGCCTAAAAAGGAATAAAAGAATGCCTATAGTATAATGGATGGAATGAGTGTCGGTAAACAGATGCACTAGTTCCTGGGATAGGAACAATCCTGTGCTCAATGCAAGGTGGCGAAAACTGATAAGTGACACTCAGAGGAATGTTCCATCCATGGGCAAAGGTGTCAAGTTTTGAAGGCTAAGTGATTGCATGGTTGACTTTGTAGAAAGACATGGTCAAAAGATGGCTTAAACAAGAGTCCAAATGAAGCCGAATAAAGGCCAAGATATACAAATGGTCAGTATGCAATGCAGCAAAACAACTCAACAACAAAAATGGGAGCCTCTAAGGTATATGGCCAAAATAAGATAGTGAAGAAGAAGAAGAAGAATGAAGCTTCAACGCATAAGTCATGTCGGGACTAAAGAGGACTCCCGAGCCTACACAAATTGCAGCATGGGAAACAAATTCTAGCGAAGATCTAACTAAGATGCCCATGTAAAGGATGGCTCTACCATCATATCATGATTTATAAGTTGGCGAGTGAAATTGGTTTAATAATCATAACAAGATGGGGTCGACCCTATGGAAATATTTCATAACGGAGGTCAGTATGCATAAGTGCAATGGAAAGTGAATTCCCTAACCTATATGCCAATTCAAAATAAAATACCTACCATGACAGGTCAACGGTCATGGATCCGAAGCAAAAATGGAATCATCTTGAAATCACCAGAATGGACCTGAAAATAACCTATCCCAACACTTAGAAGCCAAAAGGTTAAACAATGGTGAACAAATTCAAAAAATGACTATAAACGAAATTTGCAAATTATTTTTGAATTTTGGGCATAAATAAGCCTTTTGGACTCACATTTTTTCATTTGTGTTGTGAAGAAATTATGAAAGTGCTCTGGAGAAAAAAATCCCCTTCTTGGAAATGGAGCAATTACCCCACCAAATCGATCCAAATATTTCAGGTAAGCCTCATATTTAGCTTAGTCATTAATTTCTTTATCAATTCAAGTAAATTTTTGGGATTTAACCATAGAAAATATGTTTTTTCTGACACCCTCTGCATATACACGAGTTCATAATGATGAACTCGCGTATAGACGCCACTGTGTCTGAATGGACTCGCGTATGCATAGAGCGGAATTTTAAAATGAATTTCTAAATCGTTTTTGGATGAAATGATGCATGATTACCATAAGCTGGAAGGAAAGAGAGCATAGAACTATTGATAATGAGGTCATGGTATACCAGTTATCCTTGGATATACTCCGGGGATGTGGATTATCGAAATTCTTCAAAATGACAAACATGAAAATGAACACAAGATTGCTCGAAATGATTGTAAGTTATTGGGATATGGATGAATATTGTTTCATGATAGATCAAACTCTAGTAAGGATTGAAATCAGAGACATTTAATTCATAACTGGACTCTCTCCGAGATGGGAAGAAGTAAATCTGCAGGGAAAGCCCGCAGGAGGGTTAAATGTCGAGGATTATATTCGTGTTACTGTTCTGAGGGTACTCAGAAGGTTGGGACAAAGATCCCCATTAGATATGTGCAAGGTTTTCACATGAAGATCCTTCTTTTCACCATTGTGATGGTAGCCGGATCAACTTCCTTACACTAGGCTTCACGAGGAAGCATGAGTCTAGCAGAGGAGTGCTTGACTACATTGTATGATTGGTGCACAGCCTTACTGAAAAATTTGAAGAAACAACTGACTTCAATCTAGAATAATAAGATAAAGAATTTGGGTTATGGAACCATTCTATGTACATTTTTCTTTGAGAGGATTCTAGGGCTTTTCCCGAAGATTATCTCTACCATCAGCAGCCCTCGTGATCCACGCATAGATAGGTGGTCAGATCTGATGAAGATATTGGGGGGTGGTGAGCTCCCCGGGACTACTTGGGATGATGAGTTCTTCCTTTGGTGGGGAGAATAAGTCATCGCAGTAGAGGATTATCCCTATGCTGGCATGTATTTCAAGGGAGATCCATATTTTACCCTTCCAACCAGTGCAGCATGGGGGGCGATTGGTAAGATCGCAAAATGATTTTTAATTATATGATCTTTTTATATTTTAAAATTATATGAAAATGAAAAATATTTTTGTTAGGACAATATGACTTACAAATTTTATGGATCATGTTGCAAACATGGGACCAGTGAGATCTGGAGGCTTCTTGAGGCACAGGCACCGCGGAAGAGAAGCTGAGGATGCCATAGAAGACCCAGGGAGGACCCTCCATGCTATACAGAGAAACTTGGAGAGATTGACTCGCCAAGTCTCTATGGCTGCCATAGAAGACCTCTCGGAGGCTATATAGAGACATGTGGTTGGAGTACCACGTGATTAGGTGTGGTTGTTTTGCCATGTGGCGATAGCTATAGTGTTCTTCTAGAACACATATCCTAGGCAGGGCCCACAGGGATAGATTTTATTGATCAGATGACTGTAATATTTTTTCATGATGAACATGATTGGGCATAAGCCCTAATTTTGTAGGACATGATGGTCCGATTTTTGTGTATTTTTAATAAAACTCTGATATATATATACAACGATTTTATATGATGTGATTGTCACAAATGTACAATGATGAATGATGTTTTTTATATTTAATGCGTTGAATGATTAATATGCCATTCAATTTCTTGATTAGCTAATGAGTCTGCAAACCAATTTTCTAAACGATTAATGTGAATGAATGTAACATATTGAAATGAATGTTGTAACAAACGCACGCTCAGAAATAATCGATGTAAAGACATGATATGTGTCATTTAATTGTGAAACCACCAGTTGTGAATCCAAGTATACTACTAACGAATCAACACCAAGAGATATTGCCTCTGAGAGTAGGTTGACCACTGCAGTGTACTCTGCCACATTTTTCAAAGCATGACCAATGCATACACCCCTTGATACTAGCAACTGACTGGGTGGATAGTGAATTACCCGAGCCGCAGAAGCAAGATTCCGAATATGTCTACTAGCACCATCAAAAAGTCCAAAATGACTCATCTCATCCAAAAACACCTGCCAAAGTAGATCAAAATCATCAAAATCACATCAAAAATCGATAAACATACATGTAAAAATATACAATATATACAAGCAAAGAAAATGCTAGGCAAAAGCCTAGGCATAATACTTCTTCAGATAGAGCCCATTTCTGGGCTTCGCCAGCTCATTTCCATCGAAATCAACCAAGACATAAGCTCCCTTTTTCAGGAACTTTTTAACAATAAAAGGGCCATACCACATGGATTTGAACTTGCCTGCCCCCAAGGCATCCTTGTCTTGAGCATAAACCAAAACAAGGTCACCTTTAGAGAAAACCCTAGGTTTGACCACCTTATCATACTGGACCTTCACTCGTTTCTTATGAGCCTCGTTCATCGTAGCTACATCTCGGCGCTACTCATTGAGATGTTCTAGATGAACAATTCTTTCTTCGAGACTTGAAGTACGAGGAAGAAGCTCGATTCCCAGCTTAAGGGAATAAATCTCGCATTCAACAGGAAAGATTGATTCCATCCCATAAACTAGTTGGAACGGAGTGAATCCGGTTGCAATCTTCAAAGACATCTGGTATGCCCAAAGTGCAATATACAACATGACATGCCAATTGGACCTAGTTGTATCAATTTTCCATTGAAGGATAACCTTTAAGGACTTGTTTACAACTTCAACCTGCCCATTGGCCCAAGGATAATACGAAGATGAATGCTCCTGCCAAAAGCCAAATTTGAGAGAAAATTCAGCCATCATGGTGTTCTAAAAATGATTACCAAGGTCAGTGATGATATCTTTGGGAATACCAAAGCGAGAAATGACTTGGTTAAACAGAAACATGGTTGTTGTTTCACCATCGTTCGCAAAAGTAGGGATAGCCTCAGCCCACTTCGTAAAGTAGTCTACTGCTACGATAATCTACTTAGGGCCCTTTTACGAAGGCGAGTTACAAGTAGTATAATCAATACCCCTCTTTTTGAATAAACCGACAGTGACAACAGGAAAGAGAAGAGCTAGATGAGTGCACATATTCCGAGTATAGACTTGACAAGGATGAAATTTTTTGACCACCTCAACACAATCTTTGAAAATCGAGGACCAAAAATATCTTGCATGGAAAATCTTTTGGGCTTTAGAAAATCCAGATAAATGACCACCACAAGCTCCATTGTGGCAAGTTTTCAAAACCACCTCAGCTTCTTCAAGAGTCAAGCAATGTTTAAGGATCGAACTAACCCCACGATGATATAGAGTGTCACTGATAATAAAATAACATTTTTCTAAGTGACACAAATTTTGACGCTCGTCTTTCGAAAAAGCTAAGGGAAACTTCAAATTTTGTAGATAAACAATGAGATCTCCATACCAAGGATCGTGTGAAGAAATTAGGAAAATATGTTCATCAGGGAATGACTCTTCATAAACAATCTCATCTCTAGAGGGCAGCTCAGAGATCAACTCCGCAAACACCAAATATTTCTTGGATTTGGAAGAAAGGAATTCGAGATCAAACTCTTGCAAAATTACAATCCATCGATTGTATTTGCACCCAATCACTCGCTTACTGAGAAAAAATTGAAATTGATTAACTACTACCAAAACATAAGTTTTTCAAAGAAGGATATAATGCATGAGCCACTGGATAGCATGGACAACTTCCAAAGCTAATTTCTCAATGGGAGAATACCAGAGTTCAGGACCCACCATGCCTCGACTAAGGTACTAAATAACATGCTCAGAAAGAGCATCGTCCTCTTGAACTAGAACCATACCAATAGTAGATTCTACTGCAGCAATATACAAAAGGAAGTCTCTACTATAATCAGGTGGACTCAATAATGGAGCAGAGGTCAATGCCTTCTTCAAAGCATCAAATGAGCGTTGAGAAAAGTCATCCAAAAAGAATGGAACTCATTTCTTTAACAACCTCGTAAATTCTTTGTCACCTCGGCATAATTAACGATAAATCTCCTTAACAAATTGACCTTACCTTGTAGAATTTGAAGCTGGCGAATAGAAAACAGGGGAGGAAACTGAATTATTGCCTCAACCTTGAAGGGATCTACTTGAATCCCTTCGGTAGACACGATGAATCCCAACAACTGACCAGATGTGACGACGAAAATACACTTATTAGGGTTCAACCAAATTTTATAATCATGACATCATTCAAAAACTTGTCGAAGGTGTGAAAGATGATGAATTCTCTTTCGAGAACGAGCGGCTAAATCATCCAAATATTATTCGATAATATGCTTGATGTCGTGGAAAGCATAGGACATGGCTCACTGGAAAGTAGCTCCAACATTTTTAAGGCCAAAAGGCATCTTTTTGTATGAAAATGTACCCCAGGGGAAAATAAAAGCAGTCTTATGCCAATCTTCAGGATCGATAGTAACCTGATTGTGTCCCTAGAAACCATCCATGAAGGATAAAATCTCATTCCCTTCACACTCATCAATAATCTGATCAATAAACAGTGTGGGGTAATTATCTTTTTGGAACACCTTATTCAAATCCCTGAAATCAATGCAAACTCGTATCATTCCTTATTTCTTTTCCACAAGCATTGGATTCGAAACCCACTCAGTTAACTGAACGGGGTATATGAAACCCGCCTTTAGCAGCTTCTCAACCTCAGACTTGATATTTGTTGCCTTCCTGGGTTGACCATCGAAGATTCTACCGTATAGGCTTAGCATTTTCGTAAGTCTTGATCTCATGTTGGACAATAGATGGTGTTGTAACTCCTAGAGACAGCCCTGAGTTGTAAAAGTACCAGTGCCTAGGACATCTTAAAACGCAAGGAAATTTGACTAAACTATTTGTAGCTGACAATATTGGGCTTCCTTGCAATTAACAACTAGTGAAAGTTTTTAAAAGAGTGGGACCGAGACCTTAATAATAAACAAAGCAACTAAGAAAACTGCAGAGGACGAGTATGAGACTGAATAAGTGAATGCGTCAAAAAACTATAAATCATAATGCTGTAAAGAGGGACAGCTATAAAATGAATACACAGTTATCAAGTTCAATGATAGTGAAAACTATGGCAGAATGTGAAATGAGATATTAACTGCAAATGGGCTTATTCCAAGATAAGAATCCATTATAGTTCGTGTCAGAATAATAGCGAAAATGAGACATAAAATGGGCAGAGTATCATGCCTGAGCCATATTTAAAGCACTAAAAATGAACAGATATGAGTATCAACTGTGATAAATTCACATCTAAACATGAAGCACTCTCATTCCAGAACATTTGAGATACAAGAAATATGGATAAAGACGAAATGAACATTCATTTAAAACAATAACGATAAGGAAGGATTACAAACTGTGAAACACTTCATGTGGAATCCCCTTTGCAACAAAATCTTTATATCTAAATCCCAATGTGATCTTAAACAAAAACTATTAAGTTCATACAAAATACTCATACAGAACTGCTTTAGCTGATTAGTTTTTCTCAAAATATGGAACCCTGTATAAGTCTTTTCTCTCTGCTTTTATAACTTCTGATTTCTATGCGTGGAAAGATATTTTGGGAAAATATATTTCCTACATGCCTGTATGTTGTTCCAAGTCTTAATAAAAAATCAAAAATGATGATGGAGTAGAACGCCTCCCATCATCTTACAAAGTGGGCTTGAAGCCATTTCTAACATAAATACACACAACTTACAAACTGAAAGTAAAATGGAGTGAAATATGAATTTCACTTGAAATTAAAAAGTGAAAATAAAAATAAGGTAAGAGGCCACGTAGGCCCAGTCATGAGTTATCATTACTTCCGGTGAGACGGAGTCGTGGTTGCTGCTGGAGAAGGCAGTACTGTAGTCATGGAAGAGTTGGCTTTCTTTTTGGAAGACGGAGTCGATAGGGATGTAGACGCGGTGACTGGAGCGCTTGTATGATCGCTACACCTCTGCCAGATGTCAGCTACAGGACCAGGTATTGCAACGAAAGCATCAACCAGGGCATGTAATTCTGTCAATTCGGCATAGTTCATTTGAGTAGGCAACCGCTGCTTAACTTGATAGAGAAGGGAGAACTCCTTATCGAGTGAGGCAATTATTATTTCGGCCTTAAGCTGAGTGGTCTTTTCAAACGATACATCTATCTGATTCATCACTTCTGTCATCTTGAGCTCATATACTTGTAACGGCTGAAACACAGCTATTCTGGGATCCCAACATGATGGGAGGCCTGCCTTAGTCAGTTCGATCCACTCCTTTTCAAACTGTCCCAAAATCGTCACCATCCGTTCCAAACTACCCAGTGCATGATTGTGCACGTCTTCCTTTTCCATTACCCTTCTACATTCTGCTACCTCCTTGAACCTGTCTTTAATTCCCCGGTTGACCAATTCTTCTGAGCTCAAATTATTCAAGAAGGTAATATACCTTTTGGCCATTTCCACTCTGGTTGTAGCCTCTGTGTGTCCTTCGTGTAGCATTCTTCTGAACCGACGAACTGCTGCCCTCTTTTCTTCAATTAATGTAAGAAAGGCCCAACACTTTCTTACCTTTGTGATAATGTCCATCCAGATCAAGCGTCTGGCTTCTAAGAGGGTTACATTTCCCTTCATTCGGTTCATCAGGTCCTTGATACTCTTTTATTGTTGAAGCTTCTCTTGTTTCGCCTCTTCCACTTCTTTCTGTAAGGGTGCTACCATTTTTCCGTTATCCTTAATTCAAGCCTTGAGCTCCTGAATCTTCTGTTGGGAATTATGAACATGTCTCTCTGCCACTTGAAGGTTGGCCAGCGTTTTGGTTAACTGCGCAAGAGTGGTAACAGAAACGTCCGAAACGGGAGTAGCGCATACATGTGTATCCCATCTTGTTTGTGATTCATCTCTCTCTTACTTGAGGGCAGCCATCTCATTCTCAATATTAGATCTCTCCTCTTTTTATTTACCCAGGGAGTCAGCGAGGTCGGATTTATCTTTCTCTATAAGCAGTTTGCATATGCTGAAAACCGGGCATATTCATTAATGTTTCAAAGCTGCAGCCTGTTTTTGCAATTTTGAAATAACATGACCCTGAGGATCAACTTTACCACTCCCTTCGCCATTCACAGCTGCTTGGAGACTCCACAAATCGTTTGAAAGTTCCTGGGCATTAGTCTTCTTTATCCTGAGGTTCTCAACCACTTGGTTATACTTAGTTTGCAACTTCCTTAGGGTGAGAGAGAGCTTCACGACCTCGTCTTTCAGCATGTCGCCGAAACATTGAAACAAATTGCATTTGTCGATTGGGGGGACTTGTGACATGTTCACTGCAACCTCCAGAGCTCTGCAACTGGTGGTCCTAGCCTCTGGATCTAGAACTGCTTCTGTTATGGCCATCAGCAACTGCTCCTTATCCATATCGAGCTCTAGAGTAAGCCAAGTATGATATTTGTCTACATATCCAGATAATTCAGACCAAATATTCTCTCTGATAGATCTGTTTTTGCCCTTTATTTTATCTCCCACCTCGGCCCTATTAATAGAGACGGCTTGTGACACCTCTGAGAAATCAGATGAAGATGGACCATCATATCTCACCGTAAAACCTGCTTTTCCTTTGTCTCACTCTCCATGCAGTGCCACTTTTTCGAGTGGCGGCTCTTCATCAAAATCTTCCTCATCATTTGTTCTCTGCCTTTTAGGGGGCTAAGAACCTTCTCTTGTGTCCACCTCTACCTGTTCTCCTGTGAACCTGGCTTCTTCGACCTGTTTCTTTCTTGCTTCTCATGTTGAAGCAGTGTCCCCTTTTTCCCCCGTCGCTGATGACTCAGTATCCATCTGTGAAAGCAAAGGCCAAGTATCAATATTAGCTCTCCACTCGATGAAGGGCCTAGTTTTGTGAGCATATGCAGTTGACTTAATCTTCCTCCTCTTGTTAGAGATGATGTCTTTTGGGTCATAAGGCCAAGCTTTCCCTTGCCTTAAATCCATACCCTTGAGCAGGGTTTCCACTATGGGGAGGGCATGCCTTGAGTTAACAATAAAGGGGCCGATGGTGGTAGGAAGTTTAATAATGAACCCCTTTTTCCCAGGGATGCAGTGGAGCTAGTCAGCCTTCAAGGTTTGCCGGAGGTACTCCAAGGCAAAAATCCGCATGGCGGGAAAAACTGGCAGTTTGTAAGGAGGAACCTCTGCATCGTAGACCCTGATCTTAGTGTAGTCGTCAAATAGGTACCAATCTCCTTGTGCTTTCTTCCTCACTGAACTGTAGCCAGTTCCTCTGCTCAGGAAAAATACTAGGTGGAGGGTTGTCATGAATAATAGTATAGGCTATTGTCATGAATTCGTTCAAGAAGTTTGAATAACCCACCCCATTATCCAACTGATGCACTACGGGGTTCCACTCAAAGACAGTTATTGGTTGAGAATTTATTCTAAAAACCTTTTCCAGACCCAAACCCTCGAACTTATCAGCCTGTTGGAAGAGGAAGAGGTAGAACACCATGGAGCAGAAACGAAAATGGCCTGTGGTCGGGACGTCTTGAAACTGGGTTTGGATGGCGGAGGCCAAGAAACCAGGGATATCCAATATAACACCTGGTTGTGACATCAACCATAAAATGGATACACATTCCTTCGATACTCGCTCGACACCCTATATACCTAGTAACCCCGCAATGAGAGCAAGTGTGAGCTGAATGTTGGGGCCCTTGTTTTGAATTTTGAATAAGGAACATATTTTGGGTTGCAGATCGACACATGGCAGGCACAACAACGGTAGGTAGCGGAGCTGCCAAGGTTGCGGAAGAACAAGAGATAGCTAATGAGGCTGACGCAGATAAGTGCAGAAGAAGAGAAGATATGGCAGATAATAGATAGCAGAAATCATAGGCAACAGAAAGAAGTCGAAAGCAGCTGAAGAAGAACACAAGAAGAACTAGCAGTTGCAATGGCGGGTGAATAAATAGGTCGTCACCCAGCCGAAAAGGAGATCATGCACGGATGCAGAGGGATTGAGGAGGATCGAGCTGACTCTACAGAAGAGCTCTGTTCTGAGCACGATATCCTTGTAGTTCCTAGGCTTCTATTGATCTATCATGGTTGTATTATCTATCTCTCTGTCCTGTGGGACGTCTGTAACAGAAATGTAAGCTCTTCCTGTTGAGCGATGTAACTGTGGATCCAGCTGAAGGTTATTAATATATTTGAAGGTTGTTGTCTTTTTATATGAATTACATGCATGCATGATGTCTGTGGTACCTTAAAATTTTATTTGCTTAGTATCTGCATAATGTTTTGAGGCGATTTTTTATGTATGAGGTTATGTATGAAAATGATTCTATGTTAACTTCGAGTTGCGGATCCATCCGCCACTACCAGTCTGTTCCCCTTTTACATGTGGTCGCGGCACGCCTCGGGTGAGACTCTCTACTCTCCGGAGTAGGGTGAAAATGCCGGCGTGGTTCTAGACTACAGCGGACTCCTTTGTTGGCCCCAATCCCTGAACCTGGGTCTTGCCCGTGAGACCTGTTTTCTCGCCAACAAATGGCTCTGTTGCCGGGACCCTAAACTTCATTAGGGGAACTAGATCATGGTATCAAGGATCTTCGAAGGAGAAATACGAAGATGGTGGGAATAACCACCAAGACCAGTTTATAGCTCAGCAAGCAGAGCTAACGAATCAAAAGGAGAAGGTGCTCAAGGATCTAGTCCTTTTCTCAGATTCCGCCAGCGATACCCACGAGATCCTCTAGGGAAAATTCCCTAGCGACCTTTATAATTGGTTGTGGAGGTGGCAGACCAAGGTGACTAAGGATAAATCATGGAAGATCAACTGCAAGTGGGTGCACGGAGATCTGGTGACCCTGCATCGGCTGGATACTGAGTTGACCCGCACTATAGATTTTTGGGTAGAGTCTACCTTGGACGGGTATATTGTGGAGTTTGCCACCAAGTGCTACCAGTCCTTCTCCAGAGCTGAGGCTATCTTCTAATCTGGGCTAAGAGGGAAGCTGCTTAAGGAAATTCCATTGTGGATTAAGGCCTTGATGGTGGACGAAGGGCTGATGGAATTCCTGAAATCGAGCATGGAAGCGTAAACCTCCAGTGCTGGGGGAAGGGCTTGAGGGACAAATGCTACGTGAAATGTGAAGCGGGGGAGTGGGATAATGGATGTTGAGACTGCAAGGAGGTTGAGGGAGCGACGTGCACATCGGAGGGCGCAGATCGCCAACAGGTGGCAAGAACAGGTGATGCGGGAGTTAAATCGACGAGGGAGTAGAAGGAAGGATAAAGAGGAGGCGCCTCAGAGGATAGTGGATATGGAAGGCCAGGTGGGTCCCCAAGAGATGGAAGGGACCATTGTGGGAGTGTGGCGGGTGCATGGGAGCCCAGCCAGGAGGAAGAGGGAGATGATGTCTGATGAAGGAGATGCAGATGTGCGGCCCGAAGAAGGTTTCGATGGCGAGTGGTACATCGCGATGGAGCAGTTATTCCAAGAATGGATGGAATTCATATCTCTGGGTATTCCTACTTCCAAAAATTTGAATGGCAAGGATCCCTACCTTCCCCTGGTACTCTATAAACCTCTAAGTGATATTTTTTTTAAGTTACAAGAGTTGAGTCGATTGCATAGCAGTCCATTGTCAACAGCGACGCATGCTAATAACAGCATTACTGGTAGTATAGCAATTACTAGTGGTATAATTATGCAACCAGGACCCGGAGGGTTCATTCTAGTCACCCCTCTGCAAGTGAGTATGGCGGGGTCATTCACCCGGTAACCAGAATATTTTCTGGGCGGGGTAACGACAATGTGGAACAACACTGGTACCTCTATGAAGCCATATGGAGGGCTCGGCAGACGCCAGATGCAGGAAAGCTAATAGAATTCCAAACCATGCTAAGAGAAAAGGAATTGCGCTAGTTCATCAAGTGGTCAGAGGCCCACCCTAATCCAGCAATTGTGGACGTTAAGCGAGATTTTGTCTGAGAATTTAAGCTCCCTCAAACAGACCAGCAAGGTTTGTCCGAACTATGGGAGATCAAGAAAAGAGAAGGAGAGACTTCATGGGAGATAATGCGCAGGTTCAAATATATGATCGGGAAACTCAGCTACCTGATAAACCCAAACCATCAGAGGGACTGGTTCATCAAGGCTCTGCTTCCCTTGACACGAACCCCCCTCACCCAGCAAAAGATCGACAACTTGCAGGATGCTTTAGAACAGGCCATGAAGATAGAGGCAATGGCAGGCTACCCTCAGGAATATAGGGGAGGGCCGGTCCTGCAAGACCCATCCCTACTGGGACTGCAACATCAGATTTCCAATATGACCAAAAAACTTAAGGAGATGCAGCCTATAAGACCAGCCAGGCCAAATGTCTGGTGCACACACTGCTTGGTAGAAGGGCACGTGGCAACTGAGTGTCCTCGATTGTGTAGCCCAGGAGTGGGGCCCTCAGTAGCAACAGTGCAGGGGACTCCACCTATCGGGGTGGCACGCTGATAAACCCGCAAGGGGTCTATCCGCCACAACAACTGTATGCAGGGTTCCCACAGCAACCAACCCAAGCCGCAACGGAGTATTGCGACGTGTCCGATTTTGCAGAAGTACTCCAATGTTCCGAAGTTCTATGCTTCCATGACCCACAACACCGAACAGTGCAGAGCTCTAGACGCACTGGCAGACCGATTGGACCGGCCCTCCTATAGGGTGAATGAGGCTCCCAGAGGCAGAGGAGGCGTTATGCGCGGGGGGCGCACAGGGGGACGGGGTCCGCTGAAATGCTACAAATGTGATCAGGAGGGTCACGTGGCCCATGAATTCCCCCTACCCAGAAGACAGTGGTGTTCCCAGTGCCGCGTGAACACCCACGTGACAGAGGACTGCCCTGAACTTATCAAGAAGTGGGAGGAACGAGAAAGGCAGAGGGGCACGAATCTGGTAAATGCAGAACCTCGAGGGACAGTGACTCTGGCCATGCAGAACATAGCCATAGTAACGCGAGGAGGAAAGAAAACGGGGGAGGATTCTCGTGAAAAGGAGCCAATACGGGTGATCAGGCCCGCATCCCCGAAACAACTAATCAGGTTGGAAACACAGAAGAAATATTTCTAGGAGGCGGTAGAGACTTTTGCCTAGCTGGGGGGGAGACAAAGGTATTGAGGTACCCATGAAGACCGATACCAGAGAATAGAGCGCTACGGGGGCTCTGATTGAGGAATGGCTCCACCTATTCCTCAAAATTGTTGACAATGCTTCGATGCAGGAACAGCTCAAGCATACCCTGGAGGACGTATTGCAGGGGAACACAGGACCGATGGAATCCTCGAACACAGCACCCCAGTATGTACACCGGGTCAACCAGAACAAACGAAGAACGGGAAAAGAGTTCCGGCTAAACACATAGGTTGCAGGATTTCAGATCAGAGACACCATGCTCGAGTTGGAATTCGGTGTCAATATCCTGCCTCGGAAGACGTGGGAGGCTCTTGGGTAGCCACGACTGACTTACTCACCAATCCAGCTTAGGATGTCGAACCAGTACTGCATTGTTCCGATCAGCAGACTCGAAGATGTCGAGGTCGACATCGCAGGGGTAAAGACTTACACGGATTTTGAGGTCATAGATATTATGGGAGACAAAGATCCCTACCCGGCATTGCTAGGAATCGACTGGGCTTTTGAAAACTATGCCATCATCGACCTCAAAAAGGAGCTGATGATTTTTGAAGACGGAGAGGTCCGAGTCACTCAGCCTCTCGACCTGTATCAAGGTCCAAGATATACCGAAACTGTGGATAATAGGGAGGATGCTCAGATATTGGGCAACCTCTATCAGATGACAGCAGGGAAGTGGGAGGATTGTATTAACCCGATAGCAACCAGCTCCGTAAGCTGGCGCAGTGTCCAGAGCTCAGAGCTGGGGTCGGAACTAGCTTGGGAGGACTGGCAACAAGGTGTCTGTGTGGATTACCGAAGTTTGAACAACGCCTGCATCCATGACCCATTTCCCACCCCATTCAGCGACGAAGTGTTGGACAATGTTGCGGGAAATGAGGCCTACTCCTTCACTGATGGGTTCTCAAGATATCGTTAGGTGCACATTGCGGAAGAGGAAAAGACGAAAACGACGTTCACCACCGAGTGGGGGTCTTTTGCATATCACGTGATGTCGTTCGGGTTGAAGAACGCCCCTGCTGTGTTTTCCAGGATTGTCATAGCTGCTTTCCGAGAATACATTCATAAGTTCCTAGAATTTTACATGGACGATTGGACCGTCTAAAGTTTGCTGAAAGACCACGCCACTCTACGCATAATGTTTGATCGGTGTCGACAACTGCAAATTTCCTTGAACCTGAAGAAATGCATCTTTGCGGTTCCCTTCGGAACGGTCCTAGGACATGTGGTGTGCAAGCAAGGGGTCTGCGTCGACCCCGCCAAGGTAGCAGTGATTGTCCACATGGATGCCCCAGAGATGGTGAAGAAGTTGAGGTCACTACTAGGGCACACGAGTTATTACAAATGGTTCATCAGGAACTATGCGAAGATCACTGCTCCTTTGGAAAAGTTACTACGGAAGTCAAAGGTGTTCCAGTGGATGGATGACTACAAGTTGGCCCTTGAAACTCTAAAGGAGAAGCTGGCAACGGTGCCCATTCTGGTCCACCCAGATTTGGATAAGCAGTTCCATGTGCATATCGATGCTTCTAGTATTGCACTTGGGGCTGTCTTGGCGCAACCAGGGGAGACGACAGTTGACCACCCAGTCTACTTTTCCAGCTGCAAACTATCCAATGCGGAGCGGAATTACACCACCATGGAGAGGGAGGCCCTCGCAATGGTGTACTCACTCCAGAAGTTCCGCCACTATCTCCTAGGAGGTAAGTTTAAGTTCTTTACTGATCACTCCGCATTGAAGTACCTAGTCAATAAGCCCGTTTTGGAAGGACGGATATGCCGATGGCTCCTACTCTTTCAAGAATTCACCTTCGAAGTGATTGTCAAGCCTAGGAGGTTGAATGTCGGGCTTGATCACTTATCCAGGTTAGAGACGGGTGAGAACGAGGGCTCTCTCGATGACCAGCTGCCTGATGCTAATCGTTTCTAGGTAGAAGCCATACCAGATTATTTGGCCGACATCGCGACTTACCTAACCACAGGGCAGTGTCCTCAGCACTATATTCTGATCCAGAAACGGCACCTGGTCGTCTACACCGCTGACTATCAATTGATTGCAGGGTAGTTGTATAAATTTGGCCTTGATGAGATTCTGCGAAAGTGTGTCCTCGACCATGAACGCAAAGCTGTGCTGTGGGAGTGCCATAACGGCATTGCGGAAGGACACATGGGGGAGAAACCCACTGCCAGGAAAGTGCTACAAGCTAGACTATGGTGGCCGACGGTCCATGCAAATAGTAAATCATTTGTCAAGAAATGTGATGTTTGTCAGAGAATAGGGAGGCCCTCTCATAGAGACGAGCTACCACTACACCCAGTGAACGTGTTGCGCCCATTTGAGAAGTGGGTTGTTGACTTCATCGGCCCCATAGCCCCGGTAGCCAGGCATTTCAAGGCCCAGTACATCATCAGCGCCACAGAATACCTCACCAGATGGGCCGAGGCAGTGGCGGTATGGGACTGTACGGCAGATACGGTAGGCAGGTTCATCTTTGAATACATCATCAGCAGGTTTCGCTGCCCACGGAGCTTAACCAGTGATCAAGGTACACACTTCATTAATGAAACGATCAAATCGCTGTTGGACACCTTCATGATCCAACATCACAAAAGCAACCCGTACCACCCGCAGGCCAATGGCACTGTTGAAGCGTTCAACAAAATCCTCGAAAAGGGTTTGACGAAGATCTGCATTGCTAAGCGGGATGATTGGGACGAATGGTTGCCAGCTGCACTGTGGGCCTACAGAACAATGGTGAAGTGTTTGACTAATCAAACACTTTTCCAGCTGGTGTATGGCCGTGAAGCTTTAATTCCCGCCGAGGTCACCATATCAAATCTTCTGATCGCCACCTCCCTAAAGTTCTCGGAGGAGGCCTACACGAATTACAAGAACTTAATGAGGCTAGGTTCCTTGCCGAGTTTCATCAAAAGGTTCAGAAGGATAGGAAGAAGGCATGGCATGATCACCACATCAAGAGCAAAACGTTCCAGGTTTGCGGTAAGGTTCTCCTATACGATAGCAAGTTTCAGAAGTTTCCGAGAAAACTGCAGATGCACTGGTTGGGACCCTACTTCGTCGTCGAGATTAAGGATTTCGGAGTCGTTCGGTTGGCTCAACTGGACGGTACTGTTTTACCTGGGTGGGTAAATGGCGCACACCTGAAGCCCTACCATGACTAAGTTTCTTTCACTTTCTGTTAATAACTCTCGCACCCGAGAGAAGTCCGTAGAGTAGAGTAGTTGAATAAATCTCCCACAACCGGGATGAGCGTAGGTAGTGTTCGTTGTCCATGCATAAGTCGTCAATAACCACTTGGTTGCGGGGACCTCACCTCAACTGATTGTGGTTGGGGAGGGGCGTTTCCAGCGTGTCATCCCCGTAGGATAAGCAAATGTGTCAAGTGTCAGTCCCTATCATTTCATTTAGTACTTGTGTCAGTCCGTAGGATCACCTATATTTGCAACATAAATTTCCATAATTATAAGTAACCTTGCAGTAATCATTTTTCCATAATTCGAAGTAACCTCAGCTTTCGCGTCCACCCATTTCCCCATACCACTGTCAGCAGATGTTAGGACACACCTCAGCAGGCGACTGATCACACGATTATCTCCGTGGAGGATGCTAGCAAGAATTAATTCGTTATGGGGTCTCATCAACCTCACTCGTGCCGGTTAATTACATAGCCTGCATGAATAAAAGCGTGAGAATGGCGGAGAGATCCGAGTTAGAGTTAGAAATTTTTGAAGACGCAAAGGAAATTGGAGCAGAACCAAAGAAGCAGAGGTGTCCCGAAGCAAAGAGCCATGAGAAGGGGCCGAGAACTATTATGAAAGTATATCAACGCCGCGCAAAGATGACAAGAGCTAATCCAATAGTAGTGGAACAACAGCTCGACAGTCAGATTCATAAAATGGAGTCCCTCGTCTAAAAATATGACAGTGCTACCTTCATCGATGCAGACCTCACAGACTCTTTCGAGTTCCGAGCGCTTAAACGCCAAGTGTATATGGAGAGCTATACCACATAATCAAAGCGAGCAGCAACAAGGATTTTGCCTGAGTTTCGAGGCATCCAACAGTCCTCCATTCTGTATTTGAGGAATTTTCCAGTATTCAGGATGACAGGAGCAGCCATGCAATGTACCAAGTTCTTGCTCTGTCGAATTCAAAACGGGTCCTTGTGATTGGGCAAATAAATTCCAATCCATGCCGAGGATATTCACCGGCTCACAGGGCTCTCACAGGAAGGCCCGGATGTATCCTCTGCATACCAAACCACCTCCAAAAGAGCAAAGAAGTTGGGGGACGTGGATTATTATGTAAAATACGGCACCCGACGGGGAGGAAAGGGAGCGAAAATGGAACTCATCAACAAGCCCGAAGTCAGGTTCACGTGTTACCTCATTGCCAGTAAGACAATGAGGCACTGCACCAAGGGGGAATGTACCCTGGATACCATTTCCATTGTGGAGCAATGCGTCCAGGGGGCCAAGCTGAACTGGTGCTCCTTCCTGCTGAAGGAGCTGTTCGATGCATGCGAGGATAATTACAAGAGGGCCGCGAGCTTCATCTATGGATATTTGATAGTCACATTGGCCATGTGGAAGCGGCATGCTCCCCTCGTCAGGCTGCCGGTAGAAATAGTGGAGGGTCAGCCTCTGGCAATGAAATTTGTCCCATGGAAGGTGTCGGGGGATCCTAGCACCAAAGAGGTCAATGCAGAGGCCTTCCGGAGTTGGTATGGTTTAATGACTGATGTGGTGACAAGCCAGCAGAGGCTTCCCATGAATCTGCTGGACGGATACAGCGAGCAAGTCTGGTTTTGGGTCAGCCACAAGCACACCTTCCTCTGACCCACTTGCGTGCCGGAAGAGACATTTCAGATGCGACCGCTGAAATTCCAACTCGACGACGCAGCCTTCCACAACGAAGTTTGTTCATGGCCGGGGGTCGCGATGGAAGTCCGAAGCGGGGTACCCACATACAATTTCAACAAAATTCTACCACAACAGCTACCTGGCGAATCGGAAGCAGAGGCGGCACAAAGGGTCTCCAACATGCAGCTCTTCCCACTCATTCGCCAACTAAACACAAAGGTACGAAGCTTCAAGGAAGTGGTCCGAGTAATCTCAAGCGGTGCCACTCCTTTCCCTGTTTTTTCTGAATTTCAGCTTTCTCAGTCCAACCTGCTTCTCCGCATGACCTCCATCACCTCCCCCATTCCTAATGTTTTGTTTACTTCACCAAGTCCAATGACCACCCCAATGGGGGAAAAGAGTAAGTCCGCAAACCCCCTGGAGGCTCCCAAGGCCAAGAGGGCCAGAACCATAGAGTCAAGTCTGGTGGTGGACCTCACTGAGGAGGATCCACTTTGGCCACTAAGCCCATGGTTACCCATACAAGAAGAACCACTCATCGAGACAGGGGCAATAGGCGAGACTCCACCTCAACCTCCCACTGACCCCTCCGACTTCATAAACATCTGCATTTCACCACCCCGTACCGACCCACTTCCACCTAACACTTCATCCGCACCATCCAACTCATCCGCCACCGTATCAGACCCAGTAATCCGGGATCTCATCAATGGGGACCACGGGACCGAGGTCGACTCAAGTACAATAGTGATACCATCGGTCAACCCCGCTGGGGACCCCCAGATCACTTTTTCTGATTTAATCACACAGATGATGCAAATCATTGTAGACACGGCTGGGACACAACCTGAGCCTACTACATTTCCACAGACTGTCCAAATAGATCAGGGGGAGTGGCCGGACCTGAATATGGCGGAATCTGCACCCCATCCAACTTCTTCATCGTCCCCTCAAGAACACTCCACCATATTAGTTGCCAGTGGGCAAACACTGCAGGAGTGACGGCCAGATCAAGGTACTTCAGGCACCGACAACATGGAGACGTGGGGCACAGCTCAGCTGTACCACTTGATTCAAAGAGCAGCCCAGCAGGTGGAAAGGCTCCACTCTGAGCTGCAACAAAGTTGTGAGCAACAATAGCAGCAGATAATCGTGCTTACTGAACAACGCGAGCAGCTCACAATAGCACACAGGAAGCTCCAGGACCAAATGAACGAAGTGGCCAGGGTGTTCGCGAGACTGTGGCCTGCAGTAACGACTCACTACACTCGGATGCCCGCGGATGTGCCAAAAACAGATGTATTACAGTGAGAAATCCACCTCAGGGTGGCATTCACCGACCTCCACCAGGAAAATGCAAAGCTCCAGGCAGCGTTAGCAGCATGACCAGCGTTGCCTGACCCAGCGGCAGTCTACACAGCACAGATTACGGAGAAACAGGGCCAGGTCACCAAGATGCAGGAAGCTCTTAGTACTGCAGCTTGAGACGCCTATGACCTCCTGAAAGGTCTATAGGAATGCTCGACGGCCCTTACAGTGAAGACTCAGCCCATTTCAGCGCAACTGCAACAGCTCTCAAAAGAAATTCAGGATGCCACGGACCCCTCGAAGTTGGCCCAGCTGTATGCCCAGGCGGATGCTCTAGAGATCCAGATCCAGTAGATAGAGACCAGCTCGGCAATGGCCAAGCAAGCGATTCGAGAGCTTCGCCAGCCCCTCCAAATCAGCACCCGGACAATTCAGGAGTTAGCCGCCAAGGCCAGAACCCAAATTAGCATTGTATTCGGCGCTATACTGGCAACCGTCGGGGAGGAAGTTGTCACTAAGTTCGCCACATAGACGAACGCATTATTACAGGGGTGGCAACAGGCTGTGACAACCTTCAACGATCTTAAGTCTTCAGCGTTGAGCAAGGTCCCAGAGTTGGGGCCCTTGTTTGGGCAGAAAAACGAAGGTGCACAGCAAGAATAGGGCACAGGGTCCAACGAAGCGATGGAGGTGGAGACAGTGAATTGTGATTGACTCGGTACGAGTCAAGAAACTGTGGTCAGGCCCTGTTGGGGCCCTTGTTTTGAATTTTGAATAAGGAACAGATTTTGGGTTGCAGATCGACACATGGCAGGCACAACGACGGTAGGTAGCGGAGCTGCCAAGGTTGTGGAAGAACATGAGATAGCTGATGAGGTTGACGTGGATAAGTGCAGACGAAGAGAAGATACGATAGATAATAGATAGCGGAACTCATAGGCAATAGAAAGAAGCTGAAAGAAGCTGAAGAAGAACACAAGAAGAACTAGCAGTTGCGATGGCGGGTGAATAAATAGGCCATCACCCAGCCGAAAAGGAGATCATGTACGAATGCAGAGGGATTGAGGAGGATCGAGCCGACGTTGCAGAAGAGCTCTGTCTTGAGCACGATATCCTTGTAGTTCCTAGGCTTTTATTGATCTATCATGGCTATATTATCTATCTCTCTGTCCTGTGGGATGTCTGTAACAGAACTGTAATCTCTTCCTGTTGAGCGATGTAAATGTGGATCCAGCTGATGTTTATTAATATATTTGAAGGTTGTTGTCTTTTTATATGAATTACATGCATGCATGATGTTTGTGGTACCTTAAAATTTTATTTTCTTAGTATCTGCATAATGTTCTAAGGTGATCTTTTATGTATGAGGTTATGTATGCAAATGATTCTATGTTAACTTCGAGTTGCGGATCCATCTGCCACTACCAGTCTGTTCCCCTTCTGCATGTGGTTGTGGCACGCCTTGGGTGAGACTCTCTGCTCTTCGAAGTAGGGTGAAAGTGACGGCGTGGTTCTAGACTACAGCGGACTCCTTTGTTGGCCCCAATCCCTGAACCTGGGTCTTGCTCGTGAGACTTGTTTTCTCGCCAACACTGAAGGTTTTCCTTGAATGTATTCAGAGGCACCGAGTTCGAAGACGGGAAAGCTATAAGGTGGGAGTCGGAAATAGCATCGATGAAATCGCTCTGCTGCCTCCAGGGTAGCTTGGAAAACTGACGGGATAAATACATTTCAGTGAAACTGACATAATTTGAACTGGGGGGATAGCAGAGGGCTTTCCTGATGATCTCAGGAGATATAATAAATATCCTGTTCCCTTGAGTTGATAGGAACATATCTCAGCGCTCATCATAAGCTTCTCTAAGCCAACATATTAATTCCACAACTGGGTAGACGGGCAGAGCAATTTGGTGGTATAGTCCCGAAAAAACAACTCTAAACCTATCCCTATTTTCCATATGTTTCCTAAATATGTCAGGTTTGACGCTACTGATGAGGAAATCGTATTGTGGGTCTCGAATGTGGGCTTGCATGTTGGTGAATGGCTCAGGTCCAGGGGCAGCCCTGGACTCACGAACTTGGGGGGTTTCAGGCTCCGACTTCTTAATCTTGATTCTACCCATGACCATTATGAAAAATGAAAAGCAGAAGGAAACCAGACAGTGGAAGAGGGACAAAATACCTACGCAGTAAGGAAAATTCTCGGGAGAAAACGACACAGGGAAGTTGAAAGCGACTTGGTAGACCTCATACTGGGAGCTCGCGCTTTGGCTATACAATATCTCGTAAAAGAAAGTATTTTACCGCAGTGAACATAGAACAGGGTTAAACAGCTTTATATTACCTGGAAAACGAGGCTAGGATGACACTTGTAGGGCTGATTTCATAAGGACATCGACATTGGGATGCATGGCATTTGGCTGTTGATTATCAAAATTTGGTTAGGTGTATACCACGCGCTGGGTTAAATACCAGTACTGGTCATGTACCGGGTGTCCTAGGACTTACCTTACCCTTGTGTTACTTGTGCCAGTTGTTACCTGAATGGGCCCACTAAGTAGTCCGGCAGGGTCTTGGAGCGGCTCTAAGCCCACGGCCATCACCCCACGGAATGTGTCTCTTGGGGCCCCACCGCTGTCACGTCACCTAATGCTTCCGGGGGGTTGAGCTTCTGCTTTCCCCAGCCTTATTTGATACCCCCCGAAATTCTTAGCGTTGTTCTCCTCTTTTGACTGTTCGGCACTTGGGCGGGTCCCGCTCTGTCCAGATGTCTTACACATATATGCTCCTTTGTGTTGAGTAAATTTTTACCGCAAAGTTAAAACTCTATGTCTTGTCCCCTTTTTTTATATGCATTTTCATGCACACCAACCCGCTTACTCCTTTAAGTCTTTCTTATATTTTCTTATGAAGATAATATTCTTTAATCCCATTTGAGTGATGAGGGTTGATATAACAACATAGGCTCCATTTGGGGATGACACGTTCGTCCTCGAATGTGTCGAGAACTCCACAGACCAGTTGTTAACTTATTTCTATAGGCACAACCTTCGTGACACCTCTACCTTCCTTAGGTCTTAATAAAAAACAACAAACATAAGAGTAAAAGAAAACAGATATTGTACAATATATATATACAGTAGGCCTCACAACCTAAATCAGTACTGGAAATAATGTTTTAGAAATTTCCCATTTACAGGGGCTTCAAGCTTATCACCTTCCAATTTTTCCAGCCTGAAAGTGTTATTTCCTCCAGCTTCTGCAATTTTGAATGGTCCAAACCACAATGGATCGAACTTCCCATGCTTTCCTTTCTCGGCTCTCCTGACATCCCACCTTAGTACCAGATCTCCAACCTACATTTCTTTATCTTTAGTATATTGGTCGAACAAGTCTTTCATTTTTTCTTGATACTCTGTCAACCTTTGGTTTACCTGAATCCGGGTTTCTTCCAACTCGACCAACTGATTCATTCTTCTGATAAGATCATTTGTATCCTCCTGACTGTCTTTTAGGAAACGAGCTACAGGTAGAGCTAGCTATATTAGAAACACCGTTGCTCGTCCATAAACCAATTCATACGGAGACTTGCCAGTTGATCGATTGCTGGTAATTCTATTTTCCCATAGTGCAAACTTGAGTTGAGAATCCCAGTTTTTCTAGTTTTCGTTTATGGTTTTTTTTAATGTTCTAACCAATGTCTTGTTAGAGAATTATACCAGCCCATTTCCCTGTGGATAGTATGCAGTGGAGTGTCCCAATACAATATTGTATTGTTGGCAGAAGTTAATGAAATTGGTAGACTTAAAAGCCTGTGCATTGTCAGTTACGATCTTAGTAGGGAAGCCAAACCTGGATATGATGTTATCCTCCATGAACTTGATCACTACTGCATCTGTGGCATTCCTCGCTGGTACCGCTTCTACCCATTTAGTAAAGTAGTCTGTGGCTATCAGGATCCACTTGTGCTTCCCACTAGACGCAGAATGAATCTCTCCTATGAAGTCAATTCCCCACTGTTGAAAAGGCTCTTCTATATGTATTGGGATCATGGGCAAGGGTGCAAAATTTTTCTTCTCAACAAATCTTTGACATTTTTCACAAGCCCTGACCCGAGCATGAACATCTCCAAAAAATTTAGGCCAGAAGAAACCTGCCTTCAAAATTTTGTGGACTCTGGCCCTCCAACTACATTGTCCTCCACAAATGCCTTTGTGGAATTCAGCCGTAACTTCCTCCACCTCGGGCTCTGTGAGACATAAGAGCAAGATTCCTGAGGGGTCTCTCCAGTACAACCAGCCATTTGCTATAATAAAATTTTGGGATTTTAATCTCAGAGTTCGGTATTTCGTCTTATCATAGCTCGGGGGACACCTGAGAGTTAGAAGATACTCTAAAATCTCCTTGTACCATGCACTGAGTAGGTATTTCATGTGAGTCTTCTGAATGGAAGTTTCTACACCGAGCTGCTCGCTTGTACCTTCAAGTACCTCTTCAACTCCCATGGTTAAGTTTATTCCCAAGGCTTGACAGTTAGATTCGGACAGGATCTTTGCTAGTCCTTGTCCCTTTATAAGCTTGGTGGGGCGAATATCCAACTCATATTCTTGAATATTTGCTATCCAATTTCCCCTCTTACCCTCGCTGTTACCTTGGATCAAAATATATTTCACTACAGCAGTGGGTACGAAAGTAGTTATAGCTGACTACAATACGTACATTCGAAAGCCTTCAAGGACTTGACCAGGGCATAGGCTTGTTTCTCCAAAATATTATATTTCAGCTCAGCATCTCGAAGCACCTGACTAAAAAATGCAATGGGTTTCTCGTGCCTTTCCACATTCTTCTGTAATAGTACCATTACTACAGTGTGAGGAGATGCAAATGATAAAATCATGAAGGGCTTACCGTAGTTAGGACCTGCCAATACAAGGGCTTCTGCGAAAGTACTTTTGATTCTATTAAATGCTTCCCTCGACTTGATATTCCACTTCACGTCATTTTCTTTCTTCAAAATTTCCATTATATACCGAACTATCTCTGCGTAGTTTGGTATGAACCTCCTCAAAAAATTTATGCATCCAAGAAACACTTGAACTTCCTTCTTGTTTTGGGGTAAGGATATGTTGTTTATTACTTCTACCCATTTTGGATCAATTTTGACCCCAACTTTAGTTACAATATGACCCAACAATTTCCCTTCTTCTAAAGCAAACAAACATTTTTGTGGGTTTAGAGATAGCCCATACCTGCGGCATTTGTCAAAGGTTCTGCACAAGTGATCGATGTGCTCGGTATCATCCTTGGAGAAAACTGCAATATCGTCCAGGTACACCACCACAAATTTGTCTTGCTCACCTACAAAAGTGATGTCTATGGCTCTCTGAAATGTGGTGCCCACGTTTATCAACCCAAATGGCATCCGGGCATACATGAATGTACCCCATGGAGTGGTAAATGTCGTTTTCTTTTGGTCTTCTGGAAGAACCACCACTTGATTGTACCCTGAGAAACCATCCATCATGGACATGCGTGAGGATCCCACCACCTTCTACAATATGTGATCCATTTTTGGCAACGGATAATTGTCTTTAAGGGATGCTCTGTTTAAGTTTTGAAAATAAACACACAGTCTTATCTCTCCATTCTTCTTTCGAACCGGGACTAAATTGGCCACCCATTCGGAATACCTCAATGGTACAATGATTTTGGCCTTCAAAAGTTTCCTTATCTCCTTTTCTATGGATGGGAGCAGTATAGGATTAATCTATCTCAACTTTTGTTTGTGTGGCTTAGCATCTCCTCTTAATGGGATCTTGTGTTGTATGATGCTAATGTCAAAAATTTTCAGGTCTTTATAAGACCAGGCGAACACATCCTTGTAGGACTGGAATAATTTCAGATATTTCTCTTTTTACTCTTTGAGTACCTTCTTTGACAGCTTCACAATTTTGGGGTCTACCTCTGTCCCAAGGTTTAACTCCTCTACCTTCTCCTATTCGACCACCTTATTATGACTGGTTGGGACATCATTTTTGTCAAACAACCTTTCCAAAGGCACCAATCCTCTGGGGATCACATTCCCTTTGAGCTATAGTACCTTATGGCCAGCCACAGTATCTTGCCACTTATTCTTAGGTGAATGTTCAGTCTCTTCTTCTTCTACATCTATGGTCAAATTGGAGAACTCTCCAATAGTCTCCATGAATCTTTTCACTTGTTCTTCATCTTCAAACACCTACTAGTGTTTGATATTATCTGGGATAGAGGGACGATAACGAACCTTTATTTCATACCTCAACAGGGGGTTCTTAGGGGGTCTGAAATTACTAGCTGCAACAGCAAGAGAATTGGCCATTCTATTTTGGTCCCTTGGCATGAATTGAATGTTGAATGCCAGGAAGAAATTTTCCACGAGATCCCACACTTCATTCCTGTAGGCCCTTAGTCGGGGTGCTTAGACAGATGGAATATGTGAAGTGGTAACCTATGTGACTTCTTTCACTTCTTCGGCTTCAGGAGTGGGATGCAGAAAGAATCTTGAAGTGTCTACAGACTCAGCCTCATCTTTGACTTCAATATTTTAAATGGAGGAATGACCTAGAGAGTATTCAAGGATTCTGGCAGTGGTCTTAGGGCCTTGAACTTGAGCCAACTATGAGGAAGATGGAGAGTCTTCCAAGGAGAATCTTGGTATATCAGTATGAGAAGTCTTCTTTTATCTCCAATTTATTTTGTGTAATATCTTCACAGGGTCAGATAATGAAGGAGTTCTTAGTTGAGACATATCCAACCTCAGGTGGGGATTATTTTGAGCCAGGACTGCAAAATGGATTTAAACTTTGAATGATAGTGGAGTCACCAAGGTGAGGGATCTACAACTCTCAACCCTTCCTGCTCAACTATTTTGAAGGGTGACTGTGTTTTTGTCGTATCCCAGGGATTTAAATCTTTAACTTCATTCCCAGGCAACGACGCCAAAAAGATGTTGTAACTCCTAGAGACAGCACTGAGTTACAGTAAAAGGACTAGTGCCTAGGACATCTTAAAACGCAAGGAAATTTGACTAAACTATTTGTAGCTGACAATATTAGGCTTCCTTGCAATTAACAACAGGTGAAAGTTTTTAAAAGAGTGGGACCGAGACCTTAATAATAAACACAACAACTAAGAAAACTGCAGAGGATGAGTATGAGACTGAATAAGTGAATGTGTCAGACAATTATAAATCATAATTCTATAAAGAGGGCCAGCTATAAAATGAATACACAGTTGTCAAGTTCAGTGATAGTGAAAACTATGGCAAAACGTGAAATGAGATATTAACTGCAAATGGGCTTATTCCAAGATAAGAATCCATTATAGTTCGTATCAGAAGAATAGCAAAAATGAGACAGAAAATGGGCAGAGTATCATACCTGAGCCATATTTAAAGTGCTAAAAATGAATAGATATGAGTATAAAAGGTGATAAATTCACATCTAAACATGAAGCACTCGCATTCCAGAACATTTGAGATACAAGAAATATGGATGAAGATGAAATGAACATTCATTTAAAACAAAAACGATAAGGAAGGACTACAAACTGTGAAACACTTCATGTGGAATCCACTTTCCGACAAAATATTTATATCTGAATCCCAATGTGATCTTCAACAAAAACTATTAAGTTCATATAAAATACTCATACAGAGCTGCTTTAGCTAATCAGTTTTTCTCAAAATCTGGAACCCTGTATAAGTCTTTTCTCTCTGCTTTTATAAAATCTGATTTCTATGCGTGGAAAGATATTTTGGGAAAATATCTTTCCCTTATGCCTATATGTTGTTCCAAGTCTTAATTAAAAATCAAAATTGATGATGGGGTAGAATGCCTCCCATCAGTGGGCCTGAAGCCATTTCTAACAGAAATACACACAACTTACTAACTGAAAGTAAAATGCAGGAGTGAAATATGAATTTCAATCGAAATTAAAAAGTGAAAAGAAAAATAAGGTAAGAGGCCACGTAGGCCTATTCATGAGTTATCATTACTTTCAGTGAGACGGATTCACGGCTGCTGCTAGAGAAGGCAGTACTGTAGTCGTGGAAGAGCTGGCTTTCTTTTTGGAAGACGGAGTTGACAAGGATGCAGACGCGGTGACTGGAGCGCTTGTATGATCGCTACACCTATGCCAGATGTCAGCTGCAGGACCAGGTATTGCAATGAAAGCATCGACTAGGGCATGTACTTCTGTCAATTCGGCATAGTTCACTTGAGTAGGCAACCACTGCTTAACTTGATAGAGAAGGGAGAACTCTTTATCGAGTGAGGCAATTATTGTTTCGGCCTTAAGCCGTGTGGTCTTTTCAAATGAGACGTATGTCTGATTCATCACTTCTATCCTCTTGAGCTCATATACTTGTAATGGCTGAAACACAGTTGTTCCGGGCTCCCAACATGATGGGAGGCCTGCCTTAGTCAGTTCGATCCACTCCTTTTCAAACTGTCCCAAACTCGTCACCATCCGTTCCAAACTTCCCAGTGCATGATTACGCACATCTTCCTTTTCCATTACCCTTCTGCATTCTGCTACCTCCTTGAACCTGTCTTTAATTCCTCGGTTGGCCAATTCTTCTGAACTCAAATAATTTAGGAAGGTAATATACCTTTTGGCCATTTCCACTCTAGTTGCAGCCTCTGTGTGTCCTTCGTGTAGCATTCTTCTGAACCAACGAACTGCTGCCCTCTTTTCTTCAATTAAAGTAAGGAAGGCCCAACGCTTTCTTAACTTTGCGATAATGTCTATCGAGATCAAGCTTCTGGCTTCTAAGAGGATGACATTTCCCTTCATTCGGTTCGTCAGGTCCTTGATACTCTTTTCTTGTTGAAGCTTCTCTTGTTTCGCCTCTTCCACTTCTTTCCGTAAGGCTGCTACCATTTTTCCGTTCTCCTTAAGTCGAGCCTCGAGCTCCTGAATCTTCTGTTAGGAAGTATGAACCTGTCTCTCTGCCACTTGAAGGTCAACTCGTGTTTTGGTTAACTGCGCAAGAGTGGTATCATAAACCTCTGGAACGGGAGCAGCGCATACATGCGTATCCCATCTTGTTTGTGATTCATCTCTCTCTTTATTGAGGGCAGCCATCTCATTCTCGATCTTAGCTCTCTCCTAATTTTATTTATCCAGGGAGTCAGCAAGGTTGGATTTATATTTCTCTATTTGAGCTAATTCAGCAGTTTGCACATGCTGAAAATCGGGCATATTCAATTTATGCTTCAAATCTGCGACCTGTTTTTGCAATTCTGAAATAACATGACCTTGAGGATCAACTTTACCACTCCCTTCGCCCTTCACAGCTTCTTGGAGACTCTTAAAATCGTTTGAAAGTGCCCGGGCATTATTCTTCTCTATCCTGAGGTTCTCAACCACTTGGTTATACTTAGTTTGTAGCTTCCTTAGGGTGAGAGAGAGCTTCACGACCTCGTCTTTCAGCATGTCATCGAAACACTGAAACAAATTTCATTTGTCGATTGGGGGGACTTGTGACATGTTCACTGTAACCTCCAAAGCTCTGTGGTTGGTGGTCCCGGCCTCTGAACCTAGAACTGCTTTTGTCATGGCCATCAGCAGCTGCTCCTTATCCATATCGAGCTCCGCAGTAAGCCGAGTATGATATTTGTCTACAAATCCAGATAATTCAGAACAAAGCTTCTCTCTGATAGATCTGTTTTTTCCCTTTATTTCGTCTCCCACCTTGGCCCTGTTAATGGAGACGGCTTGTGACACCTCTAATAAATCAGATGAAGATGGGCCATCATATCTCATCGTAAAACCTGCTTTTCCTTTGTCTGACTCTCCATGCAGTGCCACTTTTTCGAGCGACAGCTCTTCATCGACATCTTCCTCATCATTTTTTCTCTGCCTTTTAGGGGGCCGAGAACCTTCTCCTGTGTCCACCTCTACCTATTCTCCTATTACCCCGGCTTCTTCAACATGTTTCTTTCTTGCTTCTCGTGTTGAAGCAGTGTCCCCTTTTCCCCCCGTCGCTGATGACTCAGTCTCCATCTGTTAAAGCAAAGGCCAGGTATCAAGATTAGTTCTCCACTCGATGAAGGGCCTAGTTTCGTGAGCATATGCAGTTGACTTAATCTTCCTCATCTTGTTAGAGATGATGTCTTTTGGGTCATAAGGCAAAGATTTCCCTTGCCTTAAATCCATACCCTTGAGCAGGGTTTCCACTATGGGGAGGGCATGCCTTGAGTTAACAATAAAGGGGCCGATGGTGGTAGGAAGTTTAAGAATGAAACCCTTTTTTGCAGGGATGCAGTGGAGCTGGTCAGCCTTCAAGGTTTGCCGGAGGTACTCCAAGGCGAAAATCTGCATGGTGGGAAAAACTGGCAGTCTGTAAGGGGGAAGCTCTGCACCGTAGACCCTGATCTCAGTGTAGTCATAAAATAGGTACTAATCTCTTGTGCTTTCTTCCTCACTAAACTGAAGCCAATTCCTTTGCTCAGGAAAAATCCTGGGTGGAGGGTTGTCATGAATAATAGTATAGGCTATTGTCATGAATTCGTTCAAGAAGTTTAAATAACCCACCCCATTATCCAACTGATGAATTGCGGGGTTCCACTCAAATACAGTTCTTGGTTGAGAATTTATCCTAGAAACCTTTTCCAGACGCAAACCCTCAAACTTATCAACCTGTTGGAAGAGGAAGAGGTAGAACACCATGGAGCAGAAACGAAAATGGCCTGCAGCCGGGAGGTCTTGAAACTGGGTTTGGATGGCGAAGGCCAAGAAACCAGGGATATCCAATATAACACCTGGTTGTGACATCAACCATAAAAGGGCTACACATTCCTTTGAGACTCGCTCGACCCCCTCTATACCTAGTAACCCTGCAATGAGAGCAAGTGTTGGCTGAAGGTTTTCCTTGAATGTATTCAGAGGCACCGAGTCCGAAGACGAGAAAGCTGTAAGGCGGGAGTCGGAAATAGCATCAATGAAATCGCTCTGCTACCTCCAGGGTAACTTGGAAAACTGACGGGATAAAGACATTTCAGTGAAACTGACATAATTTGAACTGGGGGGATAACAGAGGGCTTTCCTGATGATCTCAGGAGATATACTAAATATCTTTTTTGCTTGAGTTTATAGGAACATATATCGGTGCTCATCATAAGCTTCTCTGAGCCAACATATTAATTCCACAACTGGGTAGACGGGTGGAGTAATTTGGTGGTATAGTCCTGAAAAAACAACTCTGAACCTATCCCTATTTTCCAAACGTTTCCTAAATATGTCAGGTTTGATGCTACTGATGAGGAAAGGGTATTGTGGGTCTCGAATGTGGGCTTGCATGTCGGTGAATGGCTCAGGTCCAGGGGCAGCCCTGGACTCGCGAACTTCGGGGGTTTCGGGCTCCGATTTCTTAATCTTGATTCTACCCATGACCATTATGAAAAATGAAAAGCGGAAGGAAACTAGATAGTGGAAGAGGGACAAAATACCTGCGCAGTAAGGAAAATGCTCGGGAGAAAATGACGCAGGGATGTTGAAAGCGACTTGGTAGACCTGGTACTGGGAGCTCGCACTTTGGCTATACAATATCTCATAAAAGAAAGTATTTTACCGCAGTGAGCATAGAACAGGGTTAAACAGCTTTAGATTACCCGGAAAACGAGGCTAGGATGACACTTGTAGGGCTGACGTCATAAGGACGTCGAAATTGGTACACGTGGCATTTTGCTATTGGTTATCAAAGTTTAGTTAGGTGTATACCATGCGCCGGGTTAAATACCGGTATTGGTCGTGTACCGGGTGTCCTAGGACTTACCTTACCCTTGTGTTACTTGTGCTAGCTGTTACCTGAATGGGCCCACTAAGTAGTCCGGTGGGGTCTTGGAGCAGCTCTAAGCCTACGGCCATCACCTCACGGAATGTGTCTCTTGAGGCCCCACCACTGTTACGTCACCTCATGCTTCCGGGGTGTTGAGCTTCCGCTTTCCCCAACCTTCTTTGATACCCCCGGAAATACTTAGCATTGTTCTCCTTTTTTGATTGTTCGACACTTGGGCGGGTCCTTCTCTGTCAAGATGTCTTGCACATATATTCTCCTTTGTGTTGAGTAAAGTTTTACTGCAAAGTTAAAACTCTATGTCCTGTCCCCTTTTTTATATGCATTTTCACGCACACCAACCTGCTTACTCCTTTAAGTCTTTCTTACCATTTCTTATTAAGATAATAGTCTTTAATCCCATTTGAGTGATGAGGGTTGATATAACAATAGATGGATCTATTCCAGGAATATCCTCATAAGACCAAGCGAACACATCTCAAAATTCTCTAAAGAGATCGGTGTAGTCTAAATCTCTTCAGGGGAACATTCAGCTCCAATGAAGACATTCTTAATAACGTTGGGATATCTAGAGATGTTCAAGGGGGTAATCTCAGAAATAACAACCATGTTCCCTTCAGCAAAAACTTGTTCTGGAGCTAATGGGTTCAAGACCGAGTGAACAGGACCAGAAGACTAAGGGCTAGAGAATATTATTTCAACTTCTCACAAGTTTGGTAGAAAATAGGACTAATGATGCAAATCATCCCACGGTCTTTCCATGCCAGTCATTTCTTCTAGGATATCCTCTTCAGATGGAAGAGTGGTATCAAGCCAATCCTGATCAGAAGATGAACTAAGATTCCAAGTCGGAGACACATCTTCATCCAACTCCTTTGGTAAAAGAGAAACTGGAACGGAGTCTGCAGAGTCAACAATAGATGGATAGGAATTCTCTACTGCAAACATAAGGAATTCCATTCCACCCACTTGACCTTCCTCTAATGTGGAGGTAGGAGAAGGCAAGGTCCAAGGATCCGAAAATAATGAGTTAAAAAGAACTCTCTTCGAGTAGGAACCCTGGAGGATGAGATAACATTAATATGAACCGAAGGAGGTGGAAGATCAAAAGTAAAAATCAACGATGTATACATTCCAACCCCAAAATTCTCAATAGGTTGCTCGGCATCATTCACCAAGGGTACAGTAGAGTCAGTAGATGCATTTGGATCTATAGGGGAACAATCCATCTTGTCAACAGTTACAATCCTCCCTTCGTGGGGAAAACACATGATGTGAAATAATGATGAAGCAACAGCATCCATCTCATAGATCCAATTCCGCCCCAATAGAAGGTTGTAGTCTAAATTTTCATCAACTATCTTGACCTCAATATTGATAGTTTTACCCCCAACATAGATGGGTAAAGCTGGAACAATGCCATGTGGCTTGTGAGAATGAACATCAAATGCATTAAGAAGAGTAGGTGAAGGCACAACTGAAGGAGATCCAATGGATTTCCAACATGAGATAGACATGACACATGTGGAAGCACCCTCATCGACTATTGTTCAAAAAATATTGATCTTCCAATATATAGATTTAATCTCAAAATTCATGTGATGAGGAAGTCTCTTGTTAAGATTCAACATGTCAAATGTGATCATAAGAGATTTTTTTGGATCAACAACCCCAATCGCAGTGAGCAATGCACTCCTTTGTGTTGGGCATGACTGGAGTACCTCTAACGCAGACATGGAACAAGGACTTTGCACCAGATCTTCTACAATGGAGTAGTTCTGGGAAGCCTTGGCATTAGGATTAACTTTTGTACGCTTCGTATACCCTTTCGACATCCGAGGTATAGGCTCAACTGCAGGCCTCTCTATATGGAGTAGCTCAAAATTACTCGGAGCACCCTTAGCTTTTGAAGACTCAACTTCACCATAATCACGATGTCTCGTAGCGCTATCAACATCAGCACTTATCATATATACATTTCAGGAATTTTCCCCTTCTTGGTTGCCCCCTGTGGAAGCTCCATTATTAGCATTCGCGCCAGCAAGTAGTTGTTTCCCTTGGGGAAAAGGGTTTGTCAATACAACTTGGGAACTAGAAGAACCCTACTGAGCTAACAAGCGTTGAGCATCTTGAATTTTAGGGCAGAGGTGAGTAAGATGGTCTCCGTGCATAACTTGCATTGAAACTTAACCTTCTTCTTATTGTCCCTCTTACCCTCTCCAAAATTATCGTTAGATATGTTTGCATTACCCTTCCCATCCTGGTCTTTCTTCTTATTATTTCGTCTCTTCTTCTTCCCATCAGATTTTTTATTTCCTTTGGGATTATAATCTTAAACAACATTAATATTTAAGGGTTGAGAAGGGGTCGGCACCAACGGTATAGCCTAACCAAAAGGAGCAGATTGGAAAGACAACTGCTACAATTGATTTAGTAGGTTAGTCTTGCCACTATCAATCGAACCAATAATCCTATCACCATGAGGACCTGGCTTAGTTTTGGCTAAATCCACTTTATAATGACAAGCATTTGTCAAAAACTTATTAAGGACCCGAGACTGAGAATAGATTAGTTATAACTATTGAGCCCTAAAGATAGCCTGTTCCTCAGAGAATACCCCAGAAAGGGATACATCTTTCAAGATTTCTGGTTGCAAGGATTTGAGAAACCATTCGAGAAGGAACTCATTCGGAATCTGGGCTTTGATGAGCCTATTCCTTCTCCTCCATTCCTAGATATGATCAGAAATGTGTGTTGCCTTGTCTTGCTGGAAATTGGCCAGGAGATCATTCCTGACATCATAACGAATATGCAACTGGAATGGTTCAGAAACATAGTAGCCAACTCGCCAAAAGTAGAAAAAATTCCCCCTGTCAGCTCAATGTACCATTTTGCAGCGTTTCCAGTTATGGTACGTTGAAATAGCCTCAACCTAATCGAATCATCGATAAGTGAGTTCGACGAACAACATAAGTGGAAAGTGGTAACATGGTTAGCCGGATCCTCATCGGTCTTCCCTTCAAATTTTGGAATATCTGAGGGACATTTAGTAGGGACTGGAGGAAAACCTGGGCTATATATAAATTGATCCGATTCGTCAATTTTGATAAATTTGGCAAGCTTAAAGTTGCCAGGAAAAGTAAGCACATAGGAGCTTCAGAACTCCATCCCCCAAAGGAATGATTCCCAACATTTTGAAAGGAATACCCTGGATTTGTTGAGGCACTAGGTTGCCAAAGATTGTTCATAAAAAAGGCTGCGCCATAAGAAAAACCTTGTGGCCTAGAAGCATTTGGAGAAGGACCCCCTCCCATCGTAGGATTACCATAAACATGGATATTTCCCCCAATTGAAGTTTTAAATGAAGAGGAAACCCCTTGGTAATAGTTCCAATCATTGGCGAATGGAGAGAAACCCTCGGAAGCACCTATGGAAGGGAAAGGTAAATTCCCTTGTTGACCAGAGAAAAACTGATTCCCAGCTCCCAACCCTGTAAAAGCAGGGTTCCAGCCTTGAAAATAATTAGAGCTCTTACCTCCAAGGAAAGGATTAAATTCTTTACTTTGAGAGGTAAAATGAAAATATCCTAAGGAAGGGTTCGAATGAGGAATGTGGCCACTTCCGAAGGGGAAATCCTGAAAAAAAGCTGACCCACTAGCCATAGAAGGCATAGGTGTGGAGACAGAAGAAAAAATAGTGAAGGAAACAAAAGGAATTGCACTAGATGGAATTCCAAAAGAAAAGGGACCAGAATGGGAAGGAAATTCTTGGGTGCTCCCACTCGTAGATGGAATAGAGGCAGAGCCAAACTTAGAAGCACTGGAAGTGATAGTTGAAATAGCAATAGTACCTCCTCCTTCAACTGAAAGAGGAGTATGCACACTCGTGGTGCTCATAGCTGAAGTTGTGTTCCCAACCGTGGCCATCTAAAGAAAAAGATAAGGATGGGGGCTAGCTGGTCTCTGAGACGCAAGCCTAACATACAAAAGAACGTCTGGAAAACTGGCAGGAAGAGGAGAGGAAGGATTACTTGGAGGTTCAGGATCTTCTACAACTTCAAATTCTTCTGCCAGAAAAAGGACTCTAGAGATGAGTGGAGTACTCCTCTCTACAATACTACTAGTACTAGGACCACCTGCAAAAACAACAACCCCAGTCGTAGGATCACTCTCTGATGCATTCACAACTACTAGATGAAAATCACTAGCATAATTTCTCCTATGCCTTCTTGAAGAAGGCTCAACACTTGCAGGAGAAAGCCCACGAAGCCTCCTCGATTGACGAGGTGATCGGTCAGCCACTTTTAATAATTATGAGACTAATTAGACTCAAAAAATTATGAAGCTATGGCAATCTAGGATCAAAGAGCACACTCTATCAAAATTCCCTAAGATACAGCAATCAAGCAGCTTTTAGGTATTTCTGCTCCAGGTTATTAGGATCGGACACCAAAATACAAGAAAGCGAATAAAAGGACCTTTCGAAAATAGTCTGGAGTAATTACGCCCCAGGCCTACTAGCGAAGGTAACAGAAACAGTTATGCTGAACTCCTAACAAAATCCTTTGGCGATGCAAGTACCCGAGCTTTGTAAGGGCACCCTCTAGAAGTACTAATGAAAGTGAAATAACGTTTGCCTCAGGTACCTTAGGTATTCCCCCCTGCAGTCACCTATGTGATACCTAGGAAAGGCAACTAAGGGCAACAGTTCGTATCGGCAGCCGGGCGAAATGATCTTAGGTCAAGATTCAACAAATAGGAGAGCGGGTATCTCTCTTCTCTGCCTTCACTATCCCTCGCGATTAACTCTTTGGAGGTAGAGCTTTCCCAGTCCACTTAAGGAAGTTGGATTTCACTCGTTAATCAACTTATACATTTGACATTTTTGAGTGGCCTTGGAGAGTTAACTCTCCACTCACCTATTCCAATGCCCTATGACCTAGACTAGTTGGTGTATAATTAATGACAGCGCAAAAACTTCTAGTTCATTTTAATTAATTGCTTGATTTTGAATTGTTGTTCTTAAGTCACAAGTAGATGGATAATGCAACTTATGATGTTTTTGAAGAAAAAGAGAAATCAATAGAAAACCTACTACATGAATATGCAATTTTTTCTTTTGATGAAAAGAGATTTCTACTTGGGTTCTACGAAACAACTAATAAAAAAGAAATACTTTTTTTTTCACACACTTCAAAATCTACAAAAAACACTAGAATTCTTAACGGTGAAACTAATGCAAAACTACCAATGATGAATGCAAATCCTAGGATTACTCACAAAGGGAAGCAAACAAGTTTTTTAATAAGATTGGTCTGATCACTTTGACAGGAAAGTAGAGACAAGCCCCAATAGGAACTTCTTTGCACAAAACAATGCCAAAACAATCTTGATATAAAAGAGACAAATCCAAACAAGGACTCCTCTCGTAACCAAGAAATTGGAACAAAAATGAGAAACTAGCAAATTGCTCCAAAAAGGATGAAATCCATGAAAAGAAAACCAAATAAAAAGCAACAAAAAACACAATTTTTTTTTTGCTTTTCACTTTTTAAGGAAACAATAAAATTTCATTGAGACAAGCACAAAACTACCAAAGGTCCCAAATCAAGAAATTAATCCAACGAGGCAACTTCAAATTCCATGAGCCAATTATGCCACTTTTATAGTGGGACTCAAACAAACAAAAAGAAGTAACCAAATCAATAAACTGATTCAAATAGTAGCATAAACTTCCAGCAAACAAAAACTTCAAGAAACCAGCGAAAGGAAACTTCAAGATTCACTAGAAAGATGATCTCAAGAAAAAAAAAAAACTTAAGTCAAGAAGGAAAAAACCAAGAAGCGAAGCAATGCACAAGGAAAACATGAGAAAACAGACAAAGGCTCACTGTTCTGAAAGGTCAGAACAACCCAGAACTTCAGAAAGAATTTCTGGTGCTATAGCCGTAATTGAAACTTCACCAAAACGGTAAAACCCTAGATTTACTAGGTTTTCACATAAAAAGGAGAGAAATTGTCACACATCAAGAAGAATCAATGCGCAGACACCTAAGAGGTTCCACAGGGATGACCAACAACAAGCAGGAAAGACTTATAGGGCCCAAAAATTCAAATTTTCAAATTTTACTAGGCATACGTGGATCCATTGTGTGGAACACGTGTGTATACGTGACTGTACCTAAAGAAACCCACATATACGTGGGTCCCTTTGGAAAAAACAGAAGGTATATGCGACTGTGTACACATCAAGTAGCATATAGAAATTGTAATAAAGAAAAAGAAAAAACCCAGGCCTGATCCAGAAGATCGGGACTTCTTCCTAGATGGGAAAAGAACCTAATAGACTGAAAAAGTGATCAAACTGTCAAGGAACCCAAAATACAGAGAAAAAAAACCCAAATTAGGAATTACACGAATGTAATCCCTAGCAGGGTTGCTAGTTCTGTTACGAGAAAAGATACCCTTAGGTCTAGGTTTAAGGACCTAACAGAGCGGAAGGCATATCATCACAAGAAGCACTTTAATTATGAGTCCTAATGCTTGAACTAGAAAACTGAGGATAGACGACCTTACCCATTTGTCCTACATCTGAGGTCGATCCTGTAGGGTGCAAGCCCTATGCTACTCCTTATGCTTTAGAACATGCAAATCAATCCAGACAAAGCACACAAACTAGTTGCACAACATATATATATTAGATGTCAGCATGTTAGCATATATAATCTCATAAAAATAACATGAAATAAATCATTACAAGATCATTCAACATGTATAGGAGACATATAACACAAAGACATCAGGAATGAGACAGAGCTTCTTTTATTGATAACATGTAAAGATAAAGTGGAGAAATCACCTGCGATATGCCACGGCTCCAGGCGAAACCGTCTTCTAGATCTGTCCAGCCCTAGCCTCACAAAGCTTCTTCCATAAAGGGTGCACAAAGGATGTCACATAAAGATGGTGTGAACATCATAAGGAAACAAGGGTTTCCTAAACCTGGGAAGTGCAGGAGGCACATGGAAATATCAAACTTGATCAGGGCTATAACATGTTATAATATCAATAGCATTCTCTTTCCTCCCTTAGGCTGTTATGTATATTTTATTAATTATTAGTTAGATATAGTTATCTTAGGTTTATTAATGTGGAAGGGCATGATCAAAGATCATGCCTCTTCGCCAAGGGACACCATAAGGCTATATTTAAAGCCTTGGTGATTCCCCATTGTAATCATCTTTCATCTTTTATCAATAATAATATATACTTATAAAGTTTACCAGAGTTTTTACACTCCATTGGTATCGGAGCCATCGCTCTTCAGGATCTGTGTGATCACCCAGAATTAAGGAATTATAAGAATTCCAGAATTGCAGATTTATTTTTTAAACGAAGTGCTTTGGGCAGCAACATTTGTTTAAAAAAAAAAAAAAAGGAAGAAATATATATTATTAAAATAAAAGAGAGCAGGAAAGTTAACATAAAGGGGGAAATAAATTAAAAGGAAAAAAAATATTTAAAAGAAATAGTTCCAAAAGGAAGAAAAAAAAGTAAAAGAAAAAAGAGATATATATAAAGAAGTAAAAAGAAATAAGGAAGAGTAATTGCTCGTGGTTTACAAGCTCGTGGTTTTGGAGCCCATGGTAATTGCCCATGGTATTAAAACCCATTCACCCTTTTCAAAACAACGTGACTTTTCAAAGTTAACAAAATTTTTTCCCCATAATTATATATATATATTATAATAATAATAATAATAATTATTATTATTATTTTATTATTTGAATTATATATAATAATAATAACAATAATAATAAATATTATTATTATTTCAAATTTTTTTTTTTAATTAATTAATTAATTAATTTAAAAAAAGGGGGAAAAACTGGCAGAAAAATATTCCCCACCTCATACACGTTCAATGTCTTCATCGATGTCGATGGCCGAATTCCAGAAGAAATTGGTGGATCTTGAGAAACAAATCAATAATAATTCCGAAGAATTCGGAAAAAGATTAGTCGATCTTGAAGGTACAGTTGCAGGGCACTCCAACGACATCAAAAAGATTCATGATACGACAAATCGAATAGAAAGACAAATGTGGCTAAATCATCACGAGGCCACAGAAAAGCATAGCGAAGCAATGAACAAGATGACAGAGCATAACGAAGCAATGAACAATATGACAGAACTCTTCAATAAGCTAAATGATAAGATAGATAAGTTAAGTCAGACACAATCCCCAATATTTCCTAACATGGAACAAAATCAACAAAACAATTACGCAGATTCAGGAAACTCAGAAGAGCATCAAGAAAAGACTGATTCCCTACATCATCAAGAAGATAGTAATGCAGATTTTCAAAATAAGCAGCTCTGGAATGCATTTGCTAATCAATATCCCCTTCTTGTTCCACCAGTAGCATATCAGCGAAGAGCCAAAATCGAGCTACCCAAATTTGATGGTAATGAAAAAAATAGCGTTGCGTGGCTTAATAAAGCGAAAGAATATTTTGAGATTTATAACATTACTAGTGATGACGAAAAAATTAAACATGCTTCCATGAAAATGGAAGGAGAAGCATATAATTGGTATATGTGGTGGAAAAAGACAACGCTCGCTATCAGTTGGAGGAAATTTAAGGATGCATTCTTCAAAAGGTTTCAAGGCATAAAAGAAGAAAAGTTTTTTTCAACGTTTATCAAATTACGCCAAAAAGGAGATGTGGATGAGTACACTCGAGAATGGGAGACCTTGGAAACACGAGTACCAGGATTGTCGGAATCTCGTCTAATCCAGTCTTACATCTCAGGACTTAAAATCCACATACAAGAAGAGCTCGAACTACATGAAATTACGTCCGTAGAAGTAGCTAGGCAAAAAGCAAAAGCTGCTAAAAAGAAATGTGAAAGATGATCAAAACCAGAAAAATTATATTCGAGACAAAGATTTCCTCAATCTGAAAATATAGATGACACAAAATATGTCCCACTCCATCTTCGTGAAGAAGAAAAATCTAGTGTGGAAAAACAAAGAATGAGAGAGGGCAAGTGCAAGCGTTGCGGTGAAAACTGGGACCCTAAGCACAGATGTGCTAATGGAAAAGTGAAAAATCTATACAGTTGTGAAGCAACTAATGACGCTAACAATAATGATTCATATATAGAAGGATTAGAAGACAACTTAGAGTTCTCTCCAGAAGTGGATGGCGAAACCATTCCGCAAGTGTCATTATCAGCTATGACAAGCATATCACAACCTCGGACCCTAAGGTTAAGATGACATATCAAGAACAACAACGTAATGGTTCTCATCGACATTGGCAGCACCCACAATTTTCTAGATTCAACCATGGCGAAAAGACTTAACATCTTTACCTTCCCCATGCTTAATATGAAGGTAATGGTGGCCGATGGTAAGAAGATTGAGCAAGTAGGGCAATGCCATAAGGTTAAACTACAGATAAAAAAATTTCATTTAGAATCTCCATTCTACACCGTTCCATTACGAGGAGTAGATGTGGTCTTAGGAATTCAATGGCTACAAACTTTAGGTACTTATTCTGCCAACCATCAGAAGCAGTTTATAAGCTTTAAGTGGAAAGAACAGCTTATAGGTTATATGGATTCAATGAAAAAATCCGTCGTATCTTCATAGAGGATGGCGAAGATAATTCAACACTTCGCTTGACATCTACGGTCTGATATCGCCGATTTAAATGTTATCTTCAAAAGGGAGCCACGAAGAGTCACCAGAAGAACAAGGAATAGTTCGGAAACACGAAAAATTATTCCAAGATCTACCCATAAAAGTGCCTCCCGATAGGAAAATCAAACATCCAATAGAATTCAAGACAGGATCCGACCCTGTCAATATCAAATCTTGTCACTATCCATATCAACAAAAGATTGAACTCGAGAAGATGCTTCACGATGTTTTTAAAATGTGGGAAGCAAGAGCTCGCTGTTCAAGAAACCCAGGCGTTCGTCAACATTGTCCATCATTACGTATGCTTTGAGGACAAAGTGTCTTAAGAGAGGGGCAACGTTATGTATATTTTATTAATTATTAGTTAGATATAGTTATCTTAGGTTTATTAATGTGGAAGGGCATGATCAAAGATCATGCCTCTTCGCCAAGGGACACCATAAGGCTATATTTAAAGCCTTGGTGATTCCCCATTGTAATCATCTTTCATCTTTTATCAATAATAATATATACTTATAAAGTTTAATAGAGTTTTTACACTCCATAGGCCATTCCCTTTAGGTGTATTTATACTTCCTCAAATCAATTTTTTCAGTTTGAAAACAGTTTGGCCACGGGCTGAGGTGGTTAAGTTACAGGAAAAACCCATAAAACCCACCCAATTAATAGGGAGTTTATTATTTTTTAAATAATTTAAATAGTATATGCGGGTCAGATATGAGTGGACCCACGTTTGCACGTGGAAAAGTCTAGGCAGAGTCGCATATCAAATTCAAAATACAGTTTTTTAAGAAATTTGACCAAGTCTAAATGGAAGGGCCGCCCAAGGCCAATGCATAAGTCATCAAGTATATAGAGGTGATAAATGATGCTATAACACATAGTTCCAAAGGATGAACCTCAAGATGTGGAGCAACCAGAAGCAAAGGATCATGGAGTGGTAGAAACCACTCATGCAGAGCCATCCACCAGAAATGGTAGGAATCGCACCAGAGAGGCTAACAGATTGATGGTAGGTGTGACAGAGCATGTAGGTGCACCTACATCACAGCGCAGGTAGAGAAGGTCCCCAGACAGGTATATTGGATACATGGCTCTTATGAGCGAGTTTATTGTGACAAAACCATCCTCTTTTGAGTAATTAGTGCAGAAACCAACATGGGTTGATGCCATGGTTGAGGAGTATGACTCCATTATCATAAAAAGTGCATGGGAAGTGTTCCCAAGACCAGTGGGGAAGTCAATGGTTGGATCTAGGTGAATCTACAAGGTGAAGGAAGCAACAGATGGGAGTGTGGAGAAACACAAGGCTAGTTTGTGGCCAAAAGATTCTCACAGGTCGAGGGGATTGACTCCGAGGTGACCTTTGCACCGATTTCAAGGTACTCATAGATTAGATCCATCCTTGCACTCTCAGTGCAGATGGGGTGGCAGATACATCAGTGGATGTAAAGACAACCTTTCTCAAAGTTGTTATTGAGGAATACGTGTACATTGATCAGCCAGAAGGTTTTAGGACCTTTGACAGGGAGTCACATGTGTGCAGACTCAAGAGATAATTGTATGGGATGAAGCAAGAACCTCGTGCTTGGTACACCAGGATCAATAACTATTTCACTGGGTTGGGGATGCGAACCTATATCATATTTTGGTTGATGGTAAGCTTTTGATTATTGTACTTTATGTTGATGATCAAAGAATGACAAGTGATGAGGAGCTCATAACTTCTTGCAAAGAGGATCTTGCAAGAGAGTTTGAGATGAAGGAAATGGGGCTCTTGCACTATTTCCTTGGCTTGGAAATATGGCAAAGAGATGGCCCGGAGTTATTTGTATCTCAGGACAAGTATGCCAAGGAGATTCTGAGGAAATTCCACATGGGGAGAAGAAAACCCATGGAGACTCCTCTTGCAGGAAACTGGAGGAAGGAGGATGCTACTTCAGGTGAGGTAGTGGATGTTATTATTTACAGGCAGCTTGTGGGTTCACTTATGTATTTGCTGAAGAAACTACCAGACATATGCTACGTAGTTAACCAGCTTAATAAAGATATGGTTAAGCTTACCAATTTCTTTTGGAAGGCGGGGAAGAAAGTGTTGAGATATCTTAGGGGAACTACAGAGTATGGATTATGGTACAGACAGACAGAGGGAGTGAAGCTTCAAGGCTTCACCAATGCAGATTGGGCAAGTAGTCCATAAAACAGGAAGAGCACATCAAGGGGCATCTTCAGCATCAGGTCCATAGTCTTGAAAGTAAACAAAATCCTAACTTTGATGAGTTTTTTGGAAAAAATAACCTTTCAGTATAATAGACCCTCTATCATATATAACTCGTTATCATCATAGTTTTCTAATAATTTCATATTTCGTTCAGTGCAACGAATCAAATAATACTTGACATTTTCTATGTTGTTAGTAAGTGCAACTACAACAAAAACATCTCCTAAACAATAAAAAAAAAACTTACATAAATTTAGATCATAATTAACATGAAAAATTAACTTTAAAATTAACATGTGTACTTGATTTTATTATCTATTTTTAAATATATATCATTTGAAAGCAATTGAAATGTTACCTTCTCTAACAAGATCAGAAACTCGATCACCTTCATATGATACTATAGTCTCCTCTAATTGCATTTCTTCAAATTTTGCAACATACATTTTCCCATTTGTACTTAGTTTTGTATGTTCCCAATATTTTACATACATTTTGTTTCACCAGCATCATTGGATTATGTGTCGTCTATGCAAACATGAAAAAAACAAGAATATTTTCTTTTATCAAATGTAAACACATTTTGGTACTCCTTTGTTTTAATTGAATGCAATTTTTGAGTCCCTTTTATTGTTTCAACGCCATTTCCAGTCGATCTATCTACATCTTGGACCCCAATATTCCAAAAAAACTTATATGGAAAATTCAAAAAAGAATATAAATATGTTATTCAAAATAAAAGTAAAGATAATCATTGTGATAAATAATGTTTAAAATTAGAAAATTAATAAAATTAGATCATGTATATTAAAGTTCTACATCTATATTTATGCAAGTTAATTTGTATATATGTACATGTACCTTCATACTTCCCTTGACCGGTTAGTCTCATGGCTTAGTGCAACGATGCACCATTGAACAACTTGTTCAGTTGAGACAAGTTGGTATGCAGAGTGGTCCATTTGATATCTTTGACGTGCTCGTTTTATACATGCCCTTACACCATCATGTTCTCCTTTTCCATGACCAGTCTCAAAGAAATTCCAACAATGTTTAATGTGGGTTTTCATATGAAGACAACACAACCAAAATAATGATCGTGAAGATTTGAATTGACCCGCACATCGATCTGACCATATCCAATGTTCATTGAATTTTATTCCATGACTTTTCAACGAGTCATAAATCTGATCAAAACAATGTTGTAGAAAATATGTATCACGTATATGATCGTCACTGATATAAAAGTTATATTATTTAATAACATGTCGATTTTCACTAGTGCTTTCTATATGATCAACATTTTGTTCAACGTGTCTATATAGAATATGGACAAGCTTGGAGACTTGGGCAGAATGATAATATTCACTCTTTATTTCTTTTTGTGGAACAAATGTGTAATTCTCTGCAAAAACAACTATTGACAAAATGGTCCCTAGTGGAAAAACTTAACAAGATTTTTTGAATTGCCTAAGTCCTACCATCGAGCTCTATGGGAATGCTTGGTGTATTTATAAATTTCTACCTCAAACTTTCTCAAAAACTCTATCACAAAAAAATTCTTCTTCTTGTAAATCAATCATTTTAGCACTTGTAGTACTACTTGAACAAATCCATGTATGAATAAATTCATATTTCTTCCATTTCATTTTTATTTTGGACAATGATTGATCATTTATATCAATAAGATATTTGTTGTTAAATAAAGTCAAATTTCCACAATGATCACATTTTTTACCACCAACACATTTATTTTGGTAAAATAATTCATGGTTTTCTCTTGCACATAGAATTTGAGATATGAAATCATGGATATTGGAATGAGGAGGTGAATTTTTCCAAAATGTTTTACCAAAATTATGGAATGTGTCATAATATAACTGAAATTCCACATGATAATGACAACAAAAAGTGTCGTGTACAGTGATAGGTTTAACATACCATGGTTTTTGTTGCACAAAAGCACTGATTGAGACATTAATTTCACGATTCTCTTCTATGAATTTGTTGAACAACTCTATCTGAGTGGTGTCCAAGATATGTTTTGCATGTTCTTCGTATTGATTTCATGTTATTCTTCATCGCATCACATCCCTTGCTTTTGGTGAAACACGTGAATTTTTCATCCAATATTCATATATTATTTTTTTAACATCTTATCCAAGTCTATCTTTGTATGGTTTCCTACAAATAACTTTCCAACAAGCGAGTTCAACATTTACATCTATTTGCAATCGAAATTTCCGATGTTTGTGCAAAGTTCTTCATAAGGTCCCTAATGCTTGTGCCATAGATTTTACCAAACGATTCTATTTAGTACTTGATGAAACCACTACCATTTGTATTGCTCTATGTGCATCTAAATCACTTTTATTTCTAGATCTTCCAATTGACTTTAGAGCACTATTTATATTGTGTATCACATTTTCCTTCATTTTTTATCTTTTATTGATTTTCGAATACCCAATAAAGTCGTAGATTCCTCTGATTTCTTTGATGTTAAGAGACTTCTCAAAATTTGGGCTTGAACTGCCACATTTTCATCTCTGAAGAACATATCAATAATGTGCTTAACAAGATAACGTATAACATGGTCAACTTTTTTATCTCCATATGTGTCATTGTCAACATTTTCTAACATCTCATCATCAATATTGATTTCATCTATACATTTTAGAATTAAGTGTACAAAATGAGTTTACATATTTAATAAATAATTAAATTAATAAATATGTATAATTTCAATAATACACATTCCAAACATATATACATACTTGGTGATTCAATTTCTTCAATTGAATTTCTTTCAACACTTTCAACATCTTCAATCATTGGTTCAATATCTCTTTCACTGTCTCTTTCAAAATTTCTATCTCATCATTAATGTTATGAGGAATATATCTCTATATTTACATTGAAAAATATTTTTCAAATTAGTTCATCAAATAAAAATTAAGTTTCACAATACACTAGTTAGATTTTAGATACCATTTATAATATTTTCATTTACATGCTTCAACTTCTAGTTGAGGTTGATTTTCCCTTTCAATATTTGAGCGTTCTTCTCTCTTTTTTTTGTGATATTCTCTCCCCTGTTCTCTGCGAGCCTCAAGGTCTCTTTTTCAATCATATTTTCTCTTGCAATTTATTTGATTTCCCGTGATAATTTAGTATGAATCTCAAAAAATTTCGTTCAAAATCCTGCAAAAAAAAACTCACTATCAAAATTTAGACAAAAACTCACTTCAAAAAATCATCACAAAAGATTTAATTTCAAAAAAACTCACTTTAAAAGTTTTTCACAAAAGACATACTTCAACCTAAAACACTTACTTTAAAAATTCCACCATAAAAATGTCTTTTAAATATGAGGCTCAAAATATTTCTTTCAAAGTTCTGCAAAAAAATTTCACTTTAAAAATTTAGACAAAAACTCACTTTAAAAAATACCTCCAAAAAATGTCCTTTGAAAATTAAGCTCAAAAAACCTTTAAAAATTCACCCAAAAAATTTCCTTTGCAAATTCAGTAGAAAAATTTTCCTTTCTAAATTTAGCCCAAAAAAATTCCTTTGCAAATTCAAGGAAGAAATGTGCGAAAATAATGTTTCTGTTTTCGGCTATTTATATAGTTGTGAAATTTGTTTTTTTGGAGGGGCTTTATCGATTTTTTTTCCGGTCGACGGTATTTGCGATCAAAAGTTCGGCCGAACTTTTTTTTCGTTAAAACTAACGGGACGGAGCGGAAAAAATAATTCGGCCGAACTTTTTGTAACTAAAACGTCTACAACTACGCTACAACTCGGCTCTGAACACATTTCTTCAACTTTGGAATGGTTAAACTCCATCAAATTTTATGAATTAACTTTTGGAACCAAGACTAGAATTTGCATAATTCAATCTACTTTCAGGAGATATAAATTTTATGGAATCTCATAGATATTTACTAATTTTAATTAATTTTGTAATAAAATGGGTGCAAAAAATTTCTAAAGGTCATTATGATTCAATGAAATAAATTTTTTTTATCTTCCAAAATATACTGTAAAAAATTGAAAAATTTATGGTGCATTACATTGGTCTGTCGTCTGTAATGGGTAGTTTTTAGAATTTTAGTTTATAACTGATATGTTGAGAAACTTGACGTTGACATAAACATATTCAAAATATGCAGTTTTTTGATATTGGTTCAGTTCAAAAAATTCTAGTAATTATGATATGCATTAGTTGGTTTCGTAAATATAACGATACCAAAGTAGACTCTGTCTAGATTGTTGTAACACATTTTTTTCTCAAAAACACAAAGTTTTCAAAGAATACACCAATGCGTCTCAACATGACTTTTTATGAATCCTTCGATTATTAAAGAACACACATTCAAAGAATTTTTAAGTAGACATATCAAATGTGAATAAAAAAATTCCAAAAAATAAGTAATAGAACGCTAATAAAATTTCTGACAAGTTTTATTTTTATCATAAAATGAAATTCTAAATAGAAAAATTGTTTTGTCTTGCACAAAGTTGAAGAACTTCTAAAAATGATTTTTTTTCTCAAAAAAAGGCAAAACGTGTAACCCAACTTCACATTTTCACCAAAGGAAACCCTAAGTTTATATGAGGAAATTGTATTGTGGTTTGGTATTATTATTCTGAGTGAGAAAGAGAGAGGAGAATGTTTGAGATCGAAAAGGAAATTACAACGAATCTGATGTAGGTTGTATCTCTTCATTTTGTTGGATAATATAAAAGGAAGGACTTGTTGTTTCTCTGTGGACGTAGCCCAAATGGTGAATCACGTATATTTTTGTCTCTCTTGTTCTATGCATTTATGTATGTTTGTTTTCACAATATTTTTTGTATTTCATTTCTCCGTTAATTAATTTCTAACACGCTATACAACTCCATATATGCCTGAACATAATGGAGTTACAAAATGAATGAACAAAACATTGATAGAGAGAGATAAGAGTATGCTTAGTAGTGACAACTTAATGGAGAAGCTCTAGATAGTATTTATTATTGCATGTTAATTTATTAACATGTCTCCCACATCAACTCTTGTGGATAATACCTCTATGGAGGTTTGCACAAGCAATAAGCCCTCATTTCAACATCTTCGTGCTTTTGGTTGTGAGGTATATGCTCATGTGCCTAGGGAGAAGTGGTCAACATGGATAACAAGGCTATGAAATTTATCTTCATTTTCTATGGCATTGGTGTGAAAGGGTACAAGATTTGGCATCTTTTTTCTATACAATTTTAGTATAGAAGGAACATTATTTTTAAAGAAGTTAAGCCCTCTTGTAATGGCATATCTAGAAGAGGATGAGAAGAAGTTGGTGATTCATCTAACACCCAAGATTGAGAAATATGAAAAAAATGAACAAACATTTCATGATGGACTTGATTAGGATGATGGTTCAAACAGTTTGAAAGTGGAGGAAGAAAACCCACCTAAGACTTTAGGGAGGTCCATGTAGAAGAGAAGAAAAATATACAAGTATAATTATAATTCATTTGATTTTCTTTATGTGCTAACACCAATGAGCCTAGAATCACAAAAGAGGCACTGGAAATAGATGATAAGGATCCTTGGAGATTGGCCATGGATTATTAAATTGTTGTAATTAGAGAGAGTGATACATGGGACTTAGTACCATCACCTAATCGACATAAACTCATTATATGTAAAGGGATATTAAAAAATTATTGGCTTATAAGGAAATTTTGAAAAGAACAAGAAAAGGTTCATTCTGAAATAATGTTCCTATGCTCAGAGGATATACTTTGGTGAAATGTTATCCCTAATTACTTAACTAACATATATTAGGCTCCTATTATTTGTAGAAGCAACTTTCATTTTAGATATAGAATAAATTGATGTGAAAACAACATTCCCACATGGTGACTTTAAGGAGGAGATCTATATGACATAGCCATAACACTACATTGAAAAAGTTGAAGAGTTATTGTTTTGAAATATTTATAAATAAATAATATTATTGTATTAAATAATCTCATAGAATGTGACACCAAAAGTTTGATTCTTTTGTGTTGTGATTTGGATTTATATGATTCAAATATAATCTTTATGTGTATTACAAACATGATGGTGGTCATTTCCTTGTTATCACTGTCCATGCAGATGGTGTGCTAATCTATGCCAATATAAGAATGTAGTTTGTGATATGAAGTCTCAACTTTCAACATAACTTGGTATCAAGGACTTGGGGACTATAAAATATAGATTAAGATTATATTTTAGGAGTGATAAAGAAAATAGAAAACTTTGGTTCAGTAAGTACGTAAACTTTTTGTTACAGCATTTCTCCATGGCAGAACATTTAGTATTTCAATTTTTTTGGAAACTAAGATTTTGTTCGAGTAATGTCCTCTCCTACCAGCAAAGATGGAGAATATGGCTTATCTTTCTTATGTAAATGTAGTTGGTAGTTTAATGTATGATCTGGTCTATACTAGACTTGACATTTCCCAAGCAATAAGAGTCTTGAGTCAATTAATGGTTAACCCTAAACATGAACATTTGGATATAATGAAGAGTTTCTTCAACTATTTGCAATGTACTTTTGAATATTCCATTTTCTATCATAGTGATATTTAGGGGAACCACACTTGATGGATATACAAAATAATGCAAGTTTTGATTCGGAAAGGGATGTAGATATAAGGAGATCAATGAGTGGATACATATTTCAATCATTTGGTGGAGCATTTAGTTGGATGACCAAAAAAATTGTGGTCAGTTTTTTTATTGGAGATATATTACATAATAGCTACGCATGCCTATAACAAGGTCATTGGGCTTATGAAATTGTGCTTAGAAATAGGGATACGTTAGAGATCTATTACAGTTCAACATGATATTACAATGTCATTTTTCTAGCTAAAAACCTTACCTTTCATGTGAAGATGAAGTATATAGATATAAATATTACCATTTTGTTATGGACGTGGTAGAAAATGGAAAGGTGATACTTGATAAAATTGACAGTTCATAAAACGTTACAATGCAATAATGGATCCAATGGACATAAATAAATTTGAGTAGTGTTTTGAGGTTATAGGCCTTCTAGCCCTTAGAAATTAGCTTGTAATTTGATGCATTACAAGTCCCTTATACCTTTGCAAGATATATGACAAGTGGGAAAATGTTGGGACAAGTGTGTCATACATCTTATTGTAGTGGATTAAGGAATCATTGCAAAGCTATAGGAGGGAATAAATGCAAAGAGGTGGAATTGAGTAGTGGCCTAGAATAAATGAAAATCGCTAGTAAACATTGATGCTAAATAGCAATAGTTGGCCAATTAATTGTTGACATTTCCATCTTGTATAATTGGAAGAATTGGAAAACAATAAATGGTGTATGGGTTTTATTATGTCTATTTACTTAATTATAGGATTGAGAAAATTAGAGTGCTAGTTCTAAATTATTGTCGGTTGCTAAAATTTCTCTGGAATGCACTCTTGTTGAGAGCACAATGACTCTTTAATGCATCTTAACCATTTAATTTTTGAATAATACAATAAACTTGCTTTAGAATATGGGAAGTTTCTTCTTATTTTCTATGAGAAATAATTATCTAATAGTGATATACTTTTGTGTTCTTATCAGTGTAGCTATGTTTATATTATTTCTTCATATTTTTTTCTCATTAATGCTTGTAGGAAATGTATTCCTCACTTCTATTGTTTTTCCTTTTTTGAGTTGTTGATAGACTTTGATTTATATTCTTTATTAAAAAATGATAAATAGCATACATTATATGTATCCACATTTAATTGTGTAATTGTAATATTGTGTCAAAATAGGTTTTTATTTTTTACTTCTTCTTCAATTTAACAATGAGAAAACGTAATATAATTTAGTTGTCAAACCAGGGCACAACCATCACATCTTGCTAACCACAAATACATGCTGGCTCATCACCATTATTCAAGAGAAATAATGGAACTTGGAGTAACTCATTAGTAGTCCAAAAGATGTAGGGTCTCACTCCTACTAAATTCCTCTTATATTATTAACACATTTCATTACAAACTCCTAACCAAACAATAATACTTTAAGATCATACTTCAGGGCCAACTTTTTAGTAAATAAATGGAAAAAAATTCTAACAAATTGAAAAAACAAAAAAATGGTTAATAAATTATTAATTTAAATTTATTTCCATAATAACAATAACTCCTTCGCATTAGAATTTTATAAAATTAAAATCTCACAAATACATTACTACTCTAATAATATTTTTTTTTTTTTTTTAATTGCTTATTTATGTTTGCTTAAATGTGAGATAGCATTTGGTTTCCAAGTAGTCTATAGTGCCACTTTTTGAAGGCTTTTACAGTAGTTTTTTCCGGTCTAATTTTTCTAAATTCCCCCAGGAATTTATTGAAAATAGAAGTTTGATGGGTAACCTTGCACAATCTAAATGCCCTAGAAGTTTTTTAAGGTATTGAATCCATATATACAGTCAAAAAACCAGTTTAAATGACAGAAATCAAGATTTTACCTCAAAATTTTCACCGGATTTTGGCACCTGAAACTCCAAAAAGTCACACTAAAGACAACTCCTTTGGTTTCTTCCCATGAAAATGAAAAAGTTAATTTAATTAGAGTGTGTCTTTTTTTTTACCTATGAAGATTTGGATTTTGAATTTCATGGTTTACATATTACTTCATAATAAGACTATCCCCAATTAACCTACCTCACCTCATTGTTACTAGTAAACCTTTGGAGGTTTGGAGATTTAAATCTTGAATCTCTCACTTTTCTCAAGACTAACATTACTTGGAATCACCCATTAAACTGCCCCTAAAGACATTAGTTTTTTTTAATTAAATATTATAATTTTTAATTTTTATTTAAAATTGAAATATAAATCATGATATAATTGTATAAAAGTTTAAAATTTATATTTAAAAAATATTATCAAATTATACTTAAAAATATATTAAATTATGTTTAAAAATATATCAAATTATTTTAAATAAAAAGGTTCACGTGTTATTATTAAATAATATTTAAAAAAATCTCTCATATTCACATATAAAACGTACAAAACATACCAATTTTATTATTTCATATTTGATATTCATTCTAATTATAAAAAATAAAGGGAGTTGTTTTCCTACGCAACAGAATAGCTTGGACGGCAGGTTTTTGCCGGAATCTGGTTTAGTAAAATTCAAAAAATGATGTAGTTGCAATGTTTGGAATCCATTTTTGAGAGTGGAAATGGATTTAGCACTATCAAAAACGCTTAGGACACCCAAAATACTGAAGTTTAACAACTTTAAACAAAATTCTGAGAAAATCTTTACTGGATTTTTTCAAAATCTCTTCCGGATTCTGATTACTACAGCAAAATAAAGACTCCTTTTAAAACAGAGGATGATCTCATTATTCCATTTTCACTATTCATTTTAATTATAAAAATAAAGATGCATTTCTGAGAAGTCTCACTCCGCCTTCAAATTATTTGAACAAAATGATATGCATTTCAAACGATGACTGAGTCAGCCTTCAAACTATTTGGTCAAAATGATATGTATTTACATTACTTTTAAATATAAAACTATATTCTTTATTAAAATAAATAAAATTTATATTTAATAATAAGATGAGATGATGCAGCAATCATTAGATATATAATTGTTGGACAAATTTAGATCAGATTGTATTCTTTTAATAATTTATTTTCTCATAAAAATCAATACTGTTTAAATTTAAAACATGTATTTTATTATTGAATTGAAGTGTCTTCAACGAATAAAAAAAAATCAGTCAATCATAAAAATTAAAAATAATATTAATTTAAGTGGAATTTATCTTTTAAATTTAAATTTTGTTTTTTTCTCTTTTAAGTAATATTTTATAATTTTTAATAAAAAAATTTGTTTTTTCTCTTTTAAGTAATATTTTATAATTTTATAATAAAAAAATATTTGTTTTTATATTTATTTTTTATAAAGTTAAATCATTGATGAAGATGATGACATGCTGATTCAAAGCATATAAGGATATGGTGATGTAAAATATTTATACCTTATTTTTTAATTACAAGTGTATAATAAATATATAAATTTGATAAATATTATATATATATATATATATATATATATATATATATTATTTTTAGTTTATGAAAGTAATTTAATTAGAGATGGTTATTATGAAGTAATATAAATTACGAGATTTAAGATTTCAAATATTTTCTCAATTAAATCAACGGAATAATACTAAAAGTAAAATTTAAAATTTAAAATAAATAAATATTTTAATCTTTTTTATTTACAAAATTTTGAATTTGTTGAAATCATAAATTTAATTTAATTTTATAATTTAAATATTTTTAGAGCTTCGTAGATGATAAATTTATTATGCATATAAGGAAATATTATTTGTATGAATTGCAGTGACAAGTAATAAATATCTTTATTTTAAATTTGAATGTATTACAAGGAAATTTAAAATAATTTCAAATTCTAAAATTAATATCTCAATATATTGTTTTTAACATTATTTATTTAAATTTAGTTTTTTTAAAGACTTTAGGGCACTTCGATTGTGAAGATTTTACTTGTCAAATTTATGATTTCAATGAATCCTAACCAGATTTTATTGTTAGAAAATTGCAAAAGAGTGAGAGAAAAATTGCACAACACAATTTAGACACACTGAAAAAATTTGGAGAACGAACTAGGGTTTTCTCCTGCCGCCGCTCCCTTGTAGCCTGTTTTGCGACGGTTTCCGGTTCGAGATTTGAAGCCTGCAACTCCTCCCCGTTGTCCCTCCTTCCTCAATTCATGCCTCCCTTACCCTCACCTTCTGCTCGCAACTCTCCCTCCATCGTTTTTCTCCCGCCACCGCTCCCTTGAAGCCTGTTTTTTGCGTGAGGGGCATGAGCTAATCATGAGGGGCTCATTGCCTACAGCTCTTCCTCGTCGGCCCTCCTTCCTCTATTCGCTCCCCTGTAGCCTGTTTTTCTGCGAGGGTTTTTTGTTGGTGTGTGGGGACTTGTGTGCACTTGGGGTCTAAGATCTAAGGGGCTTTACGGGGTTTTCTGCTTGCGTCAAGTGTTTACAGGGTTCTGGTAGACATCAAAATGACAGTTCATGGAGGTTTTTTCCAATGTAGCGTGGTTAGAGGCAGCTCTGGCCATGGCGGAGATATCAGATGTTGCGGGGTTTTTTGTGGTGGCCGACAAGGTGCTCGAAGGCACAGGAAAAAATGGTTGCCTTATATAAGAACGTGGGGAGGTCGTCGCATCTACGATCTTTCACTGAGGAGTTGTTGTTATGGACTCCTCTTCTCTGGTGGGCGTTTCTCTCCTCAGGGGTTTCTCCTTGCATGTGATGGCTGCTGCTCACTACTGGGGTTAATCCTACCTCTCCCCTGCTTCTGGGTTTCCTTTCGGGGTTTTCTACCTGTGTTTCTATGATGCCCTGTTTTTGGGCATGATGGGTTTCTTTGTTGCCCTGTTGTTGGGCGTATTTATTTGATGCCATGTTTCCTGGTGTGATGGATACTTGGGCGGTCTGTCCACTGGTACTATATATTGTGGGTCTTTACCCTCTTGGTGATTTTTCATCCCTTATGTTTTTTTGGCACATTTTGGACTTGTGTTGATGCTCCATGTTAGGTTATTTCGTGGTAGGCTTGAGTGCCCTTATTTTGTTTCTGCAGCCTCTTTGGCGAGGGTTTTTGGCATATTTGTTTGTTTCTTGTATGTTCTTCAACTATGGCTCTCAGTCTGGATTGTAATGCCTAGGGGCATGTGCAATGTATTTTAGGGTTATTTTGGCACATATACTGTATAAATGACTATGTAACATCTTTTTATCTAATAAAAAGTTGTTTTTTTCTTCTTAAAAAAAAGAAAGAAAGTAAGTCACACACTATATTCTTTATTGATCAAAAGGGTTACATATATAGGATTTACATCATTGACTTAGACGAATCTAGATCTAAGAAAGTAGATCTAGATAGCTAATACATGACTTACAATGACAACAACGTAAAACACATAGAAGCATTACTTCTAATATCTAAGGAAATAAACCAAAAAACTTTTCAAAAACTTTGATGACCAATTATGTTCCATCTACTTTGCATCCTAACAACACAGAAATCATTTTAAGTTTGGCTCATAAATTCATGATACTCATTTTAAATTTTGTAATGAAATAAAATGAAATAATATTTTAACATCCAAAATAATCTATGAAACCAAAAAAAATATTAAGTAAAGGAGTCCAATTTCCAAATATCTGACACAATTAACATGAGCTAAGCACCTCACTCATCACACATACAAGTCTAAGCCCAAGATCGAGTGCCAAGTCTCAAGGGAAGAACTCCAAGGGTGCCAACATTATGCTCTACTACCTTACGGAAACCAATATTTATCAGTCTATTGGCCCATAAATGCACCTGGGAAATAGATGCCCACCGTTGGATGGTGTACTTGTTTTAATCCAACGGTGGACAGTTACTTTCCAAGTGCATTTATGGGCCAATAGACTGATAAATATTGGTTTCCCTACCTTCGTGCTTACCAAACTCAACCACGTGTCCCTCCTCTCCCATAAAAGGCGACAATTCGATTTCCATTTCATACTGCCCCAAGGCGGAGTTTCCTGCGTAAGCATACGTCTAGTGTCAGAATTCAGAATTCCAATTCCAGTTGACAGTCTACATTCAATATTTCTTATTGAAAGGAAGCCTGTATATACCAGTCTTGGCAATTTCTTCTATTTTTCGATCGTTGCCAATGATTCCCAATACTCATTCCCATCCGTACCATTGATGGAAGCGGCCTCTTTCCCATTATTCATCAGATTCCTTAACAAAGCCTACCATTTCCATGATCTTGAGAATTGCTTTCGTTATGGATAGTTTATCTTCTGCTAATTCTCTCAAACATGCAGCTATTCTATTTAATCTCATCGCTTCACTATTCATTACCAGTTTTCCCTCTGTTACATCGCAGATTGACTCATGGGCATGCAATAATGCCTCTACTTACGCCGATGGAAGTACTTTCTCCCGCAATTTGAAGAGGGTAATGGATCATCTAGTGAAAAACACACCTCAAACAGGGTTCAACACTTTTTCCTACGGTCAAACTCCCAACAGAATCTATGGCCTTCTCCAGTGCACAGGTAACATATCTCAGAGCAACTGTTCAATTTGTTCACAACAAGCAATTGATAGCGTTCTACAAATTTGCGGAAACAGCGTAGGAAGTCGAGTATGGCTGGATAACTGCTTCGTCCGATACGAGAACTATAGCTTCTTTTCAAAGCTAGACACAGACGGGAAATATTTGGAGAACAAAGAGGATATTGATACAGGTAATATATATAAGTTTAGGACCGCAACTTCAAATCTCATTTCCAACCTGTCCAATAAAGCTTATGTTCCTGGAAGCAACGGATTCGCTGAAGGATCAGCTCCATATTCTGTTAATGGCTCTGTTTACGGTCTAGTTCAGTGTTGGAGAGATCTATCCATTAAGGACTGCAGATCATGTCTGCAAATAGCAACAGAAACCCTCTATAATTGCTGTTCTCTGAAGCAAGGAGCTCAAGCACTGTTGGGAAACTGCAGGGTCCGATATGAAATATACCCTATTTTTGGTACTAGTCCAGCTGCATTCTCTGGGCTAAACCCTTCCACAGAACCTGCCCAGATTACTCCGGCTACTGGAACTTCACAGACCAAGTCAAGTAATGTACACAAAATCTCTTTCTGCTGAATTTAGATTTATGATTTGGGATTATACAGTTTGGTTGCTCCATCTTTTGTAAATAACATTGCTATGTATTCATGCTCTGCTATACAGAAGGTTCCCCTGCAAAAACATTACCCATAATATTCGGGTTTGTAGGTGGGGTTCTAGCGTTAATCGTATGCCTGTTTGTCATGAGGAGAAAACTAAATTCTGCCATTTCATGGGGGACAGTGATTCATTATGGGCAGAAGGAAGGTAGAATCTGCAACTTTCGTCTCTGTTTTCCATAATTAAATGTTATCCAAAGAAATTAGAAGCTCATACTAACTATTTATTCTGAACAGAAATCCCTGAGACAGAGTCTACGCTACTAGGGCAGAAGCAAATTCTTTTCACTTTAGATGCACTCAGAGAAGCAACTGATAATTTTGATGAAAAGAACATGCTTGGACAAGGGGGCTTTGGCCATGTATTCAAGGTATGTATGTACTCATTGTCTTAAAACCATGAAATTGTATGACAAGACATGATCTTTGAGAGAGGAAGAATGGGTTTGTTCATAGGCTTTTCTTGATGTGGTTGGTTGTTTTAGGGATTAACCAGAGATGGAAAAGAAATTGCAGTGAAGAAATTGTGCTTAAGATCTGGGCAGGGAAAACAAGAATTTATGAATGAGGTGAAGCTTTTGGCCATTCAGCACCGAAATCTTGTAAAGCTGCTTGGCTGTTGTGTCGAGGGACAAGAAAGATTGCTTGTTTACGAGTATATGCCAAACAAGAGTCTTGACACTTTTCTCTTTGGTATGTCATTTTGGCTTGAGGGAACTCTGATAATTCTTGAATGTAGGTTTACTAAGGTTGATTATTTGAATGCTTTCAAGTTTGCTAACCATTCAAATACAGAGCCAGAGAAGAAGAGGCATCTTGATTGGAAAAAACGTTATAACATCATAATGGGAATAGCTCGTGGTCTTCTTTATCTGCACGAAGATTCACACATGCGAATCATTCACAGAGACATTAAAGCAAATAACATTTTGCTGGATGAGGAATTGAATCCGAAGATAGCAGACTTTGGCTTAGCAAGACTGTTTCCTGAAGATGAAACTCATATCCAAACAAGAGTTGCAGGAACATAGTATGAATATTTCCCTCTTCCCTTTCTTTATCCAATTTCTTGACAGAATCCAATTTTTTGACAGAAAATTACTCAATTTCTTGACGGAATCCAATTTCTTGACAGAAAATTAAATTTCTGCAAGTGCGATGTCAAGCACCCCACTCATCATTTGAATGTTTTGTCACTGGAAAATGCAGCGGTTACATGGCGCCAGAGTACGCAATGGGGGGAAAGCTATCGGTGAAAGCTGATGTATATAGCTTTGGAGTGTTAGTCCTGGAGATCGTGAGTGGAAGGAAGAGCAGTGACCTTAAATTTCCTGATGAAGCACAAAGCTTACTAGAATGGGTAAGTTTCCTGATCAAGGGTGATTTTTCATAATTATAGATCAGATGTTAAGTAACCATGCATTTACAATTCATGAAAATGTGATACAGGCATGGAGATTATACAAGCAAGGTCGTCTTCTGGATATGATAGATTCTACGGTAAGGGAAACATGCCGGAGGGAGGAAGCATTAAGATGCATTCACGTTGGGCTTGTATGTACACAGGCTGATCCGGGCATCCGTCCTGCTATCTCTAATGTGGTACTCATGATCTCCAGCTCTTCTGTGACATTGCCGGATCCCAAAAAGCCGGCGTTTGTGAAAAGTAGTGAGAATAGCTACAGAGGATCCACAGCCGGCAGCTTTAATTGGGGGATTTACCGCTCACGGTCGTCTGCTCCCGCATCATGTGTGTCATCTACCTCTGCACAAAATTCTCTTCCGATTCCTTAACGATGCCACCATTACTCACTTGGAAACCAGGCGGTTATGATCATCTTGGAATGTATCCATCTCAAGTTCCAAATAGTGAACACTGGAATGGAATAAAAAACTAGTTTAGATTCATTTAACACTCCATCTATTATGAGCAGACCTGATTTATCATGTCCAGAGAGCAGAGAGGGATTAAATCTTTAGACATGCAAACCTTCTTTTTGGTGTGCAGAATTTGAAAAAAGATTTACACTTCTAGAAATTTGAATAGATCAAGTGTTAAATGGATGTAAAGGTTCCGGTTGAACGCAATGATGTTACATTTTTAGATGATCATTATTATGTATATGTTTAAATAAAATTCAAAAACATTATCTAACACCTCATCTATCATGGCCAGAGATCAAATCTTTCGAGGTGCAAATCTTCTTTTTTTGTGTGTAGAATTTGAAGAAAGGTTTGCACTTTGAGAGATTTGATCCCTTATGTTAGATGGATCTAAGCTGGTTCTAGTTGAGGAAAATGATGCCACATTTTTAGATTATCATTATTATGTATATGTTTGAGATAAAATTCAAAATTCACATTATGTCTTTTTTGCTTGGCATGACCATATCATTTTCTTATTTATTTTGTGCTTTCCTTGAGTGGTTTGTATTTTTGTATTTGGATGCTTTGAGTGGTTTGTGTGTTTATGTGTTTGAATTTGGATGGTAATGTTTGTGAATGTTACAATTGTTGTGTTATATTTTTAGATGTGTATGTAATTGTTTATTAGTAATTAGTTTGTGATGAAGAAGGGAGACAATCGTGTCAATAGTTTGCAGGAGGATTGATATTACACATCTATTTCATTTAATTTTTGGTATAACAACTTTTGACAACTAATTAATTCTAAATAGTGTTCCTCCAAATATTACAAAATATATCTTAAATAGTAGTTTTAATAATTTACTGTGTCAAGATTACTATTGAAATAATTTGTTTCTTTATTTATCTTTGAAATAATTTATTTCCCTCAAGAATATTTTGATGATTTTTTTTTTGCTATAGTTTATTTACAAAGTCTAGAAATAATGTATTTTTGGATTTTTTTAATGAATGACCAGATTTATACCATCTTTATTTCTCCAAACAATTATCACATCTCCTTCAATAATATTTTGATTTGTTTTGATGTTTATAAATATACATTTTCCTCTTACAAATATTTTGAATACATTGTTGTATGCAATTACTCTATTAGTAATTTTGAATATATGTAATTATCTATTAGTAATTACTTGGTGATGAAGAAGGGAGACTATCTTGTCAAGGGATAATTTGCACTTTGGAGAGCATTGATTCTGCACATCTTTTTCATTTTAATTCTAGATGTCACAACTTTTGAGAGCTAATTATTTCTAAGTAGTGTCCTTCTACATATTACTAAATATATCTTGAAAAACATATTTTTTAATAATTTACAGCCTCAAGATTAACAACATCTAATGCATATAATGCAAGCAATCAAATAGGATTAGAAAACAACATGTACACTCAAATCAATGCATCTAGTGCAAACAATCAAATGGGATTAGAAATTAACATCTACATTGAAATCCATGCATCTAGTGCAAGCAATCAAATAGTATTAGAAATCCACATCTATAGTGAAATCCATGCATCTAGTGCAAGCAATGAAACACTATTAGAAATCCACATCTACACTGAAAGCATTGCATCTAGTGCAAGAAATCAAATATAATTAGAAACCAACATCTATGTTGAAATAAATGCATCTAGTGCAAGCAATCAAACACGATTAGAAATCATAATCTACACTAAAGCAATGCATCTAGTGCAAGAAATCTTCTTCCCTCTCTCCCCCATCCATCTAATTTTGAAAAACATTTTTAATATTTTACAGTCTCAAGCTTAACAACATCTAATCCATCTAATGAAAGAAACCAAATAGGATTAGAAAACAACATCTACACTAAAATCAATGCATATAATGCAAGCAATAAAAAAATATTAGAAACCAACATCTAATGCATCTAGTGCAAGCAATCAAATAAGATTAGAAATCACTATCTACATGCTTAAATCAATGCATCTAGAGTAAGCAATCAAATAGGATTAGAAATCAACATCTTAACTAAAATCAATGCATCTAGTGCAAACGATCAAATATAATTAGAAATCAACATCTACACAGAAATCAATGCATCTAGTGCAAGTTATCAAATAGGATTAGAAATCATCATCTACACTGAAATCAATGCATATAGTACAAGAAATATTATTCCCTCTCTCCACCCTCCATTATATCTATATCTCGCTCCATATCCCTTTCTTTGTTTCTCTATCTCATCCCCCAAACACACACATTCTCTCTCCATATATATCTATCTCTCCCTCCATCTCTCTATTGTCTCTTCTTCCCTCTCTTCACCTCCCATCTATATCTCTATCTCCAATTGCCTCTCCTTTGTCTCTTTATATCACCCCAAAAACATGCACACTCTTTCTCCATATATATATATATATATATATATATATATATATATATATATATATATATATATATATATATATATATCCCTCCCTCTTCCTCTCCCTCTATCTTCCCCTTCACTCTCTCTCTTCCTTGTATATCCCTCTCTCTCTCCACCTTTCTCTCTCTATGTATTTCTTCTTATCTCCCTCTCTCTTTCCCTCCAACTCCATCTCTCGCTCCCTCCCTCTCTCCTTCTCTCTCTCATGTTCTCTCTCTCTTCCTTCCCCTCTCCCCCGTCTCTTGCCCCTCCCCTCCCCCGTCTCTCTCTCTTCACCCTCCAAATTTGTCACTATCTCCCTCCCTCTCTCCTTCTCTCTCTTTCTCTTCCCCCTTACTTCCATCTCTCCTTCTTTGTCTCTCTATCTCACCCCAAAACTTACACAATCTCTCCATCTCTTCCTTGTCACTCCCTCTCTTTCTCTCTCCACTCTTCTCTCTCTATGTCTTTATTTTTCATTTTACCTCCATCTTTCTCTTGTCACTCCCTCTATCTCTCCACCTCTATCACTTTATGTTTTTGTTCTTCCCTCCATATATATATATATATATATATATATATATATATATATATATATATATAACAAATTGAATATCATATTAAATTTAATATTATATTAATCCAAAATTATTAAATTCAATAATATTAAGATTAAATTTAGTATTGTTTTTTATGGCAAGATAACAAAATTTATAATAAAAATACAACAAAATAATATTTTCAAATGTTAGAATTTTGATGTGGAAATATTTGTCTTTAAAGACTTTAATATATCCATATGATATGGTTTTTCCCTTTAAATATTCATTTTACAAATATTTGATCAAAAGAAATATTAAAAGATTTTGGAGTAGGATTTTCCATTCTTTGTGTTGAATTAACCTTTTTCCTTTGATTTAAAAGATGCTATTAGCTTCCACTCTTTGTGTTGAATTAATATTTTTCCTTTGATTTAAAAGATGCTATTAGCTTTATTAAATCTGACTAAAGATATTTAACATTTTAATGTGGTGAAATTTTTTATGAGAAATAAATTTATGATCCATTCAAATTTACATATATAATAAAAGAACTATTAAAAACATAAAATAATTTATTATCGATTCAAATTATATATAATAATATATAATTATATTTTAAAATTTCATCACTAACTAATTTTGTTTGTATTATATTTTAGAATTTCCTCACTAACTAATTTTGTTCACCACAATGTTTTCTTCCCAAATAAACATTAATTTTAAATTAATTGGATTTCAAAATGGTAGATTCATACATAAAGTTGGACCAAAATGTCAACCATTTCAATTTGGGGTCAAATTGTCCATTAGGTTTGATTTCCTAAGTTGTGCGTATTGCTTTTATTCTTTATGTTTTCAGCCATTTCTTCTATGGATCAAATCATCTATAGGTTCTATTAGATTTTCCTAAAAGCTGCATTGCACATGTATTAAACTTTATGAAGTGTTTACATGATTGCATTCAATTAAAAATTGGCATTGAAATATTGAAAAGGCCCAATCCAAATATATAAAACATTAGATGCAAATATTATTGAGATAATGATAGAACTCAGACGAGTCACTAAAGAAAACAATATAATTTTCCAGGTAACGCTTTCACATATATACCATATGATATGTATTATATATACCATATGATATGTTTTTATATATATCATATGATATGGTATATATATTTTTCTTTTTCTTTTTTTCCTTTTTTTTCACTTTTCAACGTTATTATTATGTGTTTTTCTCTTTCTTTTTCTTCTCCTTTTTTCTATTTTTCATTCTTTGTCTCTCTATCTCATCCCAAAACATACACACACACTCTTCATCTCTCTTTTGTCACTCCCTCTATCTCTCCACCTCTATCCGTTTATGTCTTTGTTCTTCCCTCCATATATATATCTAGAGTTCATATATATCATAATATATTAATATATATTATAATTTAACAAATTGAATATCATATTAAATTTAATACTGTATTAATCCAAAGTTATTAAATTTAATAATATTAATATTAGATTTAATAATGTTTTTATAGTATGATAACAAAAATTATAATAAAACTATGTATCATATTAATATTTTCAAATATTAGAACTTTGATGTGGAAATATTTGTCTTTAAAAACTTTAATATATCCATATGATATAGTTTTTCCCTTTAAAGATTTAATTTACAATATTTCATCAAAAGAAATATTAAAATATTTTAGAACATGGTTTTCCATTCTTTGTGTTGAATTAACACTTTTCCTTTGATTTAAAAGATGTTAAATTTGAGTAAAGATGTTTAACATTTTACCTAATTGCAAATTTTAATGTGGAAATTTTTTTTGTTAAAGGTAAATTTACCATGCACTCAAATTCACGTATATGATAAAGGAACTATTAAACGAATGAAATAATTTATTATCCATTCAAATTATATATAATAATACATAGTTATATTTTAATAATTAATCTTGGTCCATTAATAAGATGAACAAGTTATATATAATTTAAGATTCAAGCCAACATTGATAAAAAATATTTTTATTATTTTTAAGGACATGATATACTTACACAGCAGGGTCATACTATTTTCTGTTGCACCAAGTGGCAACATAACTTCTCAGCAAGATTTATGATCGATGGAATTAAAAATATTTACATTTACAAATCAAGTGTTAATAATTTTTACAATATAATAAGTTTGGTCTAAAACTCAGAATACCAAGAAATAAAATAATTTCCATAGGCACTTTCCACTCCTTTAATTTTTAAATCTATTTGTATTTTTTAATTTTTAAATATATTATTATTAATTTCTAATTATATGTTATTTCTTTAAATACAAGTGGTGGCAATGTGATTGCTCTTGTTTTTTTTACACACTTTCAACTTGTATTTATTGTACATGAATAACATGTGCTTATGTGTGAAATATAATTTATTATAGTACTGAATTTATATTTCATAATATAAGTTACACTTACACTTACAATTCTTAAAAAATGGAAATTATAAAAATAAATTATATTATTAAAAAATTATAAATTTGTAAAACTGAACAAATGTATTATATAATTGATATATTATAAGATTTAGGTTAGTAATATAAGTTATAAAATTTAGGTTAGTAATTTATAAGTTAAATAGTTGACAAACAATGTATAAGTTAACTTGTTGAAGAAGTTGGTATTACAAAGCTCTAATCCTAGCACTTTATATATCCAATTGATCTTTCTCACCTGTAAGTTAACAAAATACTTTTCATTAATGAAAAATAATGCTCAAGTACATCGGAAATGGAAATGGAAACAACAAGTTCCTATCTCTTAATAGCTTATATTCTCCTGCAAAAAATTTGAATCCTATTGTGCCTTTAGGCTTCCTTATTTAGACAAAAGTGGTTAAGGGGAAGCCTCCTTCGAAAGAGGGTTGCTTCCCTCCAAATTTTCTAAAAAGGTGGATCTAACTCCCTCGAATCCTCGCAATCCTTGAGTGCATGAAATACTAGCAGATCTTTGAAATATGGCTGAGTGATTTTATGGATCAAGTCAAGTTGTAGGTGAGTAAATATAGGGGGAAATCCTCCTATATCTTCTTCAACCACCTCCAACTTATATATGCATAGTAAATGCACTCAAATTCACACTTTTCCTAGTATACATTAATCACATTAGGCCACAAGATTCACAATCATCATCTAGTATTCCTAATAGACACAATAGTAAAAAAGATTATGACTTTTATGTTGATATCAAGCTTTGAAAAAATAGTCTATATAAATATATTGACATTGATTATCTTCTATAAACATAAGCATGGAAGATCAGATGCACCATGAAGGAGGAGGTAGCTCCAATTTGTAATCCATATTGGTGACACTAAATAACATCTTAGAGAGACCATAGTACTTGGATGAAATTTTATTTTCCTTAATTTTTTGCTTGAGGGATATTAGATTTTCTCATTGAAACCTCATAAATAGCCAATCACCACTTCAAAGTTCCTTCCATTATAATGTTGAATTGATTATTATTTCATCATATTTTTTAATATATCCAAATTGTCCTTCACTAGTTGGGGAACCACTCACTTGTTGTTGCTAGATGCAATCCTCCCATTCCTAAACCTTAGCCTTTCCTCTTAAAGGTGATGTGATCAATGCACAGAAATGATATCTATAGAGTGCTATAAATAAGTAAATTTTTAGGGTTCTAACCTCTCTAAACTCACAAGTAGATAGATAGATTATTATGTATTGCTATGTATGGAATTCAAATTTAGTAAATAAGGCTTTTAGTAGTGTGAAAGAAACAAATATCAGACAAATTACCACAAGGTCCCACCTACTAGAAAATTCCTTCTAAAAAATATTTCTAGGGTGAGAATGCTCTATATATAGATGTAAAAGCTTTGTAAAAGACATCTTAAAAAATCATTTGTAATTAGAGCTATGCTCTACTTGATCACACCTCCTTCCCCCCCCCCCCCGTCCCCCTTTGAAGCAAGTGAACATTGCTTCCATATCTATAAAGGTATAATATCTCAGTTCATAATTGTCTATTGCACTTGTAGATTTGTTTCTTTCTGCACTAGACCTAAGAAATATGATTCTATGATTTATACTTTGAATAATTATAATTTGCATGTCACAAGTGGGAGAAGAGCATATTTTTAGGTTTTTTTCTATTTTCTAACATATAGACACATTCCAACATCTACAAATAACAATGATATGTCATTTAGCAAGTAAACTTATGGTTGAGGAAGTAGAAATACAATAAGTATAAGAGGTTTCACTTTGATGGAAACCCTTGCATTCCATATTAGTATCCCTTCAAGTGGTACCAATAAGACAAAACTTGTATAAAGAGTGCCACATAACCTCAAATATATTAGAAGTCTTGTAAGCATTAATAAACTATCTTTAGATTAGCCAATCAACTACCTCACTACTATAGTGGCACTAAGAACAACAATTGGGAATATTATTCTCTAGTACTTGATTAGTTTGATAGTACAAGTAAAGGTACGATTGAACCTCTTTACTTAGAGACCTAAGATATTTAGTCAAGTAATACTATTGGACCTCACACTTATATCATAGACCTATAGCATAGGGCACTCCATTTTCCTTAGGACCTTTGAATCCCTACTCATTGCTTCTAGTCTAGAAAACTCATAAAATGAGGGGTTGTGTTAAAATTTGAACATTTAATCACTAGAAATTATGTTGCTTCCAAATAATGAATGAAATTCCTATAAATTTGACCATATAAATAATTATATCATTTTGTTAGCACAATTTTCTTTAGGGAGTAATATAACATCACAAAGTTAACAAAAAAAAGGTGGTCTCTTAAACACCCTTATTTCGAGCATATGACAATAGACGCTTTGAAATGCACTAATTGTTGTAGTACCACTCTCCCACAATCCTTTATTTTTGTGCACCCACTTACATCATTACCCATTTCCAATCTGAGTAGCCTAGAAAGTAGAAATATTCACATTGGTGCTACTATCTGGTAAGCATTTTTTGTGTGGACCCACTTTCCGCACTACCTTGTACATATCTCACTAGGCCCAATAACAATCATGATCACATTGGTACTATACTCAAGTAACCTTTTGTTTTAAACACATCCCAATGGCTACCCAAAACCATAGTTTTGGCTCCTATGTTGCATGTGTGGAAATAATATGTTATAAATTGGAAAGGAAATTAGATTGTACCAAATCTACTACAAAGGAAAAAAAAATTATAATTAATTCCAAGATCAAGAAATTAGTCCCAACCCTTGAGTTCAAGGCTTCACTAGGGGAGTAATACGACAAAGTTTTTTTTATTGGTAGGTACAAAAAAATGGAGCTCAAAGTTAATGAAAAAATATGGAGTATAAAAAATATTAATGGAAAAATAGATACCTACAATATCTAGTGAAAGTAGGGTTTTTTTTAATTGGGAAGCTGTATTGGGTTCGTATTGGTAAGGGGTTAAATAATGTGACTTTTAGAGATATTTTCCAATATGTAGTCAAAACAAGGGTATTATTTAGTATGCCACAAACACGCGTGATAAATCAGAGGTTCATTGAGTGAATACATTGAATGAAGCCCATGTGATTGGTTCTTAGGTCAATAAATAACCCCACAATCATTTTTTTGGTAATATTGAATTCATGATATGTCAGAGGTTCATTGAGTGAAGACCCAGTGGTTGGTTCTTAGGTCAACAAATAACCTCACAATCATTTGTTTGGTAGCATTCAATTCATTAACTTGTCATTTAATGATACCAGTGGAGTAAAATTCTCTCATCCTGGCCCTATATTTAGAGATATTGGTCAATTGACCATGGGCACTATTAATGGAGGGTTGTGGCTAATGAGAGTCATAGTGGCTCCCTTGTGTGTCTAAGTTCTTCAGCCAATGTCCTTAATTCATTTAAATCATTTGTAATTTGGGTTTGTGGAATGGGGTTCTTTCTAAGTTTATGTTTTCTTGTGACTCTACTGTGGGATTTTTTTTGTTGATTGGACCAAAGTTATCAAACATGGTGATTGTGTTTAAATTAACCTAAATAAAAATACAAATAAAAAAACACTTCTTTAAAATTTTGTAATTTATTTTACATTTAAAGAACAACTAAAAACAATGAAAATAAAAAACAATAAAAAAATAGAAGAACATACCTTAATTTCGGAGTAGGTTTTGAGTGAACACATATTTTTTTTTATGCATAGTCACTCGAGTTCTATAGAACAATGCATATGCATGTCCAAAAATTCATTCATATTTTTATAAAAAATAATACATGCACATTTTTTTTTCCATGTCATTTAGAGAACATGGAGGTTTGCAAGAACTGAAACTAAGGAAAATGTGTGTTCTTTTTCGGAACAAGTGCATGTTCCCAAAAAAAAATTACACTTGCATGCTCTTATTACGTTGAAACTGGTTACCATCTTCACGTCAGCACCAATCATAAAGAGATGTCATATAGTTTGATTTTCCCTTGTTGTGTTACTACTTATAGAGTGAGTGGAGATTCAAATTTAAAAGCAAAGGATGTTGTCCATTATGTTGCCTTGCCAAATATTGATGTTTTGTTCCTTACCTAGAATCCAAGTGAGCTTTTGTAGAAAGAAATAATGAATTTCTCTGATAAGTTTGCAAATAAGAGATCCTTCCTTCTCAATTACAAGATTATCAAGACAATTTTTTTTTTTAAATTTTTTTATGCAAAATTTTTTTAGATTAGTAATATTTACTTGTGATTAATCACACAATTTTACCCCAATGCTAATAAATTAGAATACATAATGCCTGATTCTCCCTTAGATTCAAGATCTCTAATCGTGGCCCAATTAAACCAATAAAATCTTTTGAATTTGATCTACCTTCTTGTCACATGAATTTAGCAACACTTGAGCTAGTTATTCGTTTATCCCCTTGGGGAGAGTACTGCAGAGATTAAATAAAAAAGGTTAGTATGGGTCTTTCCATAGGATTTAACCATTGAACCCAATTTGAGTGAAGTGAGTTTTGATTTACTAATAAGGAGTCTTTCCATGTGATTTAACTATTAAGCTCCACTCAAGAGTAAAGTGAGCTTTAATTTAATAATAAGTTTTGCCAATATAAAATGATTAACATTCTCTTTAGTATAAAGTGATGATTAAGATTCTTGTAAAATAAATACAAAAGTTAAAATCATTAAATTTTAATTTTTTTAAAAAATTTCTTTAAAGCTAGTTAAAATTAATTTTGAAATCATTTTATTTTTTAATTTTCTTTAAAGTTAATTAAAATTAATTTTGAAATCTTTTAAAGCAATTTATGAGAGATTTTGGTTTTGATTAACAGTATCTTGAAAAATATTCTCATTAATTTATCTTTTTCTTTTAAACAATATTAATAATTAGTACGCATGTACTTTTGAGAATTTTCACAGGATCGATATTCGGATTCATGGGTGCAAATTTCCACCAATCGATGAGAGTTTTCACAGGATAGAATATTCGGATTTATGAGTGTAAATTTTTACTAATAGATTACAAGTCAAATTAAATAAAATTTAATAATAGTTGTTTTTAAAGTTATTTTTTTGAGTTTTTGGGTTGGAATGTTGTTAAAAAAAATTGAAGTGAAATCTTGATTTGTGTTATTTAAATTGGTTTTTAGCATTTTAAAAAATCTTTAGAACATGTTGATTGTGTAGAGATTATTTATCAAACTTGTAATTTCAATAAATTCTTACTTGAAAAATCCACTAAATTTGTGATTTCAATGAATTGATTCTTCCGCTAAGTAAACCTCTCCTTATTATATCAACCGCACGAGCTCTGTGTTCTGTGAGACGGCAAAGCTTATTTTTTAGTCCATCGACCCATTAATGCGCCGAGGGATGAAATCCCCACCGTCAGATTAATGCAGTGCATCATCCTACGGTGGGGATTTCATCCCTCGGCGCATTAATGGGCTGATGGACTGAAAAATAAGCTTTGCCCTGTGGGACTTGCCTTCCAGCCACAGTTTTCCACGTCTCATTATTATATCAACCGCACGAGGTAAACCTCTCATTATTATATCAACCGCACGAGCTCTGTGTTCTGTGAGACTTTTTGAAATATCTTTCGTCGATTGCCACCACTTTTAACCATCCAGAAAATAGGTTCCTCCGCTAGGTAAACCTCTCATTATTATATCAACCGCACGAGCTCTGTGTTGTGTGAGACTTGCTTCCAGCCACAGTTTTCCACGTTTAAGCACAGGCGGTGACATTGAATATCACGTGAACAACTTCGATGATTATTGGTTAGAAGACAGAGAATGGATGTCGGTTGAAAGCCATCAACCACCTGCACAAACTGCATGCCTTCAAATTGACTAATTTTTTTGGGAGTTGTCTACGGAATAGCAGTTTTTTGGTTGGAATCTGGCAGTATTGTAGGTTATTTTGTGACTTTTTTATAATATCGTTTTTATAATATTGTAGTCTAAATAATTTATAAAATAATCTAAAAATTTTGTGTGAAAAATATTCATAATATTTGTAAGTTATTTTGTAAATTTTTTATAATACCATAGTCTAAATAACTTACAGAATAACCTAAAAATTTCGTGTGAGAAATATTCATAATGTCTTTTGCTCAATGGATTTGTAATATATCACATGATATTAATTTACAATCATTTATTTCGATGTTTCATCAATAATGCTATAATTTTTTTACATAAACTAATAATAGTTTAATGCAATAATAAAACATATCTATCTTCTTAATTATATCCAAAATCTAAACTAAGTATTTGAATAGTATTGGAGAGGAGAAAGTATTCTTCGACACAATATTAGTGTTAATTTTTATTTTTAATTTATTATTTATAGATGTTTTCAATTTAATAATAATAATGACCTTTATCAAAATAAAATATATCTTATATTCATAAAATCTTTATTCAATTAATTAGTTATTTGTTTAATGGACTTGTAATATATCACATGTATTTATGAGATATTAAAGAATATTTTTAATTTTATTAGATATTGATAAATGTTTCTAAAAATCATTTTCATGAATCTCTTTAGAATATTTTTTTTTTTAATAAAATGTTGCTGATTAGAATTTTGAGATTCAAAATGAGCCTTAAATTAAAAAATATACTAACAAAATCAACTTTAAAAGAACCAACAAGATAAAATAACAATATCATCTCTAGTGGTAAATAGAAGAAATTTTCAAGCGTCATTGAATGCAAAATCACTCATTTTAGATGTCACCCCTAATGCCCACATACCTATCCCGGATGTGGGTGCCCAACATTGACAATATGGGCCACTTGGACGCCATGTGGCAGGGCACTTGTCCGCCCCACGCGCCTGCACATGGTCGCCCACCCGTTGATAAATGCAAAAGCATGCCTCCCTTTATTACCACCCCCACTAGCTTTCATGTGACGTCCTTCGGCTACTGTGCATTAACTCAGCCTTGTCCTGCATCAATGGCTGTTAAATCTGCCACCCGCGCTCCTCCTGCACCCATTCGGCTTTCCTTTAGGCTCTCTGTGTTTGCCTCCAGCACTTCCTCTTCACCCTCGGTTCCCAACTTTTCTCAGTCTTGGTGTGATTGTCTCTCTGCGAAGTTTCATCGTGGGTGCTCCCCTGCTATTGCTAAGAGCACCCCCTCCCTATCCCGAGCTTCCTCCGCCCTGCTCATCATGATAAGGTGTCACAGAATGCGCTTCCGTCGCGCGAGCGGGCGTGGCCTCCTCTCCAGACCTCCATTGTCGATCGCTATGGGCAGAGAAGTGAACCTCTTCATGGATTGGGAAGAGCCGAGTTTGCTTGACCCTGTCAACCTCTCCGCTCAATTGTCTCTTCACCTCCCAACTCCCCTGCCTAAATCCTCGGGTCTTCGTCCTAAAAAGCGCCCTCGAAAATCCACAATTCAATTTGTACATGTCTCCATGCCCCGCAAAATGAAAGCTCTGCCTATGCAGAGCACTTCTAGCATCAACCAGTGCTCTAGCAGTGGCACAGGCTCTCGTAGCAGTTGTGGTTCCAGCAGTGATGAGGACGGCAAGGAAGACGACACCAGCTTGCATGCAGCCTCCTCCAACATGTCAACTGCCCAGGATTTTCTTCAGCCTCCGTCTTCCATCCACGCGCCGAATAGGGAGGAGGACGAGTCTTTTTATGCTTGTCGAATCGTGGAAGAAGCTCCCAGCCCCCCTAAGAAGAATGACAGCCTTCCGTAAGTTCAATTGTTGGGTGCTCACCTCTAACTCTAGCTTTCTTCTGGCGTTATCTAGTTTGCTAATGTTTTGGAAATTTTTATTTTTAAGTTACAGTTTCAGCCTCAAAACTAGATATGCTGGTTTCCCATCTTGGGCAACTCTTAATACTCTCTACTCATGTACTTGTTTCCCCACCTGGGGTAGTCCTTGTTTTGGTGTTAAAATTTTGATACTTCCCTCCGGAATTGGCTTGCCAATTTCGAAGGACGAGCATTGTATTGTTTTTCCGTGTATAATATAATAGAAGTAGACTTAATTAGAAAGAAAAAAAAATGGCCACATACCTACAATATATTCACTTTATTTTTTATAATTTTAAAACCTCCTTAGGAATAAATGTGACAAGGTATTGCTTAACAAATAAATAGAAATAGAAGCCTTTATGGATTATTACTATAAATTTCTATAGAAATATAACTTTGAAGTGACATAAAAGAAAAAGAAAAAAATACAGAATTTTGAAAAAAAAAAATTATACTAAACTATTTCTAGTTAAGTGAATTTTGAAAAAAAATATACTTTAAGCTATAACTGAAGGTTTTAAGCATAAAAATTTTCTCGTTCTCTCTCATTTCGAAGTGATAGATAGAAGTATTTAATCCACCAAACAAGTTCTATAAATCACTAACACACCACATAACTCTCTCACTTCAAAGTGATAGATAAAAGTATTTAATCCACCAAACAAGTTCTATATATCACTAACACACTACAGAACTCGATTGACACTATTATAGCACAAAAACTATGGAAGTGGATTTCTTAACCCATGATAGTAAGTAAATGGTACATATCCAAATATGATAGAACTAATAATGTCAATAATAGGAAATAGAAAAAAAACAAATAAAGTTATAGACTCCAAGGGAAATTAAGAGCATAGCTAGGGCTTGCAGGGGAAAAAAGAGGGACACCAATGGCTAAAAGGACTTTCAATGGAATGCAGCCATGAAAGGCATGATAATGTCTAGGGGACTAAAAGACCATAAATATGGACAAAGGAGAGGCCAAAGTAAACAAATTGGGAGGGGATCCCGTAATAAAGAAAATCCTAACATTGACCATAGAGCATTTACAAGTTAGGTTAAGCACTTAATTATACAAAACTTGGGAATAAAAAACATTTACATGTTAACAATGTATCTTGCATTGTTATTAGTGGTGGTAGTTAGTAACATATATACAATGACATATTTATCATGTAAGTGAAATACATTGACCAATTTCCATATTGTTGTGAAGCCTTATCATGCATCAAAATAATAGTGTTTCATTTGTATATTAATAAAAGTATGTAAAAATAAAATAAAGAGACGAACACTTAATCAAGATTCTTGTAGTTCTTCACAATTTACACTTTTCATAAAAAAATATGTATGTTGCACTTTCGAAAACTTCTCTCAAGTACACTTGCATCACACGAGAACTTCTGTCAACTACACTTGCATCACACGAGAGTCACTGACATAAAAACAGTGAAGGACAAAAGAATTGTTAAAACTGAATCTATTAACTATTGATTAAATGGCTCTCCAGGTGAGAACCTGGAGAGTGTACAAACACTCATGCAAGCACTGACTATTGAGTTAGATGTGCCTCTAATATATAGGCTTTCACACTAACTGGATGGTTTCAACCACTCCCTAGATATTAGGATATGAGGTCTAAGATTAGAGTCTCAAACCTATCCTTATCATAACAAAAATCTAAGTCTAGCTTTCTCCATTACTTCTAATACTCCCCCTTAATGGAGAAAGGGTACTGAACAATAACATATGCCTGTTGGTCTCAATCTCAACTAGGCTTACATAAAAATATAAAAACTTGGTAACAGAGGTTTTCATTTTTTCCTTTTTGCATGTGAGTCCATACTTGTTCATTCTGAGGTGAGGCTTCATCTTCACTTTCCTCGCCATGAGATAGTGATGTATCTTCACCTCATTTCTCAAAATTATGACAGGGTTAATATAGTGTTTCCTTTGTATATTAATAACAATATGTAAAAAAACAATAAAGATACTAACACTTAATCAAGATTCTTGTAGTTCTTCACAATTTACACTTTTCATAAAACAATTTTTATGCTGCACTTTCGAGAACTTCTCTCAAGTACACTTGCATCACACGAGAACTTCTCTCAATTACACTTGCATCACACAAGAGTCATTGGCATAAAACCAGTGAATGAAAAAAGAATTGTTAAAACTGAATCTATTAACTATTGATTAAATGGTTCTCTAGGTGAGAACCTGGAGAGTGTACAAACACTCATGCAAGCACTGACTATTGAGTCAGATGTGCCTCAAATATATAGGCTTTCACACTAACTGGATGGTTTCAACCACTCCCTAGATATTAGGATATGAGGTCTAAGATTAGAGTCTCAAACCTATCCTCATTATAACAGCAATCTAAGTCTAGCTTTCTCCATTACTTCCAACACTCCCCCTTAATGGAGAAAGGGTACTGAACAATAACATATGCCTGCTGGTCTGAGTCTCAGCTAGGCTTACATAAAAATATAAAAACTTGGTAACAGAGGTTTTCATTTTTTCCTTTTTTCTTGTGAGTCCATACTTGTTCATTATGAGGTGAGGCTTCATCTTCACTTTCCTCGCCATGAGATAGTGATGTATCTTCACCTCATTTCTCAAAATTATGATAGGCTTAATAGGAGAATGTTTTCTCCCACTATTTCTAGTGTCACGCATGTGAACTTCAACGAAGTTGTCTTCAACATTTATGGATTCAACTTCTGTGTTGATTTAATAAAGACACGGTGTTTTATGCCATGCTTCAAAAAAATTCAATTGATCTTCAAAATTTTTTGTTGTTGACATCTGCACACACATAAATATTCATGAGATCATCACAATTTAACTTCTCTCCAGCTTTGTCTTCTTCTGCCACGTCTTTGCAATCAGCTTCATGTGGATTGTCCAATTGATCTTCAACACTTTGTTCCTCTTTACATTCTTCCTGAAGATCAACTTGTGAATCTTCAATATCAAGATCTTTCACAACAGATTATGCCTCTTGATTCTCGTGGTCATTAATAGAACCACATTGTTTTTCTGAAATTACTTCTGACTCAAAAATACTACCCATGCTAATGCCTCCAAATGACCACATGAGAAAGAGATCATCATCATCAGAATACAAAATATATAAAAATATAGACATGTTGATGCAGGAGCATTAGGCTTAGAAAATCCTTTGTATTTTAATTGATATATGGGTCTTGTGTTTTCAAAAGAATATTGGGTTCTTATGTAATTATTAATGTTTTTGAGTGATTTTAATCCTAGATATTAAATATTGAGAGAAATTTGTAAATGTTCCCAAATGATTAGAGAACATGAGGGAAGTAGGATAGTTGAGATTCCATAGGAAATGAGAGATTTGAAATTTAATTGTAAATTCCTAAAGTTAGAATTAGTTTCATGATTTTATGAGTTTGAAAGGATTTTTAGGGATAAAGGATAGATTTTAGGACTTTGAGGATTTGGAGGATTTTGTTGAGATAATGGAGGATCTAAACCTAAATTGGTTCATCATCTTTTGTATAAATTTTAAAGCCTGAAGGAAAAAAGTATAGACAATAGTAGAGGACAGTGATTTAGGTTTTAGAAAAACATGGGTTTTTTGTAAGCCTACGGGAAAAATTTGACAGAAACGCCATTTATCAGAAAATCAGGCCTGAGAGAAGAAGAAACCTATGTAAATATTTGCTTATATATAAAGAGATTGTTTCTGAATTATGTGTGCATTGATTGACTGAATTATGTGTGAGAAATAATCAGAGTTTATGAACAGGTGTGTGAATAAAACCCTGTGATAAGGGTTTGAAATGGTGGTTCTATATACAATGGAAAATTTGATGTAAATGTCGAAGGGCAATGCAATTATTGGCAATATGATGCAATGTGTTGTCTTTGATGGCAACATACTTGATGAAGTTGTCCTTGATGGAAACTGACTTGATGAGTTGTCTTTGGATAGCAACCTATGAGTTAAATATGTAAGAATGATGTATCTACAGTTCAGTTCAGATGTGACAGAGAAAATAATTCTAGTAAATGCCGGAGAAATGTTAAATATAATATGTCACAATGTATACGCATGTTTTTAAAGGCCAAGTCGCGTATGCACACGGATAAGTACGTCCCAAGTCTTGTATGCCCTTTTGCGCTCCAAAATTATAATACCAAGGGGTATTACCGTGGTTTTGGCACACAATATTGAGCGTTGTATGGTTTATTTGATTCTGTCCAAGAATACCATAAAACGTTGTGTGGTTTTGGATCATGGTATTGGTAAAGGCTAAAACTATATAAGGAGAAGAGGATCATAGTGCAAGGTGTGAATGTGTAAGGGTTTTTGATGAATAAATTCCTCTAAGGAGTATCTGCATGGTTGAACTCGGTTCTTAATTGATAAATCTGAATCTATGGTGCACCTATGGATATGATGAAGGTTCAAGATCTCTAGATCTAGAAATGATGAATCTTTAGGATGATTTGCAAAAGAAATGATGAAGACCTGGCGCAAGTCTGATGAAGAAATTGAAGAAATCTGGGTAAGTTTATAGATCTGGTCTATTCTGCAAAATTTATCTTTTATATATCTATACGCTAGTTTGTCTCAGTAAAAGCGCGTATGGCAGTTAGGGTTTCTGAAGCTTATTTACAGATATTACTTCTGTGATTTCTGTTTTCTCTCTGCTGTCGGTCAATGAAGTCTACTTGAAGTTCTGGGTTGATTGAATATGGAGTATGCTGTTGATTTAATAATGAACAAATCTAATCAATGAGTGAGAAAACATGGTTAAATCTGACTGACTATCTAAAGGTTCTGCATTGCTGAGAAGGTGTCTGACTGAAAGCCTCAGATTTGAATCTTAGATTGATCACGTTTTGAAAATCAGTATTCTCAGAAGTATATGCAGGTTGATACGAAGAAAAATGCGTATACACGCAGCTTCGTTGAATAGAAGTGGAATATGCATTTCATGTTATGAAAAACAATATGCACAGAGGCATACGCAGGTTGGTGAGCAAGAAAGCACGTATACAAGCGGCTTCAGTGAATAAAAGTAGCATATGCTATTTGAATTAATGAATGTTCAGGGTTGAGTTTGTATTTTCATATCTATTCTGAAGTCTAGGCTATTTCTGATATTCTGGTTACAGTGGTCTCACTATTCTGTTTGAAGTATTGGGCAAAATATGTTTGTTGATGTTAAATGAAGGGTTGTGTTGAAGTTGTTTGATCCAGTATGAAAATTGATTAAACATGGTCTGCAGTGGGTCTAAAAGTTTAAGCCTTTAGTATGGCAGTAGAAGCTTTCAGCCAGTAGAAGCTGGTGTTGAAATCATGGGGTTGAAGCTCCCTTCCAGGACAGGCTGGTAAATGAGATCAAGGGGTTGGAGCTCCCTTCAAGTTGTAGCTGGAAAACAAGAGAAGGTTGCAGCCTTCTACAGGTAGAAGCCTGTGTACTGGTATAAGTCTGCATCAGTACAATGTTGTAAAAGGTTTTCTATATAATAAATATTGAAGACAGAGACGACAACAACGGTGGTTTTATACCGATTTGGGTTTCCACCTTAAATCTTGGTGTTCATGTGTGTGATGCTTTATACCATTGTTTAATACTCATAAATTCTGATTATCTAGCCTTATTCATAACTGATAAATCTGTTTAAAAGATTGATTCTCTAAATCTGAAATATAAATTAGTATACGCTATTTTCCTTCTATATTTTCGCGTGCATACGCTAGTTCAGTTCATAAAAACTGCGTATGTAAATCTACTCAAAGAAAAAGTAAAACGTTTTTAGTCAGCTCCAAATACTTGTTCACCCCCCCTCTCAGTATTTTTCCCAACAATTGGTATCAGAACAGGTCCTTCTGAAAAATCTTAGCCGCTAGAAGGAAGATCAAACAAGATGAGAAATCAAGATGGAATAGCATCTATCAGGCCTCCGCTCTTCAACGGAAACAATTTAATATTTTGGAAAACAAGGATGAGATCCTATCTTCAGTCTCTGGGAGCAAATGTATGGGCTATTGTTGAAGGTGGATATCAATATCCAGCCGCAACACCAACATATCTGACGGAAAGAAAGAATTATGAAACAAATGCAAAGGCGGTCAATGATTTATTGGGAAGTATAACTAAATCATAATTTGTCAAAGTCATGCAGCTAGATACAGCAAAGGAAATATGGGACAAAATCATTCTAAGTTATGAAGGTGATGCAAAGGTAAAAAGTGCTAAACTCCAAACTCTCAGAATTCAATATGAGAATCTAAAAATGCATAATGAGGAGAGCATTGCCAATTTCTTTTTACGTCTTGATGATATTGTAAATTGTATGAGAAATATTGGAGAAACAATAACCGAATCTACTTTGGTTGAGAAAGTTTTAAGATCACTAACGGAAAAATTTGAGTCAAAAGTTTCTGCTCTTGAAGAAAAGCAGGATCTTCAAAATCTTACTGTGGTGCAACTTCATGGCATACTAACTGCATGTGAAATGAGAAGAGGAGGACCATCTGAAGTCAAAGAAGCCGTCTTTCGAGCTTCTACAAAAGGAAAATAAGTACAAGAGACAGAAGGATCAGGGTACATCTCAGAAGAAGATGAGGTAAATTTTGTAAAGAAACTCCAACTTGGCACAGGACGGTTCAGAGGTAAGCTTCCTTTCAAATGTTTTACTTGTGGAAGAGTTGGTCATTATGCTGCTAAGTGTCCTCATAAAGAAACACATGAAAAAGGGAAGGAAGTAGCAAGAAGAAATAAGAATCGATTTAGCACTAGAAAAAGTTACTATATTCATGAAGACAATGATGGGTTATCTGATAGTGAGGAAGAATGTGAACAAGATCTTAGACTTCTCATGGCATTTGAAAAAGAATCCAGAGAAGAAAAAGATACTTTTATGGATGCTTTAGAGGACAATGATTTTCTTGAGGAATTCCATAAAATCAAAAAATGCTTAGAAGAAATTAAAATATGCATAGAAGAAAGTAAAATATCCATAGAAACTCTGAAAAATCAGCTTGAAGAAAAGGAGAAACACAATGAGAAATTAGAATGTGAAATAGTAAGTCTAAGAAAAGAAATTGAGAAAGTGAAGACTTTGAATCTTAGATTTGCTAAAGGATCTGAAACCTTAGATGAGATTATCAAGGTACAACGTTCTCCTCTTATAAAGACAAGTCTTGGATATATCGGAGAATCTTCTCAGGCTTCAGCACCAAATTATCTAAAAGCAGCTACAGCCAGCGTACAACATTTTGCCACTCAGCAAGGGAATAAAGAATCTTTATAGGTAAAGCATGACCATCTCAATTCAAATAACACTAACAGGAATACCTTTCAAAGAAACACCAATCAACAGGTAAATTCGAGTAGAAGATTTCATGATCGCAGAAATTTCTTCTTCAATGGACAATGTTTCTCATGTCACAATTTTGGTCATAAAGTTGTTCAATGTGTTGCATATAAAACCATCATGACAAGAGAAGCAAGAAATAAAAGGATTGATATTGAAACAAAGAAGAATACCTATAACAACTTTTCTCCTCTTCAAAATGAAGTTGAATGTGCTTATTGCAATAACTTTGGCCATGAAGAATCTGAATGCAGGAGCAAAGTCCAGCCAAAAGAGCAGTTTCCTTCAAGCTCCAAAGTGTGGAAAAAGAAGTAATTACAGGTTGAAAATTGTGGCATAGCTTTATTTGCAGAAGGTGAATAAAATCAATGGTACATTGATAGTGGATGCTCAAAACATATGACAGGTGACAAAAACAAACTTCTTGCATATAGTGCTCTAGAAAAGGAAAAGAATGTTACATTTGGAAATGATACTCCTGTTGTCATTAAGGGAAAAGGGTCTGTTTTTCTAAAAGAAAAGGTGAAAGCTAATAATGTCATGTATGTGGATGAATTAAAGCATAACCTGTTAAGTGTAAGTCAAATGTGTGATCAAGGAACTGAAGTTGTCTTTAGTTCAAAAGAATGTGTGGTACGTGATCTTGATACAGGTAAAACAATTATAAAAGGAAAAAGAACTCCAAGCAACATGTATGTATTGAAGAACTGCAAAGAACAATGTTACTTGAGTAAATCTTCAGAAAACTGGCTATGGCATAGAAGGTTGGGGCATCTGAGCTTCTCTCAAATCAACAAATCAAGCAGACTTAAAGCTGTTCGTGATCTTCCCAATATTACTCTACTTGAAAATATCATATGCAAATCTTGCCAATTCGGTAAGCAAACCAGGGTACAATTTAATGCCAAGGAAGGATCATCAAGTAAGCCTCTTGAACTCATTCATACTGACATATGTGGACCTATGAGGAAAAATTCACCCCGTGGTGAAGAATACTATATCTTATTCATTGATGATTTCTCTAGAATGTGTTGGATTGGGCTGCTTAAACACAAATATGAAGCATTTGAGAAGTTTCAGATCTTCAAAGCACTAGTTGAGAATGGATTAGATCTAAAAATCAAGTGTCTCAGATCTGATCGAGGAGGAGAATATACATCAGATGAATTCCTTGAATTTTGTGAACAACATGGCATAAAAAGACAGTTTTCTGTAGCTGGCACTCCACAACAAAATGGCGTAGCATAAAGAATGAATAGAACAGTTCAACAAATGGCTAGAGCTATGCTTGATGATTCCGGAACACCTGACACATTTTGGGGAGAAGCAGCACATACAACGGTAAATATTCTTAACAAGGCACATGTTTGTGTAAATAGTGATAAAACTCCATATGAACTCTGGTATGGTAATCCTCCCACTGTGAAGCATTTTAGAGTTTTTGGAAGCAAATGCTTTATCAAAAATAATGATGAAAAACTTGGCAAGTTTGAACTCAGAGCAGATGAAGGAATACTTCTTGGTTACTCCTCTAGGAGTAGAGCATATAAATGTTACAATAAAAGACTTCGGAAGATTGTTGAATGTATTGATGTTGTTATTGATGAGTCTCCTGCAGATCCAAAAGAATAAAAACAAACAACAGATGAAGATGAAGATGACACATATCCTTCTACATCAAATAGAAATGATATAGACAGTGAACCCAATGAAGAACCCGGAGATGATTTATCTGAAAAAGCTCCATCCAGATATGTTCAAAAGAATCACCTAGAATCTCAAATTTTGGGAGAAAAGGAATCAGGTGTACAAACAAGAAGGACTCTTGTGGGATCTTCTAGCTATCTGGCATTTCTATCCACTATTGAACCACATAATGTCAATCAAGCTAGCAAAGATAAATGTTGGATTCAATCCATGAATGAAGAGCTTGATCAAATTGAAAAGAATCACACTTGGGAATTAGTACCAAGACCTCATGACAAAAATGTCATTGGAACTAAATGGATATTCAAAAACAAGTTAAATGAGAATGGAGATGTTATAAGAAATAAAGCTAGACTTGTTTGCAAGGGGTATGCTTAACAAGAAGGTATAGACTTTGAAGAAAATTTTGCTCCTGTAGCTAGACTTGAAGCCATAAGAATGTTTCTTGCTTTTTCAAGCTTCCAACAAATCAAAGTTTATCAAATGGATGTTAAATCTGCTTTTCTCAATGGTGATCTAGAAGAAGAAGCTTATATAGAACAACCAGAAGGATTCATTTTGGGAAATGATGAAAAACTTGTTTGTAGACTTAAAAAGGCTCTATATGGTCTCAAACAAGCTCCAAGGGCATGGTAATATCGTCTTGACAAATATCTTCATCAACAAGGATTTTCAAAGGGGTCTGCTGATAGCAACTTATACACAAAAGTTGAAAATGATAAACTATTGATTGTGGTTGTATATGTTGATGATATCATTTTTGGGAGTAATGAAGAATCTATGAGTCGGAAATTTGCTTCTGTCATGCAGCAAGAATTTGAAATGTCCTTACTTGGAGAACTAACATTCTTTCTTGGCTTGCAAGTGCATCAAACTACAGATGGTATATTCTTATCACAAGAAAAATATCTTAAGAAAATTCTCAAGAAGTATGGTATGGAAGACTGCAAACCCGTAAGTACACCAATGATAACCGGATGTAACTTCTCGCCCTCTCATGATGATTCTCCCCCGCGGTGAATCAACTGTATACACCATGATGATAGGAAGTCTACTTTTATCTCAATCGACTATAATCGTACATTATGGCGTAAACATTGGGATTGTTGATCGACCTCCAAGCTAATCCAAAAGAGTCTCAATTCTTCAGTCATTAAAAGAATATCCAAATATCTACAAGGAACTCAAGACTTTGGACTATGGTATCCAAAGAATGTTGATCTCACTCTTCATGCTTACACTTCGATGCGCATTACCGAAATGTTGATGATCGGAAAAGCACTAGTGGTGGTGCATTCTATATGGGGCCCCTAAGTATCTTCGTTCGAAGAAGAAGCAAAGCTCTACTTCCTTATCTACAGCAGAAGCAGAATATGTGGCTGTTGCATCATGTTGCACTCAACTTCTCTGGATGATGCAAACCTTACAAGAATTTCGAATAAAATGTTCACCTCCTATATCCATTATGTGTGATAACACAAGAGCCATCCGTATCTCAAAGAATCCTGTTATACATTCCAAGACCAAGCACATTCCCATCAAATATCACTTCTTACGTGAACAAGTGCTTGAACAAAAGGTGAAATTGGAATATGTACCCTCCAAAGAACAAGTTGTCACACATTCACCAAACCTTAATTGTGGAAGCGTTCGAATATCTCGTACAAGCTAGAGTTGTCTCTCGCCTCTCGAAGACTCAGATCCGCTTAAATTCATAAGATTAAATTGGATACGTATTTCCCCGAAGGACAAATAAGGTGATATACATGAGTTTGTACACATAAAACCACATATGGGTGTTTGTTGACAAATTTTTTTTTAGGGTCAGCATTCTTTAGCACAACTATGGTGTTGTTGGGTATCTCTGGTGATGTTCCAGCTCTCATACTTCTGTTTCATTCTCTAATGCTTCTGATAAAGATACCTTGATGATTTGCTGTTCAGGATGCACAGGATAAGGGGGAGCATTGGTCATGTGAAAAGGATGCATTGTTGGCATTCTATTTATTTGTTGTAGTCTGATCTCATGCTTGAGAATATTTGATCTTGATTGTATAAGTCATTTCTGTAATTTGATGAAAAATGTCATGTTGAGACCTATGATGTAAAATTGTAATATTCAATCATGTAAGGACTTGTTCAAATTTGTAAACCCACTTGGTTGGGTAGTTGAGTCAAAATGTGTAAACCCACTTGGTTGGGTACTTGAGTCACATATGTAAATCCACTTGGTTGGATCATTGATGTAAGTATGAGTCCTTGGTGATAGGAAAGGTCATAGAGTCACGTACTTAATTGAAAAAAAATTATGTTTGAAGATGCAGCATGATATCAAGGGGAGCATGGTATTGTCGATACAAAGGATCTTGATCTGCCCTTTGCCCTTGATGTCAAAGGGGGAGAATGTTGTTGTTGAATGTATTTCTGATCATGGTTTCCATCAAGTCCAAAGGGGGAGATTGTTGGCAATATGATGCAATGAGTTGTCCTTGATGGCAACCTACTTGATGAAGTTGTCCTTGATGGAAACTGACTTGCTAAGTTGTCTTTGGATAGCAACCTATGTATTACAAATGTAAGAATGATGTATCTATAGTTCAGTTCAGATGTGACAGAGAAAAGAATTCCAGTAATGCTAGAGAAATGATAAATATAATATGACACAATGTATACGCGAGTTTTTAAAGGCCAAGTCGCGTATGCACGTGGATAAGTACGTCCCAAGTCGCGTATGCCCTTTTGCGCTCCAAAATTATAATACCAAGGGGCATTACCATGGTTTTGGCACACAGTATTGAGCGTTGTATGGTTTATTTGATTCCGTCCAAGAATACCATCGGAAGTTGTGTGGTTTTGGCTCATGGTATTGGTAAAGGCTAAAACTATATAAGGAGAGGAGGATCATAGTGCAAGGTGTGCATGTGTAAGGGTTGTTGATGAATAAATTCCTCTAAGGAATATTTGCATGGTTGAACTCTATTCTTAATTGATAGATCTGAATCTATGATGCACCTATGGATATGATGAAGGTTCAAGATCTCTAGATCTAGAAATGATGAATCTCTAGGATGATCTGCAAAAGAAATGGTGAAGACATGGCGCAAGTCTGATGAAGAAATTGAAGAAATTTGGGTAAGTTTATAGATCTGGTCTGTTCTACAAAATTTATCTTTTACAGATCTATATGCTAGTTTGTCTCGGTAAAAGAATGTATATATGCGAGTTTGCTTCATTAAAAGTGCATATGGAAGTTAGGGTTTCTAAAGCTTATTTACAGATATTACTTCTGTGATTTCTATTTTCTCTCTGTTGTCGGTCAATGAAGTCTACTTGAAGTTCTGGGTTGATTGAATATGGAGTATACAGTTGATTTGATAATGAACAAATCTAATCAATGAGTGAGAAAACATGGTTAAATCTGAGTGACTGTCTAAAGGTTCTGCATTGCTGAGAAGGTGTCTGACTGAAAGCCTCAGATCTGAATCTAAGATTGATCACATTCTGAAAATCAGTATTCTCAGAAGTATACGCAGGTTGATACGAAGAAAAGCGCGTATACACGTAGCTTCATTGAATAGAAGTGGCGTATGCATTTCATGTTATGAAAAACAATATGCACAGAGGCATACGCAGGTTGGTGAGCAGGAAAGCGCGTATACACGTGGCTTCAGTGAATAAAAGTAGCGTATGCTATTTGAATTAATGAATGTTCAGGGTTGAGTTTGTATCTGCATATCTATTCTGAAGTCTGGGTTATTTCTGATATTCTGGTTACAGTGGTCTCACTATTCTGTTTGAAGTATCGGGCAAAATATGTTTGTTGATGTTAAGTGAAGGGTTGTGTTGAAGCTGTTTGATCCAGTATGAAAATTGATGAAACATGGTCTGCAGTGGGTCTAAAGGTTGAAGCCTTCAGTATGGCAGTAGAAGCTTTCAGCCAATAGAAGTTGGTGTTGAAATCAGGGGGTTGAAGCTCCCTTCCAGGAGAGGCTGGTAAACGAGATCAGGGGGTTGGAGCTCCCTTCCAGTTGTAGCTGGAAAATGAGAGAAGGTTGCAGCCTTCTACAAGTAGAAGCCTACGTACTGGTATAAGTCTGCATCAGTACAATGTTGTAAAAGGTTTTCTATATAATAAAGATTGAAGACAGAGACGACAGCAGCGGTGGTTTTCTCCCGATTTGGGTTTCCACCTTAAATCTTGGTGTTCATGTGTGTGATGCTTTATACTGTTGTTTACTGCTCATAACTTCTGAT